>JAJHSJ010000015.1:18783522-18860277 GCA_021015155.1 Magnolia officinalis
AAAAAAACAATTATATATAAAGAAATCAAAAATGTACCTACAGATCTTCTAAACTATAGCCAAATCCATATGTTAGGTATGGTTATAAGTTAAGGTTATAAGTTATAGGTTAAGGTTTAGTTTATAGGTTTAGGAAATTGGGTTTGGGTTCAAGATCGGGTTTAGGTTTGGGTTTTCAAGTTTAGGTTTAGGTTTAGGTTAGGGAGTTGAGATTAGGATTTGGTGTAGGTTTAGGTTTAGGGATTTGAGAATACATTTAGGTTAAGGTTTAGGGAATTGAAAATATGTTAAGATTTATGTTTAGGAAATCGGGTTTGGGTTCGGGATCGGGTATAGGTTTGGGTTTTCAAGTTTAGGTTTAGGTTTAGGTTAGGGAGTTGAGATTAAGATTAGGTGTAGGTTTAGGTTTAGGGATTTGAGAATACATTTAGATTAAGGTTTAGGGAATTGAGAATAGGATAAGGTTTAGGTTAAGGAAATCGGGTTCGGGTTCAAGATTGGGTTTAGGTTTGAGTTTTCAAGTTTAGGTTTAGGTTTAGGTTAGGGAGTTGAGATTAGGATTAGGTGTAGGTTTAGATTTAGGGATTTGAGAATACATTTAGGTTAAGGTTTAGGGAATTGAGAATAGGTTAAGGTTTAGGTTTAGGAAATCGGATTCGGGTTCGGGATCGGGTTTAGGTTTGCGTTTTCAAGTTTAGGTTTAGCTTTAGGTTAGGGAGTTGAGATTAGGATTAGGTGTAGGTTTAGGTTTAGGGATTTGAGAATACATTTAGGTTAAGGTTTAGGTTATAGGTTTTGGTTTAGGTTAAGGTTATAGGTTTTGGTTTAGGTTTAGGTTTAAGTTTTAGGTTTAGGATATAGATTTAGGGAATTGAGAATAGTTTAAGGTTTAGGTTTAGGAAATCGGGTTCGGGTTCGGGATCGGGTTTAGGTTTGGGTTTTCAAGTTTAGGTTTAGGTTTAGGTTTAGGTTTAGGTTAGAGAGTTGAGATTAGGATTAGGTGTAGGTTTAGGTTTAAGGATTTGAGAATACATTTAGGTTAAGGTTTAGGGAATTGAGAATAGGTTAAGGTTTAGGTTTAAGAAATCGGATTCGGGTTCGGGATCGGGTTTAGGTTTGGGTTTTCAAGTTTAGGTTTAGGTTTAGGTTAGGGAGTTGAGATTAGGATTAGGTGTAGGTTTAGGTTTAGGGATTTGAGAATACATTTAGGTTAAGGTTTAGGGAATTGAGAATAGGTTAAGGTTTAGGTTTAGGAAATCGGGTTTGGGTTTGGGATCAGGTTTAGGTTTGGGTTTTCAAGTTTAGGTTTAGGTTTAGGTTAGGGAGTTGGGATTAGGATTAGGTGTAGGTTTAGGTTTAGGAATTTGAGAATACATTTAGGTTAAGGTTTAGGGAATTGAGAATAGGTTAAGGTTAAGGTTAAGGTTTAGGTTTAGGAAATCGGGTTTGGGTTCAAGATCGGGTTTAGGTTTGGGTTTTCAAGTTTAGGTTTAGGTTTAGGTTAGAGAGTTGAGATTAGGATTAGGTGTAGGTTTAGGTTTAAGGATTTGAGAATACATTTAGGTTAAGGTTTAGGGAATTGAGAATAGGTAAGGTTAGGTTTAGGAAATCGGATTCGGGTTCGAGATCGAGTTTAGGTTTGAGTTTCAAGTTTAGGTTTAGGTTTAGGTTAGGGAGTTGAGATTAGGATTAGGTGTAGGTTTAGGTTTAGGGATTTGAGAATACATTTAGGTTAAGGTTTTGGTTAAAGCTATAGGTTTAGGTTTAGGTTTAGGTTTAAGTTTTAGGTTTAGGTTATAGATTTAAGGAATTGAGAATAGTTTAAGGTTTAGGTTTAGGAAATCAGGTTCGGGTTCGGGATCGGCTTTAGGTTTGGGTTTTCAAGTTTAGGTTTAGGTTTAGGTTAGTGGGTTGAGATTAGGATTAGGTATAGGTTTAGGTTTAGGGATTTGAGAATACATTTAGGTTAAGGTTTAGGGAATTGAGAATAGGTTAAGGTTTGGGTTTAGGAAATTGGATTCGGGTTCGGGATCGGGTTTAGGTTTGGGTTTTCAAGTTTAGGTTTAGGTTTAGGTTAGGGAGTTGAGATTAGGATTAGGTGTAGGTTTAGGTTTCTAGGGATTTGAGAATACATTTAGGTTAAGGTTTAGGGAATTGAGAATAGGTTAAGGTTTAGGTTTAGGAAATCGGGTTCGGGTTCGGGATCGGGTTTAGGTTTTGGCAAGTTTAGGTTTAGGTTTAGGTTAGGGAGTTGAGATTAGGATTAGGTGTAGGTTTAGGTTTAGGGATTTGAGAATACATTTAGGTTAAGGTTTAGGGAATTGACAATAGGTTAAGGTTTAGGTTTAGGAAATCGGGTTCGGGTTCAGGATCAGGATCGGGTTTAGGTTTGGGTTTTCAAGTTTAGGTTTAGGTTTAGGTTAGTGAGTTGAGATTAGGATTAGGTGTAGGTTTAGGTTTAGGGATTTGAGAATACATTTAGGTTAAGGTTTAGGTTTAGGTTCGGGTTTAGGCTATAGGTTTTGGTTTTGGTTTAGGTTATAGGTTTTGGTTTAGGTTATAGGTTATAGGTTTAGGTTTAGGTTTTGATTTTGGTTATAGGTTATAGGTTTAGGTTTAGGTTATATGTTTTGATTTAGGTTTAGGCTATAGGTTTTGGTTTTGGTTTAGGTTATAGGTTTTGGTTTAGGATATAGGTTATAGGATTTGAGAATGGGTTATGGTTTAGGTTTTGGAAATTGGGTTCAGGTTTGGGATTGGGTTTTAGATTGGGTTTTCAAGTTTAGGTTTAGGTTTAGGTTAGGGAGTTGAGATTAGGATTAGGTGTAGGTTTAGGTTTAGGGATTTGAGAATACATTTAGGTTAAGGTTATAGGTTGTAGGTTTAGGTTAAGGTTTCGGTTTATGTTATAGGTTTTGGGATTTGAGAATGGGTTTGGGTTTAGGTTATAGGTCTTGGTTTTGGTTTAAGTTATAGGTTTTGGGATTTGAGAATGGGTTCGGGTTTAGGCTATAGGTTTTGGTTTTGGTTTTGGTTAATTATAGGTTTTGGTTTAGGATATAGGTTATAGGTTTAGGTTATAGGATTTGAGAATGGGTTCGGGTTTAGATTATAGGTTTTGGTTTGGTTTAGGTTATAGGTTTAGGTTTAGGTTATAGGTTATAGGTTTAGGTTAAGGTTTCGGTTTAGGTTATAGGTTTTGGGATTTGGGAATGGGTTTGGGTTTAGGTTATAGGTTTTGGTTTTGGTTTTGGTTTTGGTTTTAGGTTTTAGGTTTAGGTTCAGGTTATAAGCTATAGGTTTCGGGAATTGAGAATAGGTTAAGGTTTAGGTTTAGGAAATCGGGTTTGGGTTCGGGTTCGGGTTTAGGTTTGGGTTTTCAAGTTTAGGTTTAGGTTTAGGTTTGGGAGTTAAGATTAGGATTAGGTGTAGGTTTAGGTTTAGGGATTTGAGAATAGGTTAGGTTGTAGGTTAAAGTTTAGGGAATTGAGTTTAGGTTATAGGTTTAGGTTATAGGTTAAGGTTTAGATTGTAGTTATAGGTATTGGGATGTGAGAATAGTTTAAGGGTGTGGTCCCTGCAAATACAGATATAAACACGGCCTGTCCAAATGGCCAGGCCCTTCCAATGCTGTCCATAGGAAATGGACAGCTTCATCATGGTCAGCGGTTCCCACCTTCCAGGGACCCCCACTCATCCGGATAGCTCCGACGCACATCCGGGTCTGCTCCATTAATTTCAAGCAAATACATAAACACGGCCTGTCCAAATGGCCAGGCCCTTCCAATGCTGTCCATAGGAAATGGACAGCTTCATCATGGTCAACGGTTCCCACCTTCCAGGGACCCCCGCTCATCCGGATAGCTCCGACGCACATCCGGGTCTGCTCCAATAATTTCGAGCAAATACATGAACACGGCCTGTCCAAATGGCTAGGCCCTTTCAATGTTGTCCATAGGAAATGGACAGCTTCATCATGGTCATAACAGCGGTTCCCACCTTCTAAGGACCCCCGCTCTTCCGGATAGCTCCGACGCACATCCGAGTCTGCTCTATCAATTTTGAGTAAATACATAAATATGGCCTGTCCAAATGGCCAGACCACTCCAATCATGTGCATTCTTGACAAGAGACGTACCAGATGCTTGATTCTAGAAAAAGGATTTTACCCGAACCTCTTGCAGGAGTTCTTCAAGTTCCATTGTTATCTGCGAGAAGGATGCTTGTGATTTGATGTTTAGAAGAAACCTAACCCCACCAAAAATTGTAATAATTTTGTTAGTACTTGGATTAATCCTGACCTTTTTAACTCTGTCTTCCTTGTCAGCAATCTCTTTCTGCTTGTCCTTTTCAGAGCCCTGAGAATGTAACAAACAAGATAGTTATGATGTTTGCCTCCAGCTTAAAAAATTACAAGATGGGAGAAGGATAAGGAGCTTCCAAAGAACCATGGGATAGTTATGACGTTTGCCTCCAACTTTGAAAATTACAAGATGGGAAAAAGATAGGGAGCTTCCAAAGAACCGTAGGATAGTTATGATGTTTGCCTCCAGCCAACAACAAACAAATTCACTAAGGAGAATCCATGCCAAATGCCACAAAACCAAAACCCATCATGGTAATTGAGTCAAAATGAGGTGGAATTAATAAAATACCATATGTAGGAACAGTGTGAAAATGGATGGTACATATTGATTAGGTCCAATTACATCAGGAAATCAACAACATTCAAGACAAATTAAAGAGTTCTTGGAATGGGGATTTCTCTACTATAATTACATCAGGAAATCAACAACATCTAATTACTTGATGGACAGTTTAGATCGATCTATTAGACTATCCAAGTTAACCAATGCAACTACGAGCACTATAACTTATAGTGCTCTAACAGCATTGGAGCATTTCTCATTAAAATAAATAGAAAATGCATATAGAATGAAGATAAGTCACCAGAGTTTGGACTGCACAATGGACAGATTCAACATCAACGCTAAATCCCCTCAAGTCACCGTGCAGTTCAGAAATCTATAAAAGAACAAACATAAATGAACCTCGACAAATAATTTGAACCAAACCCAGGAAAAAGAAAATGAACAAATGAAAGAAAGCAATGAAGAATCTTGATTGCTTCACCAAGCTACCTGATCTCACCTCATCTCTGGTCGCAGCAGTAAGCTCTTTACACTCATCTAAATTACTATCCACATGATTAATTGTGGTAGATAGCTGTTTCCTAGCATCCTGCAATCAAAAGATATGGTTTCTCCTTTGCAGATCAAATTGCCTGAGTAGACAATCTAAATCAATAGAGAAGGGCTGAAAAGGCAAAGCAGAACAATGCATTCACAAACAAGGCTGGCAAGCAGAATTTTTTTTTTCTATTACATGACTTTTTAACTGATTAACAGATGACCACCATGCAAAAACAAAAAGAAAAAGAAAAAAGAAAAAAGAAAAAAGAAAAAAGAGGGGGAAGTGCTATCATGCAAACTCTTATGAACATATATCTGCATATAGTTATTTGTATGCCTTATAAACTACAAGAGAATTCAATCAATGTTTCTAAAGAATAATACTGAAATGCCAAGGGCCAATTTATTAATGCTAAGAAAAGAAAGTTGATAAGAAGCTCTGAAGTCAGTTAATATGCTAGCTAGGGGCCATTTCTATGGATACTTAATGGTGGATCTTTCTTCTCTATAGCCAAGTGGACTTTTTGAACAAAATTTTGTTATGAATAAAAAAGAAAGCATTGAAGGATAAAATGGGAAACTTGCCGATATAGATGAATAAACAATTATGGGTGGGATTTGGACTAGCATTAAAGAAAAGACTTGTAGAACAACCTGACCTGGATAAGTGAAGGCTAAAGGATAGAGAAACAAAAACAGAAGTTCCATCAAGAACAATTGATTATGAAGGGAATTTGGACTAGCATTAAAGAAAAGACATACATAATGTACCTAATTAACAGTTTAAATCAATGGATTGGATTGTCCAAGTGTCCAACTATGAGCAATGGAGCATTTCTCTTCTATGAATAAATCAAAAGTTCAAAACCTCAGTCATTCCCATGGACTGACAATTCATCCGACGTGTGGCTCAGAGTCAGCTAAGTGTAGTCTTGTTCAGCACTAGAAGTTAGCATTGAAAAATGAATCTAGATCCTCTGCTCGCCACAAGTAGAAAATTCAGTTTTTCTGCATCATGATTGGTCCACGTGATGGCCCACCATAGGCTTGGAATTACCTCAATTTTATCCAAGTTGTGCTTTGATGTTCTTAATATAATGACCAATATCCATAAGGCATTCTAGTTGCAGGATGTAAAACATGATTAAGAATTTATTACATCTACAGCATTACATAGAAAGTGATGGATGTGCATGTCGTGCTATGAAAGAGTTGCATATTCACTCCTTTTTCTTCTTCTTCTTCTTCTTCTTCTTCTTCTTCTTCTTCTTCTTCTTCTTTTTGTTGTTGTTGTGGGGTGTGATTGTTGTGCAAGATCATTTTTTAGCACTAAAAATT
The DNA here is from genome assembly GCA_021015155.1 of Magnolia officinalis. Lineage (NCBI taxonomy): Eukaryota > Viridiplantae > Streptophyta > Magnoliopsida > Magnoliales > Magnoliaceae > Magnolia > Magnolia officinalis. The sequence continues at coordinate 18,790,053 of JAJHSJ010000015.1, forward strand.
AAATCAAGAAAAAAAAATAGCAAGACAGTGAAGAAACCAGCTAAAATCACATCCAAGCATCAAATCAACCAAAAAAAAAACTAATTATCAGGACGACTTGTCTATTGAAGAGTAGAAGCTGGTAGTGAAACTGAAGACTCTCTTCAAGATACAGTAAACTAGAAAAGAAAAGATAAAGAAAAAAGAAAAAGCCAACATTGAAGGTTAATACTAATACAAAAGCAACACCTGCTAGAAGGGATTAGCTTGTAAGAAAGTTAATCCTGACAAATGGAACTAAATAATATGGTAAAGCATTTTAAATTTTAAATCATGGTTGTCTATTCGAATTCTTTGAAACTCAAATATCAATTACAGTTTAACAGTGTTTCGTCTATTTTATTTTTTATTTTTTTCAATTTCCAACTCTAGAGCAGGGAAATAAAACATATATTGGTCTGGATGGATTATAGCTGATCAGATTTTTGTATCATCAACATGGCATAAACATATGCAATTCCTGAACTTTTAGGTTCACCAATCTATAAATAGCAACAGTTCTACATTATCCCTCATTTAACAAATAAGCTCTTACCAGTTTATACAACTAAAAATAAATGAGAAAGAAGTTGATGAATAACATTCAAGATAGAAAGGTAAGCAATCATTAACATGAGGGAAAAGTATTTACCCTGGTGAAAGGCCCTGGGGCATCCATCACAAAGCAGAAGATCTCCAAAATCTGCACATATTGTGCAAAGGTCATCATTGTCATTGGCAGAAAGCTTCTGAACTTTAAACCCAACATACACCCCAGCCCACAGTTACAAAGCCCATAGTTTCGAGTCAACCTGCTGGATTTTAGAACTATGATCAGGACATCTTGAGCAAACATTCTCACTGTAGCTAGAGGCATAAATGCATCCAACTAAAAAATGCACAAAAAAGGGAACAATTTATGGAACTAACCTGCAATAGGAAAGGCATATGTGTGATAACAATAATCTATGTATGGCAAAATTTCTGCATGAAGATAATTGAAACTGTAATAACTTGCTGGTTCATGCTTCATATAGGTGGTGCTTGAACCAGCCTTTTCAACCATCCAAAGCAAAGAATTGTCACCTACTAGTCAAGTTCTAAATCATCCTCTGGTTGCCAAAATTTTTAGTTTACGACATCTTTTATTTCTTGAGATCCTATCAAGTGAACTAGCAATCTGGAGTTCTTAGAACTTGAAAATCTTGAGAAAACAGCAAGTGGATTGGATAAGTGTTTGTTATGATGCATAGAAATGTCTCACTGTGACATGCTCAGAATTTTTAATAACAAATAGGAGAAGTGTCCTTTTTACATTTACATGAATACACAAGCGATGGAGATTAAATACGGATGCTTGATCCTGAATCAATTTTCAGTCCAAAGCTGGAATCAGCCATTTCATGCAAAAACCAAACATGAATGACAAAAATAAGCACACAAATGAAAGTAGATGCAACACAGAAGTGAACCAGACCAGTCAATAATATGGGTAAGACGACAAACTTACCTTATACCTTTCAAACCTAGCATCTTCAGCATCCCCATTGAGAGAAAAGTAACAACTCTTCCCACATGACATGATGTCACTGGATGAAGAAACAAAATATCCAATGTATGCAATGGATGCAATTACATTAGATGGAAGCAGTTATAGAGAAATCAATGGCCTAATTTTGGCTAACAACTATTGTTTATCCGATGTCCATCTTACATAACAAGATGCAAAGTGGCCATCACATTACATAACAGGTAGTCTTTCTTAATGGGTTTTTACTCCCTGGTCAATCATTAATCTTTGTTTGAATTTCTTTTTCTTTATTTATTTACATCACCATCCTCATCATCCTAGCCTCATCCCACCATTTTGGGGTTGGCTGTATGATCATGCTTTGTTAATCATATTCCAAACAGAAATTCTCATGACATACCAAACAGAAAACTAGTTGTTAGTATGCCCAATTTCCCGAGATATATATGTCACCTGCATCTTAAAAAACCCACATGTGCCACATAGGTTAGTTTTAATCTATGAGTATATATAGGATGTCTACACATGCGAACATGACTAATATGTACAACAACACATGCTTCTTCATACAAATGAAAAATGGAAAAAAAAAATGACTATACAAATCAACACTCTTATATGCTATATTTTTAGCTCCTGAAATGAAGAATTTTCAGTAGAATATGGGTGTTGTTAAGGAAAAGACTAGACTGGTGTGGTAACAGACTCATCTTTGGCAAAGAAATACATTCAACAACCTGTTTTATGCAATTAAGTGGCGATGTTGTTCAAGAGCCAAAACCCGTTGATAAAAGCATTACAAGGATACAGGATGTTGCAAGCAATCATGCTTTAAGTATGAATTGTTGGGGTGAGGAAACATGCTCTTTTATAATCATTTAGAAAAATAATAAGTGCATATATATACACCAGTTGTAAACTTGATATATTTAAAATTTGGCAATGGCTGCCCTTTGTTAAAAGAAACAAAATTCCTCACGTTTTCTAAAAGAAAAAACACTAAAGAATGCCATCAAACTACCTGGAAATCAAAGGCAGTGAAATTGTGTGACAGCCGAGAATGTGAATATTGACTAGAAGACCAATCACTAGTACACTCAATGAAGATCATGATATGATATTTTTCATTCCTCACGACACATAACCTGCCCAATAGTTTGTAGTTTCTAAATAAAAAGATGCCCCCCATACCAATGTAAAAAAGAAAATTCAGGAAAACAACTAAAGTAATTTCCTTGCAATGATAAAACTTGTGCAAGTTATTTTACCCTTACAAAATACAAAGATAAAATACTAGAAATGGTATGAATAGCCTTTTCCAAATGTACGCTAGATTCAAAGATTTGGTGTCAGTTTCTAAATATTTACAAGCTTATTCTAGTTCTGTGTTCACCTTCAAGATCATCAAATCTTCAGGCTAGGGTGTTATTACTCACAGTAGCATCCCACCAACAAATAGATATAAAGCTCCAAAGCCTGGAAGATTAAAGCTTGCTGCCATGAGTTGGAAGCCCATTGCTACTGCCTGAATCAGTCAAAAAACATAATAGCAAAGGTCAAATTTCAGAAGTGTATGACTTTGTTCCAGATGGCGACAGCTAATTAATCACCAAAAATTTGAGAATTTTTTCTCCAACAAACAATTTTTGGAAACATTTTACCTTTGAAAACCTTAAATCTGTTGTGCCAAATTTCACCAACCGAGAACCTGTCTCCAATATAATCCTTTCCTAGAGGCCAGCTAAGCCCCCCTAGTAAACAGAGTCAGCTTTAGGTGGAAATCCTTATTGAGGCATAATGTATCTGCGATGAAATGACGCTTTGTGATTAGTTCAACCTGTAACATGTACCAGACTGAATATCAATCTAAGAATCCAAAATTTTGTATCTGATTACTCTTTATGGAAAAGATCTGTTTTATCTAGAAATTTTGTTTCATGCTAATTGCAGACGCCCTTACATTCACTAATTACACAAGCATGTGAGAATCTTACCTGCATTTCAGTTGTAATGCTAAAGAGAGTGTCAATCTTGATATGAAGGCTCCCATTTTACCAATTTATAATCTATTCCTTGAGAGTCGGGAGAGGGAGAGGGAGAGGGAGAGAGAGAGTCGTCGGGAGAGGGAGAGAGTCGGGAGCGAAATGGAAATCGCTTTTTGTTTTTATTTTTATATGGAAACATCTGTGGGCCCACTTTTTAAATAGCGCCGGTGCATGGTGCACCCAACGTGCCGGTTTTACCCATTTTTGTTGTAGTGATCTTCTCTCTGAAAGGAAAAAATAGCCTAATTTATCATATTAATCCCACACATCCAAGTTTGCTCTGATTGATAATAGAATTTGAATTTGAATAGCATGTAGAATGATAATTGAATTAAATCACAGGAATTAAAGCTTAACAGAGACGAATTGAAAAAAAAAAAGACTGAAACTGCAAATTCAGATGATTTTGAGTCTGAATTAAAATACATGATATGCAATGCCAACCTCATTCAAATTAGAATAATGATACTTGATTCAAGATCATTTTTTTCCCATTTTTCTTTGTTTCCTTTAGTTCAATTCAACTGAGCATGCCTTGCATCCAAACACACCTTATGTTTAATATAACAACATCGCCAAAATCTATGGCCCATAAGACATGCATTGACATGTGGGTCCACTTTACATTTCTTTTTGTCAATGAAAAAACATAGCTTAACCATTCGGTTTGTGCTTTGGGTGTATTTAGTAGTGGACTATCTTTTATTTATACATTCAGACAAGAGAAAAAAAAGTTAGTAATCCGGCAGAGTTGATGGATGAAAGGCAGGCACTTAAAAATTGCTAAAAAAATTACATACCTGGAATGCAAGTAATTAAGTTAAATTGTCCAAACCTGGAATGCACGTGGATGGCAGGGCTCACACGCGTGTGGAATTAGCAAATCTCTTTCCAATTTTGGCTAACTTGGTTTCAAAGGCCTGCTTTTCCGTAGCATCAAGGCTGTCCATTAATTTCAACCAAAAAAGGAATGGTAAATCAAACTTGCATAGAAGTATAAACTTCGACTGACATTCTTAGAGATTCCAAAAGAAAAAAGAAAAGTGCAGATGAAACAACATTTTTTTCATCTGGCTAAAATAAAAGAATTAGTTCTTATGCCATTAGCCAAAGTAACAACATTTTTTTAAAAGAAAAAGATGTAAAAGAAAGCTCTTTCAAAGCTACACCTAGAATTACAACAAAATGAAAAAAAAATAGATGTGCTTTTATGATTCGTTCTAGCTAGAAAAAAAAAAAAATATAGTTCTCATGCCATTAGCCAAAACCGCTTTCAAAGCACCTTGATTCCTTGTTCTTTGTATGAGTAAGGTAAGATAGAGTTAGTTTAAATTGCAAATGCTTTCTCAATGTATATAAACTCACAAGATTGTTATTTGTAATTCAAGTGAAGTATCAAGGAAGGAGATGGGTTGACTGTTTGGCATCCCATCACAAAAATACGTTGTGGGTGTGAGGAACCGTATGGTGATATGCAAGTTTGTACATGTCGGAGCCCTGATTTAGGAATCCCGACCCTTGATCTAAAGGAATCCATAATAGACGCGTGATTAGATGATTATAACACTTGGATAATTGGCCCATCCAAATGGGTTTTTTTTTTTTTTTTTTTTTTTATGGGTGAAGGTGGGAAAATAAATTTGTTTATTTACTACCAAAGAAGATGGGAAAAGATGTTTCCTACAACAGAATAGTTCGTTTCATGGGGAAACAATGTTTCCTTTTCTTTCCATGAATCCAAATAGGTCCTAAGATAAAATGTTTTCCTCCATTTCTGAAATATATATTTTTATGCATTGTTGCTGCTTGGGGAGTGCTTTTTCTTACCATTGCAGAAAAGGATACGTCCATAGAACCTCTTCAAACATCAAAAAAGAGTATAAAAATCCAGAATTTATATAATCGCAGTAACAAAAAAAATAGAAACTCTCTAAAGCAAAAATATCATCGCCAACCAACAAACATGCTCTTGCAAATTGCAAATTCTACACCTTTATCCTCAAAGGTCTTGCACGCTCAAACCTGGAGGAAGAGACTGTTTCAATTTGTCAGCCTTCTCCGAGTCAAACACACAAAGGGTGTACAGATATTTGGAGCATCTGACCTTAAATTTGACCACATCCTTACTCCTTTTGATCTTCACGGACCGTGCATCTGTCCTTCTTGCTGTGAGAAGGAAATCCTTAATCTCATGTATCTGCTTTGGCATTTTTTTCTCGGGGGGATTTGAACGAGAGCTTGGAGGAGTTTGGAATTCGTCTGCAGTCGCTCCACCAAAACCCTCCCCATCCAAATGGTTTGAGAAAAGCCATTTAGAGCCCGTTTGGTCGGGTGGATTGAAAGGGATTGAATGGTATTAGGGTGGATGACATGGATTTCTAGGTAATGATGGTGTTGTCAGTGGATTGTCTTGATATCTATGGGATTGCTATCACCCTGGATTGCTATATCCAGTCTGTTTGGCACGCCCGGCCAATCCCGGGGTTAAACCTTCCTACCCCTTCCAATCCCTCGAACCAAACACGTCTCAGGCAAATTTGAATGGATTAAGGTGGATTGGATGGGATTTAAAGGTAATGTTGGTGTAGTCAATGGATTGTCTTAAGGCCCATGGGATTGGGATCAGATCACCGACTCTGTTTGGCACGGCCGGCCAATCCCGGGATTTAACTTCCAATCCCTTCCAATACCATCCAATCCCTTCCAATCCGACCGGCCAAACGGGCCCTTAGAATCCCATGAGGCTCTATGTCAGATTGGTTCGGTTGGCTAGCAATGTACATAAACAAGGGCCCCACACATCAGGCCTCACTCACATCAAATCAAATAAAAATAAAAATAATAATAATAATAATAAAAAGAATGGGGGAGAAGGAAGAAGGGAACAAGGGGAGTGGACTCACTTCGGCCGGTGGAAGGTTGGATGGCCGGATGGGCTGGCCTCTTCTCGTCGAGCTCCTCTCCACGTCTCTCCCTCTATCTATATGAGAATGGAAGGAGAATGGAGGGAGAATGGAAGAAGGGGAGGAGGTAGGACGGTATGAGAGAGAGAGAGAGAGGGAGAGAGAGAGAGAGGAGAGTTAGGGCCGACGCACGCCCTAGCTCATATGAGAGAGAGGAGAGAGAGGGTTTGGGAGTTTTGGGAGGTGGGGCGTGCGCGTGGGAGATAAGGGCGGGTGGGATTTCGTTTCAGCGGTGACGGACGGCGCTTTAAGTGCCTAGTTTTAGCACTTGTGGGGCCCACCGTGATGTATGTTATTTATCTGCGCCGTCCATTCATTTTAACGAATCATTTTAACAGTTGATCCAAAAAAGGAGTCAGATCGAAGCTGTAAGTGGACTACATAACATATTAACGATAGAAATTTATTTTTTATTATTTCTTATAGTGTGGTCCACTTAGACCTTTAATCTCCATAATTTTTTGGCTCATCCACTAAAATTATATATCAGAATTTATGGGCAGTTTAGATCAAACGTATATATTCCAATGGGGCCCATGGAACCCCTCAAGCACCATCAATATCTAATAAGGTTATGGTAAGGAGGTAGGTTTTAGCTACAGATAATTACGTTTTAGCTACGGATTAAGTCTGTAGCAACTATAGCTAAGGTTTATATCCGTATCAAAAAACAAATATAGTCTGTATCCTTTGCCCTTTTTTTTGGTAGTGACAAATTACATGTTAAATTTATTTTCAATACTGATGTAAAAACTTCTTTCAGTTTTATCTTCTCGTTTTCATATATTTTCATTCTCTCTCTCTTCACAGTGACGCGTGAGACCTTCTCAACTTAAGGGTTAAGGAATTTATGGAAAGACATGAATACTTTGATCTCTATCATTCTAAAAGGTTTTTCTTCAACGATCAATAATTTTGCATACCACTCTTTTAGCTTTTCCTTCTCAAACATATGAGTGGAAACTTTTTCTTAAGGGTCATCCCCTTCATACTTAATAAATGACAATAATTGTTAGCCTGTAAGTGGAATTTTTGGTCTTTTTGAACGATTTTACTTATGTTTGTTTAAATGTATAGTTAATCACGAGATTCTTATTATATAATGACTTGCAATGAATATATTTGATCTTCATTATACCATTAATCATGGCTTTTCAAAGTTATCCAACATCGATGTTCTTTTCTTTCTTTCTCATTATCAATTAAACTAAGCAATGTAACTTAACACTAAGGCTTCCAAGCAAATAGTGGGTCCAATCATATAGATTACTAAATATATGTCAATTAAGCAACTGGTTTATAATTGATAGTGAGCTTGTATGTGCATTACAAGTTAAGTGCTTAGCATACAATTAAATTCAAACATTCATATGATTTACCTAACCAAACACATAAGCACGAATAAGAATGTACACAATTCACAATCGCAAACACAAGCATGTATAGTAGTTTGGTTTCAGTACTCTACTCTCGGCAGACACACTTTCATTGAGTATACCGGTATTCATTATCGGAGGTTTTAAATCAAGTTCGCCTCTAACATATATAAGCAAACACTACCACAGGAGACCTACATAAGGACTTACCATTGTACCCACCCGTGTCAGTAGCCTGCGCAAGGACTTATAATGTGCAAACTGTTAAGTGTGAAATATTGCATATTCTCCCTTGTTAATCATTAGTTTAATAAACATGAATGTGTTTAATCGATCTAATTATACATGTTTTCTCTTACGAGGTAATTTTGAGAGCTAAGGAGAAAATGATGCTTAAAGCATGGAATTAATACTCAAAAGATTACCAAAAGAATGATTGGATCTTTGGAGGTTAAGATTGAAGAATTTAAAAGTCCAAGATCTAAAGAAATCAAGTGAAAAAAAAATAAAATGAAGAAATCAAAGTGTAGAAAATCGGAATGCTGAAATCGAATATTTGATGTTATCGATGATAGGTTCGATACATCAAAGTAAGTGTTTGATGTCATCGAAGCCACTTTGATCCCATTGCAAAAATTAGAGAAAAATTAAATTTCTTGTTGGACATATTGGAGCACCCTTCGATCCCATTGAAGGCAGTTCAATGACATCGTAAAAATCCACAATTTAGAAAGTTCGTTGTTGGACTATTTTCCAATTTCACTTGTACTTTACAATAGGAGCTAGATGCCATCGAAGCTACGATAGCTGCAAAAATTGAAGTCAGTTTTAAAGTCGGTACAAATCAAGTCTATTTAAATGGATGTTTTATGAGTTTCTAAACACGAATTAGGATAGAAGGAGCAGAGCAGGGAGTTATGGAGTTTCAAGGAATCCTCCCTCCTCTTCAATCATTTGGTTCTAATTAGTTTTTATATTTTTTCTTTAAGAGTTTTAGTTCAATCATGTCTTTGATTGGCTAATCTTTTAGGTAGAGTTAAGAGGTGAAGCTTGTAGTTTTTCTTAATGTTTATTTTATTTTGATTTAAGTTATTTGATTTATATGTTGAACAATTCATTGATATTTTGGTTTGAATGAAAAAATACTTTTAGTTTATTTTGATTCATTTTTTACTCAGGCCACAGTGGATGCTTATGAAGACTATGAATTCTTTCTTACCTATGAGGTTTTGATCTATAGAATTCATTAATCTATCATTGAATCTGGGCATGATAAATGCTTTAAATGAACTACTATCAAATTCCTAATGCTTTACGAGGGAACTAATTCAAGGAAGGTTTAAATCTATTTGATGTATGAATGATGTTTTAACCGCTCCATTATCCTGCTGGATAAGATAGGATTTCGATTTCGGTTGTGTTATTCAATTGAATCAAGTAAAGTAGCATCAAGGAAGCTATAAGTGGACCCTTGGCACTCTAGTATTTTATCTTTGAGAATCTCTTCACCATTGATATCTTTATTCCAGATTTTAGTAGTTAGTTTAAAATTTTAATTCTAGTTCTAATCTATTTCAAAAATCGCACAAATAGCAAGTCTCTGTGGGTATGACCTCGATCTAACCGAGTTATTGCTACAACATGAAATGGCCAAGCTATATGTCCTATAAGGGGGGGGGGAATAGGACTATGCCAAATTTAAATAAAATATACAGTGGAATAAAGAATAAGAATTTAAATCACTAAACTTAAATTGTAGTATAAGAATGTAAAACAATCAAATATTGTTCTAAGGACAACCTTACACCAAAAACCAAATTTTATGGTAAGACAACCTTATTTATAGAACAAATATAAAAACAAAAGCTCAAACCAATAAAGTAATAGTAAGTGATAAATTGCAGAAATATAAATCTAACTATTACAACATTCACCACTGAGCTTGAAATGAAATGATTACAACATTCACATCCACATATACATCCCACACTGAATAATTAAATATATAAAATGAAAATCAAATAACCACAAAACACAAGGGATTATAGTGGTTCGCCTGTGTGTACACCAACTATTCAACAACAGCCACACAGCTACTCCACTCCTAATATCCTCACACAGGGAATATTAGCGTTCACTAACAAAAATAGGTTTTCCCAGGTTCACCTAAAAACCTTCACAATTGTGTCTTTATCTGTGGGTTTACACAATTAAAAAAACCCCACTTCTGAGTTTTCTGGCTCTCCTCAGATAACCAATACAATGAGACTTTTCTACAAATCTCAAAAGAAAACCAAACAGAATTTACAACAAATGTAAAATACCTGATTATCTCCTTCGTTGTAGCAGCCTGGGAGAACCAAATTGGAGTAGAGATTTGAATGTCCAAGATCAATGTCCAATACTCACTTTATAATGGTTCTAAGTTCTAATAGATTTTAAATTAAAAACAACCGGCTAGCTTTAATTGATTTTGATTCCAAAAGAAGGAAAACAACAATTCCTCTTTCCATATAAGATTGGAATGCTAAAAACAAAATCAATCAAATAAAGCTAAATAAAGAGAATATTAAATAAGCACACTTAGCTTTGATGCAGCACAGAATTATCTCTCAGGAGGCCGAATTAAATTAGCTTGAATTAGTTAAATTCTTCTGAGATTCGTGCTCTATTTATAGGTGAGCAAATCACGTCTTCGACTAGTCTAGGAAGTTCTTCGACTAGTCGTAGAACCAACAGACATTTGAAAATTCGGGCGCGATAAGATTTTAATGTTTCACGACTGGTCGAAGGTATCCTTCGACTGGTTGTAGGTCTCCTTCTACTGGTCGTAAGATTCGAAGATCAGCGCTAGACTTTGAGTCATAAGTCTACGAATGGTCTTAGATGCAGTCGACACTGTTCCTTCGACTAGTCGAACAGACCCCAGGACTAGTCGAAGCCTAACAGAAAATATCCAAATTTTGTAACAAACTTACGACTGATCCAGGAATTTCTTAGACAGGTCGAAGTAGTGCTAGGACTAGTCGAACAAAGTCTAGGACTAGTCTTAGAACTGACTAAACTCACGTAAATCAAACATATGACTTATGTATCCAAAGTGGCCTACTCTAAAGGTCAACCTAAGGTCAGTCAAACCTCAATCGTGAAGTAAGGACATTGAAACTTAAGGACAAGTGACCTTCGAAAGTAGTAAACTTTGAAGTCTTGTTGTAGCTAATCCTTGAAAGTATCTTGAGTTCTTTACGATCGAACTTGTAAGCTTCTTGACATCTTGCAATGTCTTGACTTGAGAGCAATACTTGTCAATCACAGTTGAACTTGAGTAGAACTTTCTTCTTTACACTTGAGAGCATTGCTTGTTCATCAAAGTTAATCTTGAGTGAATCTTTGTACTTTACACTTGTGAGCATTGCTTGTTCATCAAGGTTGATCTTTAGTGGATCTTTGTTTGATCTTGAGTAGAGCTTCACATAGCAAGTTACATACCAGTGTCTTTGGCACCACAAATTTGACAAGAGAAAGGGATATAAACTATAGCACTTACAATCTCCCCCTTTGTCAAATTAGTGACAAAACACACTACCAAGATATGTTTACAGAACACAGAATATCTGAGTAACAAATCATGCATAGAATACAGAATATCTGAGTAACGAATCATGCACCAGTTGTCATCAACTGGCACAGTTAATATGAACCTACAAATATGAAAATATTATGCAAATATTCAACATATCCATTCTCCATACATGCCTTTATAAGACATACAAAACTCCCCCTAAATAAAACATATCCCTAAATGAGTGAAACATATCCATTCTCCCCCTTTTTGTCATAAGAGGACAAAGGAGAACAAGGAACAGATAGAAAAGATATGAGATAAAAGCATAATTAACTCACAGAAATCAAATACTGAGTTTAAGCAAAGCTAACACTATAGTAGTAAAGTTATTACAACTTGAACAACTTAAACACTAATCTGAACCAGAAGAAGGAGCAGGGATAGTTGGATCAAGTTTATGCATCCCCTTATTCAAGCGCCGAAGATATTTGCGCATGTACTTGAATTGTAAATCATGAGCAATAGACATGTTTTCCATCTTAACATTTATATTATTAACTTTATCCTCCAATGCACTCAGACGTGCATCAACATCAGATGGTACAAAATATGAATCATTCATTAAAATCAGATTCAAGTTCTTCAAAAATGTCATCCATATTTATGTCATCAGAAGGAAGATCACTAGCTTTTCCCTCATGTTCAACATGACCACTGCCACCACCTTGGTCAGGATGAAAATCCAGCTTCATCTTATTGATATTAGAATTGTTGAAAATTAGATGATGGATAGGTGCCTCTCCAACCGGCATATCAACTGACATATGTTTAGCCAACATAGTCATTAAATAGGCAAAAGGAATGTCACTATGACCCGGATGGAGTCTAAACTGAAGAATGAAATGACAGATTAAGGATGGTAAACAAATCTGAGTACCACTGACAACAGCATGAATAACACGAACCATATATAATGTCAAATCGGTTTTATTACCCGAACGAGGATACAGAGTAGACACAAAGATTTTATTGAGAACTCTGTATTTAGGTAACAAATACCTTGCGGGAAGCGCATTCCCTTTATGAGTCCAATGAACATCCATGTTGCACAAGTCTCTAGTGAGCATACGTTTTTCAGAAACTGAGGGTTTATTAGTCAAAATATGGATAGGAATTCCCTCATCATTTACTGGAATGTCCATAAGAGCTGAAATTAAATGACGATCAACGTCAAAATGCCCTTCTCTAGTAGATATTTTAAATGTTAACTCATCCAATGAAAAAATACTAATACATGCAAACATGGATTGGGCAATGGACCGGTATGCTGGCCCACCCCAATGTAATAAGTTATCCCAACCTACAGATTTAAGCATAGGAAGGATGTCAAAAGGTGCAACATGATTAATGAAAACAGGGAGTTCAACAATAACATTGCGTAATCTGATGTCCCGAACATAAGATGGATCATCATCAGGAGGCTAAAGATGCCGTTTAGAAATAGGGGTTGATCTGGAAGAAGAAGACGGACCACGGGTTGTTGTTTTCTTTCCTTTAGAAACCATTTGCAACAAAGATTTCAAGAAAAGAAGAAGTTGCAAAGATTTGAGAAGAGGGTTTGCTCAAAACAGATTTTGCAAACGAAAAACCTCAAATCACAATGAAATCCAAAATAGAAAGCTTCAAGAGAGAAAAAAAAAAAGCAATCTAAACACAGATCTGCAAGAAAAACGTAAATGGAGCACTAACCTTGAAGAAATGTAACAATGGGTTCGACTAGTCGAGGCTCGGCTCCTTAGAGAGTGAAAACGGAATGAGGAAGAAAGTGAAATCTCCAATTTTTAAGTGATTTACCGCGATCTACGACTGGTCATGGATATGTACGACCGGTCGAACTACGATTGGTCGTGGATATTTACAACTGGTCGAGTACCGGCCAAAAATTCAGATTTCTTGCATAATGACCAAAAATAGAAATTCAAACTATCAAATATATACACTATGATACAAGTAGGCATAAATAATCATTTTAAAATGCACATGCCAAGATCAAATTTCATTTTATTAAACCTGCTTTTGTCGAGTGGTTTAGTGAAAATATTAGCTCGTTGATCCTCGGTAGGGATATATTCCAGAGATATAACTTTTTCTTCTACTAATTGCCTAATATAATGAAATCTAATGTCAATATGCTTAGTACAAGAATGCTGAATAAGATTTTTCAAAATATTTATGGCACTGGAATTATCACAATGTAATAACATAGAATCCTGTTTAATTTCATAATCACTTAGCATTCGTTGCATCCAAACAAGCTGCGTACATGCATTACCAGCTGCGATATACTCAGCTTCAGCTGTAGAAAGTGATATAGAATTTTGTTTCTTGCTAAACTAGGAAACTAAACAATTTTTGATATAAAAGCAACCACCACTGGTTGATTTTCTATCATCTAGATTACCAGCCCAGTCAGCATCCGAGTATCCAGTTAATTGAACATTAGTCTCATGAGGATACCAGAGACCGAGATTAACAGTACTTGTGACATATCTAATAATCCGATTAACAGCAGTCAAGTGCAATTCTTTTGGATCAGATTGATATCTAGTGCAAATACCAACACTTAGAGAAATATCAGGTCTGCTAGCAGTTAAATATAGTAAACTACCAATCTTACTTCGATATAATTTCATATCTACATTTTTACCTATAGAATCTTTTGAGAGTTTTAAAGTTGTACTCATAGGAGTATCGAAATTCTTACCATTCTCAAATCCAAATCTCTTAATTAGATTCATAGCATACTTAGATTGAGATATGAACATTCCATTAGGTTATTGTTTTACTTGCAACCCAAGGAAATAATTCAATTCCCCAACCATGCTCATTTCAAACTGAGATTTCATCAAATCTGCAAACTCAATAGTCATGTCAGTACAGGTAGATCCATAAATGATATCATCAACATAGATTTGTACTAATAAGATGTGCTCATTATGTTTTCTAATAAACAGAGTTTTATCAACGCATCCCATTTGAAAATTATGGCTTAATAGAAACTTTGTTAGTTTCTCGTACCATGCCCTAGGAGCTTGTTTTAAACCGTAAAGTGCCTTTTTAAGTCGATAAACATGATCGGCATTCTTGGGGTCTTCAAAACCCATTGGTTGTTCAACATAGACTTCCTTATGCAAATTACCATTTAAGAGCGAACTTTTTACATCCATTTGGTAAATCTTGAACTTTCTGAAACACGCAATGGATATAAAGAGTCTAATTGATTCAAGACGAGCTACAGTGCAAAAGTTTCATCATAGTCAATACCTTCAATTTGAGTGTAACCTTGAACCACTAACCTAGCCATATTTCTAATTATATTACCAAGCTCATCAGACTTATTTTTGAAAATCCATTTGGTTCCAATGATGTGTTTATCTTTAGGTCTAGGTACGAGATACCAAACTTCATTTCTCACAAATTGGTTAAGCTCTTCTTGCATCGCAATAATCCAGTTTTCATCAGCAAGAGCTTCTTTTACGTTAGATGGTTCTATCTGGGATGTAAAACATGCGTATTTACATATATCCTCAAGTTGTCTACGAGTACGAACACCAGTGAGAGGGTTTCCAAGAATCTGTGTAGTTGGACGATCTTTAACAGTCCTTAGTTCAGAATCAGTCTGGTTAGATGAAGTATCAGGTTTATCTGTTACAAGAATTTCATGATTATCTGAACTTGAGACTGGTGTGTTTAAGTGATCATCAATGACCACATTGATGGACTCTTAAATCATACTGATCCTTTTGTTTAGTACTCTATAAGCACAACTGTTTAAAGAATATCCTAAAAATGTCCCTTCATCACTCTTCATATCAAATTTTTCCAGATTTTCACGATCTCGTAAAATATAGCACTTGTTGCCAAAACTTCAAAAATATTTGAGAGTAGGCTTTCTATCGAACCATATTTCATAAGCCGTTTTATTATTACTTTTACTAGTGTAAACTCGATTAATAATATAGTAAGCTGTATTGACTACTTCAGCCCAAAGATACTTAGAGAGCTTCATACTATTCAACATGACATTAGCCATTTCTTGAAGTACTTTGTTTTTCCTTTCCACTATTCCATTTTGTTGTGGAGTTTTGGGTGCTGAGAATTCATGTAATATTCCCTGGTCATTACAGAACTTCTCAAAACCGCTATTCTCAAATTCAGATCATGATCACTACGAATCTTACTGATTTGAGAACCTTTTTCAGTTTGAATCCTTTTGAGAACTTTTTTTACTTCTTCAAGGGTTTCAGATTTGTCCCTTAAGAAGATTACCCAAGTATATCTGGTAAAGTCATCTACAATTACCAAGATATATTTTTTGCCACCTCGACTTTCCGTCATGGTAGGTCCTACTAGATCCATTTGGAGAAGCTCGAGTGGTCTTGATGTGGTATTGGAATTCACCTTTTTATGTGAGTTCCTTATTTGTTTGCCAATCTGGCATTCACCACATATTTTATCTAATTTTTGTAATTTGGGTGAACCTCTTATAAGTTCCCGTTTGCTCAATCTATATAGATTTCGGTAATGTACATGTCCAAGACGTTTGTGCCATAAATCAGTCTCGTCTGTATGGACCATGTAACATGATTGATTAGATGAGCTGGATTCGCTAACAATATAGCAGTTTTCAGAGGTTCTACATCCAGTTAGTATTACTGAACCCTTGTTGTTTAGAATCTCACAGCTTTGATTAGAAAATCGTACACTATGGTTATTATTGCATATTTGAGATATGCTAAGCAAGTTATGTTTCAAACCCTCAACATATAAAACATTTTTAAACAAAGGAAGGTTATAGAGATGAACCGTACCTTGGCCCATAATCTTGCAGTTACTGCCATCACCAAATGTGACTGAACCATCAGTCATGTCTTTGAGATCGGTGAACAAACCTTTATCACCAATCATATACCTGGAGCATCCACTATCTAGGTACAACTTTGAATGGCTTGTTGCTTTGAAAGCAGTGTGAGCAACCAAGCAAGTAACTTTAGGAACCCATTTCAGAACTGTTTTGGGTTTAGGAGTATAGTTGGTCTTCTTTTGTCTGATGTTATAAGAATGACCTACAGAGTTAGATTTTAAGAGCTCCTTGAGTAAATCAACTATCTTTTCAGTAAGAGGGTTTCGGTTCTAATTTTTAAAATTAACATAGCTGCTTTTAGGTTTTTGAAAATTTTTAGAAAAACCTTGGTAAGTATTTTTCCCTTTTGAGTTTTAGGACTCTCCTTTCACAAACTTGGGAGAAGTATACTTTTGTTTAGAAGATATATTCTTATCATAGCCCAACCCGGATCGATCGCCACATTTTCTTGATCCGGATAATAATTTTTCTAACTTTGGATCACCTTGGGCATATCTCCATGTGTCCTTTAAACTCAGAAGAGAAGATACTTCATTTTTAAGTTTCTCATTTTTAAATTTCAGATTTTCAATCAGGGAGGTTTTGAATTCTAAATTGCATTTTGATTTTTCAAAACAATCTGAAATTTGTGATTTTTTTAAAACAAGTGATTCAAAACATTTTTTGAGTTTAAAAAATTTTTCCTTTTGAAGTTTAAGTTTGACAGCAATTTTACAACTTTCCTTGTATAGGGCATTATAAGCATCTTGAAGATCTTCTTCATTTTCACATTCATTGTTCACATTTTCTTCACTTGTTGAATCATTATCTGAGAATGTGAATTTGGCTAGAGTCATAAGGGATTGAACTTCATTGCCCGACTCAGTTTCAGAATCTTCTGATTCAGAAGAAGCTTCAGAATCAGATGATTCATCCCATGTAGCCAACATACCCTTTCTTTTTGGTTTATCCTTTTTAAGACATTTGTTTGCTAAGTGGCCATACTCTTGGCAGTTGTAACATTGACTATCTTTCAAAGACTTCCAATTTTTGGATCTAAGTTTAGATCTTTTCTTATCGTTTGATTTTTGAAGATCTACCCTTTTCTTGTTTTTGAAAATCTTGTAAAATTTCTTTGCTAAAAGAGCCATATCGTCTTCAGAATTTTCTGAATCCGAGTTTTCTTGAGAAATACCTTTAATAGATTTGAGAGCAATGGATTTACTTTTAGGAGCTTTAAAGTTTAACTCATAAGTCTGTAAAGATCCAACTAATTCCTCAACCTTCATATTATCCGTATCACGAAGTTCCTGGATTGCGGTTACTTTAGAATTGAGCCGTTCAGGAAGTGAGCGTAGTATTTTAGCACATATCTTGCTTTCCGAGATTTTATCGCCTAGACCCCACATAGAGTTCACAATGTCATTCAATCTGGTATAGAAGTCCATGAGTATTTCATTTCTTTCATACGTATTTCCTCAAATTTAGTTGTGAGGATTTGTATCTTAGATTTCTTGAAAATTGATGTACCCTCATGTGTCATTTTCAATATATCCCAAGCTTGTTTTGCAGAATCACAGGATATAATTCTTTTGAATTCATCTAGTGATAGTGTACATGTAATCGCATTTAGTGCTTTAGCATTTGCACTACTCTCACTTTTCTGAAGTGTGGTCCAAGAAAAATAAGCTGTTATTTTTATGGTTTTTGAACCATCAACACCAGTTACTTCAGTGGTAGGAGGGGTTCAACCATTCACTATGGCTAGCCACACATTTTCATTCATGGATTTGAGGAAGATCCTCATCCTGGCTTTCCAATAGGCATAATTGGAGCCATCGAAAGGTGGAAGCCTATTGACTGATAGGCTATCAAAATTTGACATATTATATATATAGCTTAGATCGTTAGCTCAGGAAATAAATCTAAATATAAAGCAATAAGAATGAGTTATTAGGCTCTGATACCACTTGAAATGGCCAAGCTATATGTTCTAGAGGGGGGGTGAATAGGACTATGCCAAATTTAAATAAAATATACAGCAGAATAAAGAATAAAAATTTAAATCACTAAACTTGAATTGCAGCATAAGAATGTAAAGCAATCAAAAATTGTTCTAAGGACAACCTTACACCAAAAACCAAAGTTTATAGTAGCACAACCTTATTTCTAGAACAAATATAAAAACAAAAGCTCAAACCAATAAAGTAATAGTAAGTGATAAATTGCAGAAATATAAATCTAACTATTACAACATTCATCACTGAGCTTGAAATGAAATGATTACAACATTCACATCCACATATACATCCCACACTGAATAATTAAAGATATAAAATAAAAATTAAATAACCACAAAACACAAGGGATTATAGTGGTTCGCCTGTGTTTACACCAACTGTTCAACAACAGCCACACAGCTACTCCACTCCTAATATCCTCACACAGGGGATATTAGCGTTCACTAACAAAAATAGGTTTTACCAGGTTCACCTAAAAACCTTCACAATTGTGTCTTTATCTGTGGGCTTACACAATTAAAAAAAAACCCCACTTTTGAGTTTTCTGGTTCTCCTCAGATAACCAATACAATGAGACTTTTCTAGCAAATCTCAAAAGAAAACCAAACAGAATTTACAACAAATGTAAAATACCTGATTATCTCCTTCGTTATAGCAACCCGGAAGAACCAAATTGGAGTAGAGATTTGAATGTCCAAGATCAATGTCCAATACTCACTTTATAATGGTTCTAGGTTCTAATAGATTTTAAATTAAAAACAATGGGCTAGCTTTAATTGATTTTGATTTCAAAAGAAGGAAAACAACAATTCCTCTTTTCATATAAGATTGGAATGCTAGAAACAAAACCAATCAAATAAAGCTAAAGAAAGAGAATATTAAATAAGCACACTTAGCTTTGATGCAGCACAGAATTATCTCTCAGAAGGCCGAATTAAATTAGCTTGAATTAGTTAAATTCTTCTGAGATTCGTACTCTATTTATAGGTGAGCAAATCATGTCTTCGACTAGTCTAGGAAGTTCTTTGATTGGTCGTAGAACCAACAGACATTTGAAAATTCGGGCGCGATAAGATTTGACCATTTCACTACTGGTCGAAGGTCTCCTTCGACTGGTCGTTGGATCCAAAAATCAGTGCTAGACTTTGAGTCGTAGGTCTACAACTGGTCTTAGATGCAGTCGACACTTTTCCTTCGACTAGTCAAACAGACCCCAGGACTAGTCGAAGCTTAATAGAAAATATCTGAATTTTATAACAAACTTACGACTAATCCAGGAATTTCTTAGACAGGTCAAAGCAGTGCTAGGACTAGTCGAACAAAGTCTAGGACTAGTCTTAGAACTGACCAAACTCACGTAAATCAAACATGTGACTTATGTATCCAAAGTGGCCTACTCTAAAGGTCAACCTAAGGTCAGTCAAACCTCAATCGTGAAGTAAGGACATTGAAACTTAAGGACAAGTGACCTTCGAAAGTAGTAAACCTTGAAGCCTTGTTGTAGCTAATCCTTGAAAGTATCTTGAGTTCTTTACGATCGAACTTGTAAGCTTCCTGACATCTTGCAATGTCTTGACTTGAGAGAAATACTTGTTAATCACAGTTGAACTTGAGTAGAACTTTCTTCTTTACACTTGAGAGCATTGCTTGTTCATCAAAGTTGATCTTGAGTGAATCTTTGTACTTTACACTTGTGAGCATTGCTTGTTCATCAAGGTTGATCTTGAGTGGATCATTGTTTGATCTTGAGTAGAGCTTCACATAGCAAGTTACATAACAGTGTCTTTGGCACCACAAATTTTACAACAGAAAGGGATATAAACTATTGCACTTACACAACACAGCCCTACGCTTGGGGTTGTCGTTAACACACACCCATGTCAGAGGCCCACATAAGGAGTTACACATGTATTCACTCATGTTGGTGGTGATACAGTCCTACATAAGAACCTACGTGAGTTTGGGTTACAAAGTCTTCAACCAATCCTATGCAAATGAGTTTGTGGACTCTTACAATTGGCAACCTACTTGTCGAATTGAGCCACTTTTGGAACGCCTTCTCAGGTTGCCTAATTGATGCTCTCACGTAATTCAATCATCTCTCCTTGTCCTCCCCTGATCATTGATGTCGATGCTTACCAATGCTTTAGCTTCAACATCAAACACCTGCATATAAAGCTCTATTGATGTAAACCTTATGTGCAGGGTTATGGTGTAGTTTTACTTGGTGAGACCAAGGTCGAACCCACATGGACTTATAGTTGTGCGATTTCTAGAAAACTTTAAAACTAGAATTAAAACTAAAACTAACTTATGAGATTTGATTTTAAGAAGTAGTAATGATTGAAACTAAGAAGAATTCAATAAAGAAAAACAATGGCACACCAAGGATCCACTTATAGTCATTCCTAATATCTAATTCACTTAATTCAATCAGCTTACTCAATTGGAATTGAAGTCTTATCCTATATAGCCAGATAATAGAGTTGTTAAATCATCATTCATAAACTAAAATAAATTTGAAATTCAATTAACTTGATCCCACATAAGGCACCACAGTATTGATCGTATAGAATTTAAAACATCTATTGTACCTTAGTCTACAATAGATCAATGGATTTTACATATCAATCCATTTGTAAAATAGATAAGCAATCACTCTTAGCTTTTCTAAGCATCCAATGTGTCCAAAGTCAACAATAAATCAAAGTAAACTAAAAATAAATCTTCATTCAAAGCAAATATCAATGAATTGTTCAACATCCAAATCAAATACTTGAATCAAAATAAATTGAGACATTAAAAACCACTACAAGTTTCACCTCTTAGCCCTAGCTAAGTGATTTAACCAACCATAGATATGATTGAACTAAACTTAAACAAAAACATAAAAACTGAAGTAGAACTGAATAATTGAAGAAGAATGAGGACTCTGTAAAAGCTCTGCAACTCCTTACTCTCTCTTCTCTACCCTAATTTGTATTTATAATGGCTTGAATCACCCCTTTAAATACGAAAAACTCACACCAACTTGGAACCGACCTTAATTTTATGCACTTATGTTACGCTTTGGTCCCACGAACAATCACCTTCGGTCACACTGAATCCAACTGAAGATGACTTCCACTACAGCCGAATTTCTCCAAAATGTGTTTGAACTCTTTATCTCCCTCACGTCACACCGAACCTCCCTTCGGCGGCACCAAACATGACTTCGTTCGCACCTAAGTGTCAAGCTGAATTATTTATAAAAATTACAATTTCTTACTAGACTGTTCTGTGTACATTCAGTATGACCGAGCCAACCTCAGGTGGGACCAAAAAGTCTTTTATTTCTATTAATGTACTTTGTGATTTTTTCAGTATTTTTTCTCTCTTTTGTACTTGGTTTTCTTGAATCTTTGGCACCTGAATTATTCATTAATCACCTCTAAATCTTCATTTGGTTATTCTTTAAGCATTAAATCTTCTCTTTAATCGTTCTTTTCATCTTAGTTTTCCAAATCACCTCACATAGCAAATCATACTTAATTAGATCAATTAACACATCATGCTTATCAAAATCGATGCACACAAAAGGGAAAATATATAATATTTCACACTCAATATACTCCATTGAGGTGACCAAGGTAATGAGAGGATGATGAAATCTCCTACAACTAATGGAAGTTTGTAATCCTAGGGAATTCATCTAAATGAATATTCTAGAGTATTTAGACAAAGGATATACAAATAAAATTGGGTCTAATCTTTATAAAATGATGGAGTTCAAGCTCATTTTCAAGGTGGAGGCTGAATTCCTCATTAGAGTGTTAATCTCAAGGAAGATGATATGGAACTCATTGGTTTAGAGGCATAGGATGGGGATATGAACATGAAATCACCTAGGCTTCTATTATACTAAAAATGCATACCATAACCCAAGAATTAAATGTCCTATATAAAGGAACCGAGTTCCAACGGTATAAAAAAATGAGCAGAAAATGACTCTCTCGATCGATCAAGCAATGCCTTCGATCTATCGAACTCCCATTTGATGACATCTATCCCATCAAACATCATAATGTGCACCGATCCGATTTCAACGACCTTACAGGCAATATCATTGCCCATAAACGTACGGTCACCATCACGCTCATTGTCTATGGTGAACCAATCTTGATCTGAGGACATGTGGTATGATGCCCCCGTATACAAAATCCACTCATCACTGAGATAGATGAATTTAGATATAGTCAGAACATCACTAATGTCCACATCCTCACTCGATTTCGCTATGTTAGCTTCCTTAGGCACTTCATCTATTTTATCTCCCTTTTAGGTTTTAGGATTCTTCCAATCCTTTTTCATATGCCTATGTCTTCCACAGTTCCAACACTTCATCTTTTCCTTACCCTTAGACTTAGACCATGAATGCAACAAGTTTCCATTCCCCCACTTATAATTTCTTCCCTAGATACGTACCAATGCATCCATAGAGGAACCTGTGTTGTTGTCATTCTTTCTCAACACCCTCGACTTAAGGGTTAAGATGACAGTCTCAACATCAATAGTATCTCTACCATGGCATACTGTGTCTATGAAGCTATCATAAGACTCTGGAAGAGAGTTCAAAAGAATTAAGGTTTGATCTTCTTCTCTCATCTTCACTTTTACACTCGTTAATTTTCAAATGATCTGATTAAACGCGTTGATGTGTTAATTAAGATCTAACTCTTCTGTCATCTTCAAATTATAGAATTTCTTCTTCAGATACAGACAATGCGACAATGATTTCATCATGTACAAGATATTTAACTTCTCCCAAAGTCTAGCGGTGATCTTTTGATCAACAACATTATAAAGGACATCATCCGCTAAACATGGTTGGACCAAAGTTTTCTCTATCTCATCCAACTCTTCCCATCCTTCATCGCTCATAGATGCCACGCACTTTTCAATACCAAGGAGTACATGTTGCAGACCTTGCTAACTTAAGAGGCATCTTATCTTCACATTCCATAGTTCGAAGTTTTTTATCGATGAACTTCTCCTTTTCATACTTCACATTTGATCCCTCAATTATCATGACTCAAATCCAAACTCAAATCCCAACGTTATCTCTAATACCACTCGTTAGGAATCTGTGAAGGCAAATATCAAATTCGGATCACACGAGATTAAACAAACATAAACAAAGCAATCAAAAGTACACACAAACTTTATGGAGAAACCGTTGCAAGAAAAAACCATGTCACAAAGTGACAATAAATCAATATGAAAGTAAGAGTATAAGAGATGGAATCACTTACAATGTCATAAAATCCCCATTTCATCTTTCCAAATCCAAAAAATAATTAGCCCATGATTAGGACACCCTAATCCCACAATTACATCCATATATAGTGTCACACTTGAAATAGAAAACAAATTGCGCAATTCCACAAAACTGAGTGTACCATCGATTTAAGCATCGATCAATCGAGATCGATCGAGCACACCTTCGATCAATCGAGTTCCTATGTTCGAACGATTAAATATGCTTAAAACTGTCTAGAGAGTTTACAACTAATTTTTGAATTTCGTCGATCGATCGAGACGAGACTTCAATCAATCAAGACTATCCAAAATTATCTGGAGATCAATTTGTATAATTTGAAGCTCACTCGATTGATCAACCGGGGTGGTTGATCGATCAAACCCCTATTGCATGTAGAAATTTCAAACATCTCATAACATGTGGATACATATTTCAAGCAACATCTTGTCATCGAAAGTTCATGCAATCAAAAGTTGGTGGGCCCACCGTGATATTTTTGAGAAATTCACCCATTTGTTTCGCCAACTCATGTTAAAACATGAAACCAAAAAGAGGTAGATCCAAAATTCAAGTGGGACACACAGCAGGAAACAATGAGGATTGAACATTTACCATTGAAATATTTGTGGGGCCACATAAACTTTGAATGAGGCTAATATTTTTGTGTTTTCAGTTTATCCCAAAAGGAATGACATTATGAACCAGGTATTATGAAACGGGTAGATAGCATATAAACATCATGGTGGACCTTTGGGAGGTTTTAACAGCAGGCATTTTCTTACTCACTTTTTTCCTGTCATACATCCCACCGAAGTTTTGGATGTGCGTCACTTATGGGCTCATGTCTTAAGCTAAGGAGTGGATTTCTCACAAATATCATGGGGCTCCACCTAGCTTCCGAGCATAGGGATTTCAAACGACATCCCATCCCATCAATGTAGGGCCAAATCAATGGCATGTAAAAACTTGGATGGCCATTTCCTGGAAATCATAACCATCAAATGTCATAACCATTGTGTTGATTGGCTTTCAAGCATAGGGATTTCAAACGACATCACATCCCATCAATGTAGGGCCAATTCAATGGCATGTAAACACTTAGATGGCCATTTCCTGGAAATCACAGCCATCAAATGTCATAACTCTTGTTTCAATTGCTTACTTTTAGAAGGGGAAGGAACAACATCCTAAGAGGTTCATCAATCGGAACCGTGATCTACTTGGATTCCAATTATATATAGTTCCAAAGAATGAACGTGTTAGACTAAAATGAGTATTTGTACATGCAAAGGAATCTGGACCATCCAAATTGAGGTCCCATGTCGACAAAGAACAGACCAAAAGTTGCAGTTGTCGGATGATCCTAATCATTTTGGGATCCATCCAATGGACTATTAAAAGAAATGTCTAACCGTTTAGATTCCAACAAGCGAAATCAAATAACCATCTTTTTAAATATATAAAATATTGATTACTCGGCGGAGTGGCAGTGTAACCATCCATGCAAATATTAAATATAGAAATTGCATACATGTTGTTAAATCCAAACCGTCCACGCCAATGGAGACGATGTAGATAGGTTATAAATAAAAAATCAAAATGAAAATGGTTGATTAATGGAGATCCGGTTGATAGCTAAAATGAACATAACCATCCGAATTATGCCCATAAATGCAAGGATATTCTAATTAATCTATTTTTGGATCTGGTGCACTCTAATTCAATCAAACAATAAAGCTCGTTTGGTCGAAGGGGTTGGATACATGTGTGTGAGTAGGATGCACGGTTGTGCCAAAGTGTATTGAGTCAAGGGTTGATTAAATTATTGGTGTCCCCTTTACCAAGGCAGACAGATTGGAGACTGGGATCGAAGATCCATTATCCTCTTAATCACCAATATTGCACTCCACTCAGGCAATTAGTAAAAGGAATGGAGGCTAATCCTTTCGAATGCATTCTTTTTTACCTGTGACAATAGACCTGGGTTTAACGCCTTAAGGATTAGTTCTTTCACCAACACTTTTAGTTCAAAACACTTTTCAAATGAAAAAAGATACAAATTCAAATTAAATAAAGGCTAAATGTTGTTAATCTCATTAAGTATTGTAAAATAAATATTTATTACAACTGATAACTTGTGAGACAACCAAATGAATAAACAAAAATGAAAATGGATAAATACTTGATATACCTATTGGAATAGACGAATTGAGGTGGGTATGACCAACCAAATTAGAACATGAAAGAATCACCATCTAAACTAACTCTATGCCTAAGGTACTGAAGTGGGAGCCGCTAGGCAATATCTAAACTAAGTTAAAATAAAAGATAAATAAAAGATAGATTTATGTGTGTGGCGAAGGGCCTCATGCACTTCTTCGATTGCTCCTTTTATAGATCATCCAAGTAATGAATCCCTCATTAAGGTTTCCTGGCTACTTCTGGATACTCCGAGCTGATCTTCTGGATATGAGAATCTGTTTGATTACTCTGGTATTGGTAGTTTGGATTGGACAGGACTCCGGCTAAACTTAGACTCCCTAGTTTCTTGGATCTTGATTCATTGTGGGGGTGTCTGTGGTCGATTATGGATCAAACCTAGATCTATCGAAATTTCTTAGATTAAGATAGCCAAATCTGAGACTAGATCTAGATCATTCTTGGAAAATTTGCATCTTCTAATGACATCCTGCTAAATGGAATTGGCCAGAGGTCACCAAGAGTAATCAGGTGGTCTGGATCGGGCTTCATCTAGCATTTTCACCATTTATAGTGAGACGGCTTTGGATGTTGGGAACGATGTGCGGACAAGATCCAACACCTCCTAACCCTCCCAACTTCTTGATCGAGATGCTACTTAAAGGGCATATGTGTTTGTCTTTTCCTATCTCTAAATTATTGGGCAGACTAGATCTTACCTTTTTATTGAGATCTCTCATTGCATTTGTCCCAATCAATGGACGGCTTGAGATTACCAAATGAAAGTTTCTTCCCCAATTAGGTCTAGACTCAAACTGAGCTAGCTCGGACAAGGGCTCAATTCCCTGATGTTCAAGATCTTCCCAATCGCTACTGCTTTTCTGAACATCTCTGGGAAAATCTCCGATTTTGGAAGGACTTCGAGAGACAGCTTCGCTGAGAGAATCATCACCAGATTTATGATAAGATTTGATCTCTCAGCGGGTCTCTTATAGATGTGATAAATTCATTTCCTCATAAATGGGCATGTAATAGTGGCCATGTGTCATATGATGATTTTCTCTCTTAAAGGCAGGCCTATGGGCTCATGCCTCCGCATTTATCAAAGAATGTGTATCGTCGAAGGAAATGCCAACAATGATACTCTCGGGTGAAAGTATGTCTTGTGCTAGTTGTGGTTTCGTGGTGTCGACATGTGGAGGTCTTTGATTGATACATGTTAGGGCACTGAAAATGCGTGTAAAAAATGCTCCCATGTCCTTTCATATTAAGAGATATGATATGATGAGTGACAATTGGGTTTTTGGTAGCCATTCTAGCATATGAAATGCATTAGTACAAGGTTCGTGCTTCGACCGTCGCATGACTCTACGAGATGTCAGACTTCACCTGGCACGATTTTTAGCTTTTATAATGGATGCGAGCTATGATGTTTTATTCACTTGTATATTATTACATTTCTATCACAACCGGTACTCTCTTATCCTTTGATTGTCTTCATTTTCTTTTGCACCTCTTCGAGTTTTTCCTACACAATGGCTTCTTCTTCTAAGGATCCTTTCTTCAAGTCAGCCGTCATGTACATCCCAAGTCCTGATGTTATCTAACCAATTATTGGACAATTAGCCAATTACATTCTGCTAAATATTCTTACTCGTTATGAGGCTGGTGAACTAAACCAATATTTCATTGGTCCTATTTTGCTCCTACTTCGTAGGCTCCATTTTTCCCTTTATATCTTCAAGAAAAACTCCTTTTATCAGTGCCCTCATTAGACTAGGCTTGATGGAACCCAAGCACATCTCTTCATAGATTATGGCCTTATCTTTCTCCCAATTAGATCGCATGGTTGGACTGTGTTCAGTCTACATTTGGAGATAATTGGAGAATTATCGGCTATTTTAATTATATCCAACTCTCTCTGATCGAGACAGCCACGGAACCATATTTGTTGGCCATGGTCGTCTACTTTGGGGGCTCTTCAACCAATTGTTTTCACTTCCCTTGGGGCTTTATGAGTCCAATAGTCCTTCATGTTTGTGCATTGACCAGTCTTCCTACCTGGACGAGTTCATCAAACCGTCAACCGCCTGATCCTCTTCTAGCTTTGACAACCAAAGGAAAATGTTGCATATTCCCTTTACATAAAGGAGAAAATAAAATAAGGTCTTATGTCACATCAAGAGCATTATGCTTTCTTACTGATGTGGATATGTCATTTCATTTTTTACGTCTCAATCGGTCAAATGACCAATGAATATAATGAGTTGGCTAAGTCATTATATTGGTCACTCCATAATCTCAACCTAAGAACCTCCATCAATTCCACGGACCCTTGTGGCTTCTTCAGTTATTACTCTGTAAATACTTCTCATCGATCTACTTTGACGCTTCTAGGAAAACTCCTCATAAGTTACCTACTTACGGATTATGTCACTTGACATACTTCCATATTAAGAAACTCTCGTTCTGGGACCATCTGCATTTATTTCTAATTGAACTAAAGGAACTTGTTGATGATCAACTTTTCACATTTTTTGAAATGTACCATGGTCCGGATTGGCTTAAGTGCTTCCGTCACGGTCCTCATAATTCCACTACTCTAGAATTGTTGTGCCAATTGTGGGTTAGTTTTCTGATTTCTCTAGACCTCCTCATTAGTGGAGCATTCATATTTTATAACCTTAATGTCAAGACTGGTGTTGAATTCTACTTGGGATTTTATTTTTGCATCGGTTTGGTTTGGTCCAAAGCATTCCTCTTCCTCCTTGTTATGCCTTATTGAATGTCCATCCACTGCCACGAGAACTACTTCGTCACTGAACCAACCTTCGTTTAGTTTGGACAAGTTTGAAGATTCAACAAGAAGATTTATTTTCTCAGACTCTATCCTGCTATGTCCATATGCAGTTCCTAAGTACAATGCTTGGTAGAGATTGTAAGTGCTATGGTTTCTTGCTCCTTTGATTGTCAAATTTTGTGGTGTCAAAACCTCAATCTGTGTCTTGTGTAGCATGATGATATACATATGTTCAAGGCACTGCATCACAATGCTTCAAGTCAAGAATAATGATCTACTTCAAGAAATGCAAGATCAATTACATTGTTCTCTTCTCTAAAGCATCAGAGTTTTAAAGTTACATCGAAGACAAAATCTTGTTCAAAGACTCTAAGTGAAGTACAATTCAAGGACTATGAATTCAAGCTTCTGAAGATTTCAAGCTTTATCAAGTGTCAAGGTCTCAAGCTTCTTGAATTTTAAAATCATCTAAAGAAGAGAAGGTTCAATGTTCATACTTCATGGTGAAGGTATGATTGACCTTAGATTGACATTAGGGTAGGTCATTTTGTATACATAATTCAAATTGAATCACTTTACAGGTATTTGGACTGTTCTAAGACTAGTCCTGAACCCTGTTCGACTAGTCCTAACACTGGCTCGACTAGTCCAAGAAATTTCAGGACCAGTCCTATGTTGGTTGCAATTTTTCAA
Source organism: Magnolia officinalis (assembly GCA_021015155.1). Lineage (NCBI taxonomy): Eukaryota > Viridiplantae > Streptophyta > Magnoliopsida > Magnoliales > Magnoliaceae > Magnolia > Magnolia officinalis. The sequence continues at coordinate 18,819,466 of JAJHSJ010000015.1, forward strand.
AATTTTTTGTTCGTCTATGACCAGTCCTGGAGATTGCTCGACTGGTCGTGTGAACAGTGCATGACTCGTTCATGACCAGTCCTACAGCCACAAACTACAGCAATGAATTCTAGTTTCTCACAACCAGTCGTAGAACGGTTTTATCCGATCGCGCTCAAAATTCAAAAATCTGTTCAACCTTCGACCAGTCGTAGTGTCCACAGGACCAGCCGAATATGCAATTTCTGCAACTATAAATAGAACATGAATTTCAGAGTTTTATATCCAATTCAAGTAAAATCAAGGCATCACTCTGAGAGAAAAGTTTATATTATTTTTAAGTAACATTGTGCTCATTTAATATTCTCTTTTGTTAGCTTTTCATATTTGATTTTACTTTTGCATTCCAATCTAACTTGAAAGAGGAATTGTGATATTCCACTTTTTGGAATCAAAATTAAATAGAGCTAGCCCAACTGGTTTAATTTAAAATCAATTAGAATCTAGAATTATTTCAAAGTGAGTATTGAACATTGAACTTATATATTTGAACTTCTACTCCGATTTGGTTCTTCCGGGCTACTACAAAAGGAGAAATTCAGGTATTTTATATTTTTGTAAATCTTTTATTGTATTGGTTTCTTTTGAGATTAAGCTAGAAAAATCTTATTATTTTAATTATCTGAGGTGAGCCAGAAAACTCAGAGTGAGGTTTTTGGATTGTATAAGCCCATTTAAAAGACACAATTGTGAGGGTTTTAGGTGAACCTGGAAAAATCTATTTTAATAGTGAACGCTAATATCCCCTGTGTGAGGATATTAGGAGTGGAGTAGCAAGCTGTGTGGCTGTTGTTTAACAGTTGGTGTACACACAGGAGAACCACTATAACTCTTTGTGTTTTGTGGATGTGTGATTTATTTTCTATATCTTTTATCATTCAAAGTTGTAGAATGTACATGTGGATGTAAATGTTGTAATATTTACATTTCAAGCATTGTGGGGAATGTTGTAATAGTATAGATTTCAATTCTTGTTGTTTCCTTTTTATTTCTCTACAGTTTGAGTTTTCAATTCTTTATTTGTTCTAGTAAGGTTGTCCTTCCCATAAACCCTTGGTTTTTATGGTGAAAGGTTGTCCTTGGAACAATTTGAATTTGAGGTTGCTTTACATTCTGTATTGTGGTTTGCTATCTTTCCTTTACTTGGCTATCTTATTGTTTAATTTCGCTAGTATTAGTTTTAAATTTGGCATAGTCCTATTCCCCCCCCCCCCCCCCCCCCCCCCCCTCCCCAGGACATATAGCTTGGCCTTTTCAAGTGGTATTAGTGCTTAATAGCTTGTTCTAATTGTTATATTGTTGGATTTATTTCCTGAGCTAATCAATCTAAGTTATTTATAAAATGTCAAATTTTGATAACCATTTAGTCGCTAGACCTCCACCATTCGATGGCTCCAATTATGCCTATTGGAAAGTCATAATGAGGATTTTCTTAAAATCCATGGATGAAAGTGTGTGGCTAGCCATAGTGACTGAATGGACCCCTCCTGCCATTGAAGTAACTGGTATCGATGGATCTAAATCTATAAAAATCTCACCTTATTTTTATTGGACCACTCTATAGAAAAGTGATAGTAGTGTCAATGCAAAGGCACTAAATGCAATCACTTGCGCACTATCATCGGATGAATTCAAAAGAATTATATCCTGTGATACTGTAAACCAAGCTTGGGATATTTTAGAAATGACACACGAGGGAACATCAATTGTCAAGAAATCTAAAGTTCAAATCCTCACAACCAAATTTGAGGAAATACACTTGGTGACAAAATCCCAGAAAGTAAACTGTGTACAAAGATACTACGCTCACTTCCTGAACGGTTCAATTCTAAGGTAACTGCGATCCGGGAACTTCGTGATACAGATAATATAAGGGTAGAAGAATTAGTTATGTCTTTACAAACCTATGAGTTAAACTTTAAAGCTCTTAAAGGTAAATCTATCACCCTTAAATATTCTAAAAATGTTTTTCAAGAAAATAATAGTATTTCTGATTTAGAAAACTCAGAAGATGATATGGCCCTTCTAGCGAAAAAGTTTTACAAAATTTTCAAAAGTAAAAAGAGGGTGGATTTTCAAAAATCTAATGATAAGAAAAGATCTAAATATAATACATGAAAATCATTAAAAGACAGTCAATGTTACAACTGCCAAGAATATGGGCATTTGGCAAATAAGTGTCCTAAGAAGGACAAACCCAAAAAGAAAAGTATGTTGGCTACTTGGGATGAATCTTTCGGTTCTGAAGCTTCTTCTGAATCAGAAGATTCTAAAACCGAGTTGGGCAATGAAGTTAAAGCCCTTATGACTCTAGCCAAGTTCACTTTTTCAGATAATGATGATTTAACTAGTGAAGAAAATCTGGATAGTGATCATGAAAATGAAGAAGATCTTCAAGATGCTTATAATGCCCTTTATAAGGAGAGTTGTAAATTTGTTGTTAAACTTAAACTTCAGAAAGAAAAGTTTTCAAAGCTTAAAGAAAATTTTGAAACTCTTGTTTTAGAAAAATTCCACATTTCATATTGTTTTGAAAAATGCAAATGTGATTTAGATTTCAAAACCTCCCTTATTGAAAATCTTAAATCTGAAAATGAAAAACTTAAAGTTGAAGTCTCTTCACTTTTGAGTTTAAAGGATACATGGAGGTATGCCCAAGGTGATCCAAAGTTAGAAAAACTTTTGTCTGGATCAAGAAAATGTGGTGACCGATCCGGTTTGGGCTATGATAGAAATATTCCTCCTAAACAGAAGAATACTCCTCCCAAGTTTATGAAAGGAGAAACCTCAAACTCAAAAGGAAAAAGTACAAATCAAAATTTTTCTAAAAATACTAAAACTTTTCAAAAACCTAAAAGCAACTATATCAACTATAAAAATCAGAACCAAAACCTTTTAGCTGAAAAAATAGTTGATTTACTTAAGTAGCTCTTAAAATCTAACTCAGTGGGTCATTCTTACAACAACTACGAACATAAGAAGACCAACTATACTCCTAAACCCAAAACAATTATGAAATGGGTTCCTAAGGTTACTTGCTTGGTTGCCCATACGGCTTTCAAAGCTACAAGTCATTCAAAGTGGTACTTAAACAGTGGGTGTTTAAGGCATATGACTGGTGATAAAGGTCTATTGACCGATCTCAAAGACATGGTTGATGGTTCAATCACATTTGGTGATGGTAACAATTGCAGGATTATTGGCCAAGGTACGGTTCAACTCTTTTAACCTTCCCTTATTTAAGAATGTTTTATGTGTTGAAGGATTAAAACACAACCTATTAAGCATATCTCAAATATGCGATAACAATCATAGCGTAAAATTTATTAATCAAGGTTATGAAATTTTAAATAAAAAGAGTTTTGTAATATTAACTGGTTGTAGAACTTCTGAAAACTGCTATATTGTTAGTGATTCTAGCTCATCTAGTCAAACGTGTTACATGGTCCATACCAATGAGTCTGAGTTACGGCATAAATGCCTTAAACATGTACACTACCGAAATCTGTACAGATTGAGCAAAAGAGAATTGATAAGAGGTCTACATAAATTACAAAAAGTAGACAAAATATGTGGCGAATGCTAGATTGGTAAACAAACTAGGAGTGCTCACAAAAAGGTGGACTCCACTGCCACATCCAAACCTCTCGAATTTCTCCACATGGATCTTATAGGTCCAATCAGGACAAAGAGTTGAGGTGGCAAAAAATATATACTGATAATCGTGGATAATTATACCAGATTCACCTGGGTAGCCTTCTTAAGGGATAAAACAAAAACCCTTGATGAAGTAAAAAGAGTTCTCAAACGAATCCAAACTGAAAAATGTTCTCAAGTCTGTAAGATCCGTAGTGATCATGGATCAGAATTTGAGAATAGCAGTTTTGAGAAATTCTGTAGCGATCAGGGAATATCGCATGAATTCTCTGCGCCCAAAACACCACAACTAAGTCAAATAATAAAACGGCTTATGAAATGTGGTTTGAAAATAAGCCTACTGTCAAATACTTTCGAGTTTTTAGCAGCAAGTGTTATATTTTACGTGACCATGAAAATCTGGGGAAGTTTGACACTAAAAGTAATTAAGGGATCTTTTTAGGATATTCTTTAAACAGTAGAGCATATCAAGTACCGAATAAGAGGACTGGTGTTATTCAAGAATCCATCAATGTGGTCATTGACGATTAATTGAATACACGTGACTCAAGTTCAGATAATGATGAAGTCTTTTAATTGACAAACCAGATACTTCATCGAATCAAACTAACTTTGAACTGTGGACTGTTAAAGATCATCCAACCACTCAAATTCTTGAAAACCCTCTCACTGATGTATGCACTCGTAGACAACTAGAAGATATATGTAATTACGTGTGCTTTACATCCCAGATAGAACCGGATAACGTAAAAGAAGCTCTTACTGACGAACACTGGATTGTTGTGATGCAAGAAGAGCTTATCAATTTATGAGAAATAATGTTGGGTATCTTGTTCCTAGACCTAAAGATAAACATATTATCAGAACTAAGTGGATTTTTAAAAATAAGTCTGATGAACTTGGTAATATAATTCGAAACAAGGCTAGACTGGTTGTACAAGGGTACACTCAAATTGAAGGAATCGATAATGATGAAACCTTTGCCCCAGTAGCTCGTCTTGAATCAATTAGACTACTTATATCAATTGCTTGTTGTAGAAAGACTAAAATATATTAAATGGATGTAAAGAGTGCCTTCTTAAATGGTGATCTACATGAAGAAGTGTATGTTGAACAACCAATGGATTTTAAAGACCCTAAGAACTTTGATCATGTCTATCGTCTTAAAAAGGCTCTCTATGGCTTGAAACAAGCTCCCAGGGCATGATACGAAAAATTGACTAAGTTTCTTCTAAGTCATAATTTTCAAATGGAAAGTGTTGATAAGACTCTTTTTGTTAAGAAACATAACGATCATATCTTAATGGTGCAGATCTATGTTGATGATATTATTTATGGATCTACCTGTACTAACATGACTAATGAGTTTGCAGATTTAATGAAATCTAAGTTCGAAATGAGCATGGTTGGGGAATTGAATTATTTCCTAGGATTGCAAGTTAAACAACAACCTGATGGTATTTTTATTTCTCAAAGCAAATATGCTTTGAACTTGATTAAAAAGTTCAGATTTGAGAATGGTAAAAATTTTGATACTCCTATGAGTACAACTTTAAAACTCTTAAAGGACTTTATAGGTAAAAGTATAGATCCTAAATTATATCGTAGTATAATTGGCAGTTTACTTTATTTAACTGCAAGTAGACCTGATATTGCTTCTAGTGTTGGTATTTGCGCTAAATATCAATCTGATCCTAAAGAGTCTCATCTAATTGTTGTTAAGCGGATTATGCAATATGTCGCAAGTTCAGCTAATTTGGGTCTCTGGTATCCCCATGATACTAATGTTCAGTTGGTTGGGTACACAGATGTTGATTGGGCTGGTAATATCGATGATAGGAAATCAACCAGTGGTGGTTGTTTCTATATTGGAAATTGCGTAGTTTCTTGGTTTACCAAGAAGCAAAGTTCCGTATCGCTCTCAACTACTGAGGCTAAATACATCGCAGCTGGAAAAGCATGTACTCAGCTTGTATGGATGAATAGAATATTAAGCGATTACAGAATTGCACAGGATTCTATAGTCTTATATTGTAATAATACCAATGCAATAAATATTTCTAAAAATTCAATCCAGCATTCACATACCAAGCACATTGACATTAGGTATCATTACATTCGTGAATTAGTGAAAGAAAAAATAATTTCAATGGAATACATTCCTACCGAGACTCAACTTACTGACATTTTCACTAAACCGCTCGACAAAAGCAGGTTTAATAAATTAAAATTTGATCTTGGTATGTGCATTCTAAATTGATTATTCATGCATGTTTGTATCATAGTATATATATTATTTGATAATTTATTGATTTAAATTTTAAATTTTTATTAAAAAAAAATGCATGTTTTTGTTGGTACACGACCAGTCGAGGATGTACTCGACCAGTCGTGGCACAACCGGTCAAGGACGTCCCATGACCAGTCGTGTAGCGCATTGGACCTTTTTAATTTGGGGAAAAATACTTTCTTCCTCATTTCCTATTTCTTCTCCAACGGGCCAAAGCACGACTAGTCATACCCAACTGTTTCATTCATCAAGGTTAGTGCATTATTTCCGATATTCTTCTAAATTCAAGCTTTATTCACTTCATTTTCTTCCTTGGAGTGCTTGATTTTTAGTTTTCTTGAAGTTTTTGGAGTTTTCTTCTCCAAAATCTGATTTTGAAGAAACCCACTCTACATCTTTTTACACCCACTTGATTCCTTCATTTCTTAGTTGTAAATGGATGCTAGAGGTAAAAAAGAAAACTTTCCGTGGTGCTTCCTCATCTCGATCAACTATAACAAGGCGTCACCTTCGGTCACCCGAAGATGATCCCTCCCATGTGCGGGTTTTACGATTGCGCAATGTTATTGTTGAACGACCTGTCGATCTTGAACACATTGCTCCTTTTGACCTCATTCCACTTTTACAAGTTGTAGGATGGGCTAACATTCTACATTGGGGTGGGCCAGCATACCAGTCTATTGCGCAAGCTATGTTTATGTGTATTACTGAATTTTCAACTGAGAATTTAACGTTTAAAATCGTAACTAGAGAAGGTCCATTTGACATAGACCGTCATTTAATTTCTACTTTGATGGACATACCTGTTAATGACGATGGTATTCTTATTCACACTCTAGCTGAAAAAACATCGGAATCAGAAAAATGAGTGCTCACTAGAGCATTATGCAACATAGATGCCAAATGGACTCATAAGGGGAATGCGCTCACTTCAAAGTTCTTGTTACCCAGATACAGGGTTTTGCATCGAATATTTATTTCCAATCTGTATCCATGTTCAGGTAATAAAACTGAACTGACTTCATTTATGGTTCGTATTTTGCATTCCATCATCTCTGGTGCAAATGTCTGTCTGCCTTCTTTAATATGTCATTCCATCATTCAGTTTCGTCTCCATCTAGGACACAGTGATATTCCATTTACCTATCTTATGACTATGTTAGCTACTCACATGCTAGTCACTATGCTTATTGGAGAGGCTCCTATTCATCACCTTATTTTCAACAATTCTAATATAAACAAGATGAAATTGGAACTGGCTCGTGGCCTAATGGATGTGGGTGGTGGTGCTGCTGAAGCAGGGAATGAAGAAGAAGGTGGCGATCTTCCTCCTGATAATATCAATATGGATGACATTTTTGATGAAATTGAATCAGACTCTGGAAATGATCCTGACTATGAGCCATCTGATTTTTATGCACGTCTTTGTGCACTTGAGGAGAAGGTAGAGAACATGAATGTTGCCCATGATTTGCAATTTAAATATATGCGCAAGTATCTTAGGCGCTTAAATAAGGGCCTTCATCAAATGGATCCTACCATACCTGCTCCTTCCTCAGGATCTGATTAAGTGTGTTATCCTTTGGTTTGTAATAACTTTTATACTACTTTGTTTTTATTGGTATGTGAACTTTGCTTTTACTTCAGGTTGCTGGTTAATGATATGTGAACTTTGAATTTGCTTATACTTCTTTCATATCTTGACTACTTCACTCCTTTATTACTCTCTTGTTCATTTTCCTCTTCGATATCATAAATGCTTCCTTTGTCATATTGTGACAAAAAGGGGGAGAATATTTATGTTTGTTTGCTTATGCATATGGATGGATTGTGAAAAGTAGCAAGTAGCATTAAGCATTGTTTTTTTTTTTTTATATGTGTGCTACTCAGGGGGAGTAAGTAAGAAGGTGAACCAGGCAATAAGTAAGTAAGAAGGTGAACCAGGCAATAACTGATTTTCTTTTATAACTGGTGCATGATTCTTTATGTGTATATTGTTTTATTATTGTTGAGTGTGTTTTGTCATAAATTTGATAAAGGGGAAGATTGTAAGTGATATGGTTTCTTGCTCCTTTGATTGTCAAATTTTGTAGTGTCAAAACCTCAATCTATGTCTTATGTAGCACGTTGATATACATATGTTCAAGGCACTACATCACAATGCTTCAAGTCAAGAATAATGATCTACTTCATGAAATGCAAGATCAATTACATTGATCTCTTCTCTAAAGCATTAGAGTTTTAAAGCTACATCGAAGATGAAATCTTGTTCAAAGACTCTAGGTGAAGTACAATTCAAGGACTATGAATTCAAGCTTCTGAAGATTTCAAGCTTTATCAAGTGTCAAGGTCTCAAGCTTCTTGAATTTCAAAATCATGTGAAGAAGAGAAGGTTCAATGTTCATACTTCATGGTGAAGGTATGATTGACCTTAGATTGACCTTAGGGTAGGTCATTTTGTATACATAATTCAAATTGAATCACTTTACATGTATTTGGATTATTCTAAGACTAGTCCTAAACCCTGTTCGACTAGTCCTAGCACTGGCTCGACCAGTCCAAGAAATTCTAGGACCAGTCCTATGATGGTTGCAATTTTTTAGAATTTTTTGTTTGTCTACGACCAGTCCTGGAGACTGCTCGACCGGTCGTGTGAAGAGTGCACGACTCGTTCATGACTAGTCCTGCAGCCACGACTCAAACTACAGCAACGAATTCTGATTCCTCACGACCAGTCATGGGAAGATCACGACCAGTCGTGGAGGGCTCACGACCGGTTGTGAAGAGCCTTCGACCAGTCGTGGAACGGTTTTATCCGATCGCGCTCAAAATTCAAAAATATGTTCGACCTTTGACCAGTCGTAGTGTCCACAGGACTAGTTGAAGATGCGATTTATGCAACTATAAATAGAACACGAATTTCAGAGTTTTATATCAAATTCAAGTAAAATCAAGGCATCACTCTGAGAGATAAGTTTGTGTTATTTTAAAGCTACATTGTGCTTATTTAATATTCTCTTTTGTTATCTTTTCATATTTGATTTTATTTCTGCATTCCAATCTAACGTGAAAGAAGAACTGTAATATTTCACTTTTTGGAATCAAAATCAAATAGAACTACCCCAACTGGTTTAATTTAAAATCAATTAGAATCTAGAACCATTTCAAAGTGAGTATTGGACATTGAACTTATATATTCAAACTTCTACTCCGATTTGGTTCTTCCGGGCTGCTGCAAAAGGAGAAATCCAAGTATTTTACATTTGTGTAAATCTTTTATTGTGTTGGTTTCTTTTGATATTAAGCCAGAAAACTCAGAGTGGGATTTTTGTATTGTGTAAGCCCATTTAAAAGACACAATTGTGAGGGTTTTAGGTGAACCTGGAAAAACCTATTTTAATAGTGAACGCTAATATCCCCTATGTGAAGATATTAGTAGTAGAGCAGCAAGCTGTGTGGCTGTTGTTTAACAGTTGGTGTACACATAGGTGAACCACTATAACTCTTTGTGTTTTGTGGATGTGTGATTTATTTTCAATATCTTTTATCATTCAAAGTTGTGGAATGTACATGTGGATGTGAATGTTGTAATATTTACATTTCAAGCATTGTGGGGAATGTTGTAATAGTATAGATTTCAATTCTTGTTATTTCCTTTTTATTTCTCTACAGTTTGAGTTTTAATTCTCTATTTGTTCTAATAAGGTTGTCCTTGCCATAAACCCTTGGTTTTTATGGTGAAAGATTGTCCTTAAAACAATTTGAATTTGAGGTTGCTTTACATTCTGTATTGTGATTTGCTATCTTTCCTTTACTTGGCTATCTTATTATTTAATTTCGCTGGTATTAGTTTTAAATTTGGCATAGTCCTTCCCCCCCCCCCCCCTCCCTCTAGGACATGTCGCTTTGCCTTTTTAGAGATCGTATTAGGAATCCCAATACTTACTCCTTTAAGTAGTAGAACTGACACTCCTTTTTTCGGCCGACCCTCAAGTCAATCAATTCGTAGGATGAGTTATCTCAGATAGAAAAGAGACTTTAACTAAAGAGTACAATCTCCCACTCTTCAAGTTGGTCAGTGGCTTAGAATTCTCTTCCAAGCAGTATTCACTCCAACCGGGTAAAGAGTGCTCCTTCTAGGGGTACTAGTAATAAGAAATAGCCAATGGTTGAGCCTTCATCCAGAAAGGAGTCAAGTACAAGTGGAAGTCCTATTGTTAGAGTCTTTGCTCGTGATAAGGCATCGGTTAAGACCCCTATTTCTCGATCGAATACCTCAATTGCATGATTGTTCATTAATTCAAATATTACTGCTCCTTCTATGGGTAATCACATGTCCATCCTTTTCCTTTGGATGACTAGTTCTTCTAGCTCATCCATCATTCTCTTCTTACTTCACAGATCGTGTTTTAGCTAAGAATTTGAAGCCTCTCCTCAAGCATCAAAGGGTTGCTTCACTTGTGCAGTCATCCCCTTTCACCAATAAAGAAGCATAGAGAGTGGTCTCTCTAAGGAGAGGTGCTCAACAAACGACTATTGTTGTCAGCCCAATTATTCCGTTATCACCCCTTGTATCTAAGCCCTTGAGCTAACTCCCAATTTAGAGAATTAAACTGTTGTTGTTGTGATTGCGAACAAACGCCATTCATCAGATACTTCAACCCTCATTTCATCATGAGGAGAGTATAACATGGCTAAAGCTGGTATAAATGCGTTCCCACCAACTGTGAAAGAAATCTAGGCAAGGTTGTCTTTCCATCAACCAATGATGCTGCTGAGGTGACTCCTCCTCTGGAACTTATTTCAAAGAGGAAAACCCCTGTTGATGCTGACGAGCAAGTGGGGTCATCCCTCATGATTGGTGGATCTCACATTAATGTTTCTGCCAACATGTCTGGTGGAGATGAAGAGCAGTTACGTGCATTTCAGGCTAACCCTACTGCTATCAAGCTTCTTAACTATTTTAGGAGTTTGACGGTGATGTGAGAGATGCTTTATGGTCTATCAGTGTGCAGGAGTGTTGATGGTTTCCAGTTGTTCATCGACCGGTTCTTTCGACTAGACGTGCTTGATTTAAACTTTTCTTGGGAGCTTGCTTCCCTTCCATACATTCTAGGAAAACTTCACCGAGCACTAGGGGATGATGAGGTATGGTGTAAGCCCCGTGTCTTAATTCGTACCATTCTGAAGACTTTTGCGGTCCTCCCGGTCGAATTCCTGCAACCTTCGACCCTTAACCGACCTTTGCGCGCGACCCTGATTCATACGCCATCAACCCGAGTCGACTCAACCCAAGACCCTTACCATAGTGACCGCGCCGTCGCCACGGTTCCGATGCCGTGACTCACACGCCAATCCGATGCTCTGGCCAGGAGATGTGGGCCAACGTTCGGTGCGAGGAAAACGTCGCGCGTGCAAATTCTGAGAGAATCTCTATGAAATGTCACATCAATCATCCATCAATCAATCCCTTCATGTCAAGTACACATCACCTCACACCCTTCCCCAAGCAACCCCCAAAGTCAAAAAGTTCTTACACCACCCATACCTTTCTTACACCCTTTACCACAAAAGTCAAAAAGTTCTTACACACACATCACTCACCACATCACCCATCACTCTCTCTCTCCCTTTACAACACCCTCTCTCTCTCATTTTCAAACACTCTCCCAAGCAAGAGAAGCCTCACACGTCCAAGCCCTTCCCCATCTCTCTCAAAAACCACAAGTGTGGCCCACCCTCTCATCTCCCATCTCAACCATCCAAATCTCATCTCCTCTGTTGGAATCGAAGCTAAGGAGCTAAGGAAGCCTTGGGTGCAAGTAGAAGCCAGTGGGTGATCTTAAATCTTTGTTTTTCATTCATTTTGCTTGATTAAGGGTCCATATATATGGGACCCACCTTGATGTATGTTGTATGCAAGAGGGGCCCATAGTGGCGGGGCCCCTCCATCCTCACCGATCTCACTCTCTCTCTCTCTCTCTCTCTCTCTCTCTCTCTCTCTCTCTCTCTCTCTCTCTCTCTCTCTCTCTCTCTCTCTCTCTCTCTCCCTTTTCCCTTGTGTATGATGGCTTGTGGCCCACTTGATGTATGATCTTATCCATGCCGCATACCGGTGGACCCCATCTATGTGGGACACACCGTGGTGTTTTTATGACATCCCAACCGTCCATAAGGGGGGGCCCACCTTGCTGTGACTAACAGTGAAGTGTGATCTGAAGTGGGCCCCAACTCCACGGCTCACACGGCAGACCGAGTAGAGATACCTCGTTTCAACGCTGGGCCTACGCCCAGCTCCCTAGCCAAGTGACGAAGATACCTCGTCTCAACACTAAGGTCTTGGCATCGATTCGGGTGGCTAACAGTGAAGTGTGATCTGATAGTGGGCGTACCTAACAGGCTAACTAACGGTACAGTGTAGGCTATCAGTGGGGCCCACGGGACCCATCCAGGCCGTCCATTCCATTCTCCTCATCATTTTAGGCATTGAGCCGAAAAATGAGGTCGATCCGATAATCAGGCGGGCCATACCATAGAAAAATGTATTTTCTACTGTCCAAAGCTTTTAGGACCCACCTTGCTTTATCCACACACCAAACATGCCGTATATTGGACTTATTTGGTGTGTTTTGATCCCTAGAACGCATTGGATGGAGTGGATTCTCCGGTAGCAGGCCCCACATGTGATTTTTCTCAAGAAAACCAAAAACAAAAAAAAAAGGCTGCAGCCGTAGCAGTGCTGCTGCTGTCAGAAGACAGCAGGCGCTGCCTGCGGACGGACGGCGGGCTGACAGCAGCCACCCACGGCTCCAACCATGGGCCCCACCATGATGTATATGTGTCATCCAACCCGTTCATTGGGTGGGCCCCTCCCCGGAGTGGTCCCCCTCCAAAAATCTGGCCCATTCAACCCTCCGGTGGCCCACATCATAGGAAACAGCGGTGATTGGAGGGCTACCATTGAAACTCTTTTTGGGCCCACAGCAGTTTTGGATCAAGATGAAATTTATTTTTCCCCTCTATCTAGGCCTGCGTGACCTTATGGATGGCCTGGATGGCTTATAAACATTAAGGTGGGCCCCACGAGGGACCCACACTGATTTATGTATTTTATTCCACCGTCCGCCTGGACGGTGGAGCCCACTGTGATGCATGTGTTCTATCACCACCATCCAGGGGATGATGTGGGTGTGTGCGTGGGTGCATGCGTGTGTGTGCGTGTGGGTGCGTGCGTGTGCATGCATGTGTGTGCGTGTGGTGTGTACATGTGTGGCTGTGTGTGTATATATATATATATATATATATATATATATATATATATATATATATATATATATATATATATATATATTATGTAATATATATATATACCTGATGGTGGGCCTTCATGGGACCCACCATGATGCATGGGTTGCGTCCAAGCTATCCATCTATTTTGCAAGTTCATTTCATGACGTGAGCTAAAGAATGAGTCAGATCTATAGTTTAAGTGGACCCCACTTTGATATATGTATGAGGCCCATCTTGGGCTATTTGTGGCCCATCCGTTGAGGCCCACCTGGATATGCATGAGGCCCATATGATTAGGCCCATCTTGATGTAGTTAGGGCCCAACCATTGAGGCCCACCTGATATACTTAAGGCCCATGTTATACAGCCCATTTGTTGTACCTAAGGCCCATGGGTCGAGGCCTAATTGGATGTACACAAGTCCATTAAGATGTATGACTCTACCATGGTTTGTGTAATGATATTATGACAGTCGTGCCTTGGGAGCAATGTTGGTTTGACGTCCACATTGTAAGAATAATGTCGGTTGAATGTCCGCATTATGATTCTCCCTAGGGCCCATTATTAGGCTCATACTTGTAGGCCGTCTAGGCCCATCTTCGTTATGAAAAGCATTTATCCCATATAACATGTTTAGTATAGTTTCATGATTCATGATCATACGCATCATATGTATGCTTGATATGATAAGTGACTGATCATAGCATATGCCTTCGGGCAGATTGTTTAAGGGCTCCCGGATAGGCAGTGTTACCCCACATGAGCGCACGATACACACAGGATTACTATATAACTGGATAGTATGATTCATGCATTTCGCATTGTGTAACATGGTTACTGTACGCCCTAGCGGCATTAGGGCCGTAGCCTCCACAGGCATATCGTGGTTGGCAGGATTGGATACTGAAAATCTTGTTCTACATGGGGTGCTATAGATATCCCTGGGTAAAAGTCCCTAAACCTTTATGGTACCAAGAGGTTGCTCCAACATCTAGACCGAGTAGGTGCATGAGCGCCGAGTGCCGATTACCAGACGGTTGCGCTTTCCACTGTGTCGTGGTCGGTTGGAAGGGGGTGCGGCCTTACCTACCCGAGAGGAGGGGGCAAAGCTAGGCTGAGTTTGAGCAGCTCGAGGAATGGATCCGCTATTGACGAGATGGGCACGATATTGGCAGGCAGATAGTGAGGTCTCTTCCAATTATCTTATTACGCGCGATGGGGCGGCAGTCTGGTTTAAAGTGTACTAGACCCTGGTGATATTCCAGATTTCAGTTGTATTGATATGTGGATATAGATGAGGATTTGTATGCTTGAGTTGCATCTCGCATCGCATGACCTTGGTATAGCTAACATCATTCATGCCTTGCATTGCATAGCCTTGGTATGGCTAGTGGTATTCATGGATTCATCAACATGTTCCGCATTACTCTGATTCTATATATCTGCATTACTACCTTATACACATACTTTCAGCACCCTCTAAGCTTTCTATAAGCTTATGCATGACCGTTACGTGTAAGTGACGTTAGGACGAAGCAGCGCTGAGGTTGGAGCATATAGCAAATCATTTTGGAGCTTTTTTGTCTATCATAATTGTATTTCCCTTTATGCTCATTATACTTGTAAAGTTTTGATCATAGTAGAAATGTGATGAAGTTTTTGGTTGTTGTTTATGGGTTATGCTTTTGGTTATGCTTATTACGAATCAAAAAGATGTTGAAAATTCTCCTTGTAGCATCCCAGGATCGGAACCTGGCGAATGGGCATTGGGAGCCGAGAATGAGTTTCTACGGAGGCTGTTGGCATCGGATTCGACGATCGGAAATTTTGTGAGCCCGGTTTTCGAGTTTGGGGCGTCACATATGGGGCCCTAAGCTGACACATGCCAAGGCTATAACGTTGACCTTATATGTATAGAAGGTTGCTCGAGAACATATGGACGCCACCACAAGTCAATTTGACTGGAAGAATCAGGCGGTGGAATCTTCCTTATCTTTACAAGGTGATCAAATTTTTGCAATTGATCATGAGGAGGCGGTCTTATGAAAGCCGTATCGAAGTTGGCCCAAGAGATGGATGACCTGGTGTGATGTATGAAAAGCTTGGAAGTTACCATCTCAGCAAAGAAAGAATGTCGTATTGAAGTTGTTGCAGCACTCGAAAGGCGATCCATCAGTAAGCAGTGAGTGGTTGAATGAGGGTAGGAGACACTGTAGCAAGTTCGTTCATTTGACACCAAATTGTCGACCTAGGAGGCTGAACAATTGGAGACATCACACTTGGACTATGAAGCTGTGAGGCACATTACTGAGCATCAACGTGCTAGGTTCGACAGATGAGAGTGGCAAAAATCCTCCTTTTATTCTTATCGGTATATATGTTTATAACTGACCCTGAGGTAAACATTCTTTTATATGAATCCACCACTCTCATATTGAACCGAATACTCATGTGATGAGAATTCAACTGCCTTTATTAATAATTCTTATAAATCTAAAATTTATGGCTGGCCATAGTCGGTCAGTCATACATTATTGGAAAAAAAAAAAAATCTTAATCTATAGGAAGCCCTATTTAGTTGAGCTTTTTGGGTCATCCAATCAACCTTCTTATTTTCATATCCTACTACTACTTAGGCAGTTACTACAATTAATGTATTTAGCCTTCCACGCTTCCCGCCAAATCTTTTCACAGGTACTCCCTTAAGAGACGGGTTTACCCATCATGGGATGAAAATGGTCATCTGTTGATAAGCCACTTGCTCTTCTTTATAGTTCCTTTTAGAGGCTATTTTCATTAAGAAATATTTCTTTTTAGTCATGGACCACTCTCCAGTGGGATTTCCACCTTGGATTTATCATTTATAGCCATTTTTTTTTGTCTTAGGTTGATGATGTATAAAATGCTTCAGACGCATTTCATGTATTCTTTATCCTAACAGACCCATTCTGGGCTATTCCACGGCTTTCCTTTGGTTGACCATATGCTCAACCCATCGTTTGGGTTTTGCCTGGCCAGATAGCCTCTAATTGATCATTGTTGTGGTCTAAGTGATAACTATAGCATACCTAACTGGGCACTTTTGTTATCCTGTTGCTTGCTGGGATTGATAGGGCCTCAACCCATTAGCGACTGGCCTATTGCTAACAAGGAGTTTGGTACACCAAGCTCCCCTAGTTTTATTGGTGACAATCCTGGGGACGTTCTCAAAGTTGTATTCCTTTCCGAAGTTTGGCCCCAACAATGCGAGGATGTTTGCCACTATCGAAACTTTCCTTGGACCGAAAACGTCTTCGACTTATAAGGCACTGGTTTATAACCCCAATTCCGGTGCCAGAGCATCCTTTCTTGACATACGTAACTGTGACATCCCGAATTTTCACGTCCAAAGTTTATACTCATGCCCAAGAAAAATCGGGTGTTAATAATTAAATGAATTGGATGCTTTAAAAATCACATCATATTTTTTTCATTTATATCACATCCAGTTACATTCATAAAGGTAACCATTCACGAGAATAAAATCAACCGTATTTATTATTTCATTTAAGTAAAAGAATTTAATAAATTATCAAATGTCTTCTCAATGGAAGCTTGTTACATTATCGAGTTTGCAGCAGAAATATAAAATTAAATCACAAAACTATCTTCTTATTCATTCAGTATAATCTTTCATAGAGAAATGTTCCTCTAGGTCTTCAACCTGTATATCACATGCACCATCTGTACGATTGGAGAGGGTCAATGCCTTACTCATAGTGATGGTTATCCGTTAAGATTAACAATAATTCAAGAGATTCATAAAAGTAATGTAAGGGTTCCGATACAACTCGTACTCCACCACTATGAGAGGTATCAGTATGTGCAACCAATATATATGTGAATGCATGCCTAGCAAAGTGTGTGCGGCTTATCATACGTAGTAACCATCACAATATAGAATATAATTCATAGAAAACCATGCTAGCCCCGCATTCTCACACTACGAAGATTCACCAGCATGTCCAACACTACCGTGGATTTACGACCGTGGATTTACGTGAACACCTCAAGGTGGCACAACACGTAAGTCAGATAAATTACGTGACATGATTTGTTCATGGAGCGACTATTTACAACATCCAATACCGTAAGTGATGTAACACACATTGTGAATTACTCACATCGATTTGTGCACCACTACCCAAACCCATGGAATTACTTGTCAATCAAGAGGGTCTATACTCAGATCGCATTATGTCCATGATTAGATATTGAATCACTAGTTGTGATACTTATTATGGGAAAATTCGAGCCCCTTATATTTTCAACGACCGACGTCATCGAACTGATAACTACATGTGACGCCCACGACTGAGTGAGTCGTAGAAGTGCCTTGGCCCTGAGAGTAATGATCAAGATGAAACTCGACTCAATAGAGTAAGCCCGATACTCCGCCTCGAGCCTCGTGAAAGAAGTCTCTCAGAACGTGCAACTGGCGAGAGGTCAAGACCATCGGATCGACTCAGACTATGAACGTGATTGCTGCTCGACAAAGGCTTGTAATCACTCCGACTGAGGCCTCATCTGCCAATAGGGCCGAGCCGAGTCTGGATCCCGAAGTGAGCGCTTCATGAGCTAAGCTTAGAAACTACTATAAGTGGACGTGGTCGGTTACTTCGCTCGCATATATGCATGATACGCATAATATCCTACACGATCTTCAAATTGCGTACAGTATCCCCACGATCCGAAAATCCCACTAATTGAGTGAATCGTGCCGAGATTGGCGGATCTCGACCATTCGACAGATAGGTATAAGTACTAGAAGACCCTATTACTACAGGGACGCAACATCTTACACTCTCCCCCTACGATTTGATTTAGACCCTAATTCCATTGACCTGACTTAGGCATCGGAGGGTCCCTCGACTTAGCCAGGGTCTCCTGTGCTTACCCTTTGCGCAGGACCAGGGTCCCTTGGAAACGCATCACACGGAGTGGAGGGTGATCCAGATTTTGTCATTAACATTTTTGGCACCGTCTGAGGAAAGTCTGATACAAAAGGTAACGTTCCTATTCTCGAGTGTAATGGCTAGAGGAAAGAACAAAGCAGTAGTATCGGAACTAGAGCCAAATGATCAAACTCGCTCCTCCTCCCTACTTCACGCCGAATCAGCCTCAGAGCCTTCCCAGCGCTCTCGTAATCGCCATGTAGGGCGAGATACAAGCCATACGAGAAGAAGTGAACAGGATGAAGCAACAACAGGAGCCACGACCACACCCGGCTCAAGAAAATCTTGTCCCTAAACCAGTTAGTCTGGTCGTGGAGGCTCACTCCGTGCCGAGGAGTGTGAGGCCTGAGGCGTCTCAACACCCTCAGATGTCGCGATGTCAGGTCAGAATCCTCTTCTGACCCAAATCTGAGCCTCGGCTCGGAACACGGCCACACGAGCTCCGACCAATGCTTTCATCACTTCAGCCCTCGCACCGACGGATCTCCGCCATCAGCTAGAAAGGAGGGTAAGGAGAACTCCGGAAATAGAAGACAACCAAGAGATCGTAACGGAAAACAATGACCCATGGGAGAAACGGTTCGCGGAGCTCAACAATAAATTCTTAGCCTCGCCGCCGTTCAGGCGATGATGGAAGAGACCGAGCCTCCATTCACATCAAAAATCATGAACGAGGTGATGCCTCAGAGGTTCAGGATACCTCTCATCATCCAATACTCCGGGTTTAGAGACTCATCCAAGCATGTGGAAGCCTATCGCTCGTGGATGCAAATCCAGACAGCGACAGATGTTATGATGTGCCGGGGGTTCTCGCTCACGCTTACAGGTTCCGCTCGGAGTTGGTACCAGCAGCTCAAGCCAAATTTCATTAATTCCTTCGCAGAGTTGAGCCTACTATTCCTTACCCAGATCATAAGTAGTAAGAGAAGTCGAAAGCCCAACACTCGCTTGTTCGTCATCAAGCAAGAGCAGGAGTCATTGAAAGACTACATCACACGCTTCAACTACGACGATAAAATGGCGCTCACTGCTGTGTTCAGCGGCCTAAAAGAAGGGATATTCATTTTCTCCATTGGAAAGAATCCGCCGAAGACACTGGCTGAACTTGTCTCCAAAGCTCAGAAGTACACTAATATGAAAGGTTCTCCAATGCTCGTAAAAATGTCTAGGTAACAAGCCGAATAGTAAAGGGAAGAGGCCTAGGAATGAGGAACCTCAGCCGCCTAACAAAGGGGCTGATGACCGTGCCCCTCGTTATCGTCATCCGAGCAGAAGGGCGGAGGAAAAGTTTCGTTCTTACACCCCCCTTAACACGTCCGCCGAGCAGATCCTATTGGACATCCGAGGAGAGAAGCTGCTGAATTGGCCTGTTTGCATGAGAGTCGATCCAGATCATCGAGACAAGCGCAAGTACTGCCGCTTCCACCGAAACTACATCCACAATACGGCTGACTGTGTAGATCTCAAAGATGAGATCGAGGTCCTTATTCGGAAGGGACACTTGCGCAATACACTAAGGAAGGAAAAGCCACTCGAAAAGAAGAAAGAGAGCGAGAGCAACCAAATAACGTGACAGAAGAGCCCACTAAAATCTGTACCATCTTTGGGGGCTCATCTGGTGGAGGAGATTCGAATAGAGCACGGAAGGCTCACTCCCGGAAGTCTGAACTGGAACATTACGTCCACTTAACCGAGTGGCGCAGTAAGGAACTTCAGGTCAGTCCATGCACTCTAACTTTCACGGAAGAAGATGCGCGCGGAATTCAGCACCCACACAAGATGCTCTGGTAGTTATCATGACCATAGGGAACCGAAAGGTATACCGCATCTTGGTCGACACCGGGAGCTCAGCCGACGTGATATATTCCGAATCCTTTGAAAGAATGGGGATTTCAAGGTCTCACCTCAAACCCGTGAAGACCCCCTGCACGGCTTTGCTGGGGAAAGAGTGATCTCCGAGGGAACCATCTCCCTCCCTGTGACTACGGGAGAATGACAACATCAAGTCACTCTCATGGTAGACTTCTTAATTGTCAATGTACTATCGGTACATAACGTCATCCTGGGAAGACTTTCCCTCAACGCGATGAGAGCAGTAGTCTCCACCTATCACCTGATGATGAAATTCCCCACTGAGGACGGAATAGGTTACCTCTGAGGCGATCAGCGAGAAGCTCGGAGATGTTATGCATTGGCAGTAAAGAAGGGGTCAGTTAAGCAAGCGCTCACCATCAACGTTCTAAACCGCAGAGGACCCGCGAAAGGCTCATCTGTGGAAGACCTGGAGAAAGTACCGCTCGACGAGGCTGATCTGAGAAGAACCGTTCAACTCGGGACTTCATTGAATCCTGAATAACGGCTCGAAATAGTAACATTCCTATGACAATATATGGACGTCTTCGCATGGTCCCACCAAAATATGCCCGAAATTTCTCCGGATGTCATGGTCCACAGGCTGAATGTGGATCCAGATCACAGATCTGTCAAGCAAAAAGAAGGTCGTTCGATGCTGAGCGATACGAAGCAACAGCCGACGAAGTCTCCGTTCTTCTCGACGCCGGATTCATAGAAGAAGTGCATTAGCCTGACTGGATCGCGAATGTGGTCCTTGTGAAGAAAACCAACGGGAAATGGCGGGTCTGTGTAGATTACTCGAATCTAAACAAAGCTTATACGAAAGACAGTTTCTCATTGCCTCAGATCAATCAGCTGGTGGACAACACAGTGGGACACGAATTACTCTCTTTCCTGGATGCGTATTCTGGGTATAACCAAATCACAATGCATCCCCCAGACAGGCAGAAGATTACCTTTGTCACAAACAAGGGACTCTATTGTTATCGAGTCATGCCGTTTAGCTTGAAAAATGCTGGGGCCACGTATCAAAGGCTAGTGAATCAGATGTTCTCCAAGCAGATCGAACGTACAATGGAAGTGTACGTCGATGACATGTTAGTGAAAAGTATCAAGGTAACCGATCACCTGATGGATCTCGGAAAAACGTTCACCGTCCTCCGAGAATACTAGATGAAGCTGAATCCCACAAAATGCGCTTTCGGACTTGGTTCAGGGAAATTTCTTGGGTTTCAAGTCAATCAAAGAGGTATCGAGGCGAACCCCGACAAGATCAAAACACTCCTCGACATGAGTTCGCCTCGGACTGTCAAGGAAATACAATGCCTCATAGGGCGAGTTGCGGCGCTCGGACGTTTTATATCCAAAGCAACGGATAAATGTCTCCCCTTCTTCCAATAGTTGAAGGGTCATAAGAAGGCAGAGTGGACGTCGAAGTACGAACAAGCCTTACAGCAAATAAAGTAGTATCTAGGTTCCCCCCTGCTATCCAAATCTGAAGAGGGTAAACCCCTGTTCCTCTACCTCGCGGTCTCGGCCTCGGCAGTAAGCTCGGCCCTGATCAGGGAGGTCGGAGGCAAGCAGTACCTAGTGTATTACGGGAGTAAGGCCATGATACCTGTAGAAACGAGATATTCGCCCCTAAAGAAGCTAGCGCTCAGCCTCGTTATTTCAGCTCGGAGGTTACGTCCATACTTCCAAGCTCATTCCGTAGTTGTGTTGACAGACTTCCCTCTCAGATAAATTCTTCAGAGGCCCAAGGTGTCTAGTCGAATGACCAAATGGGCCATCGAACTTGGTGAGTTCGACATCCAGTTTCGTCCGAAGACAGCAATCAAGGGTCAAGCTATGGCCGACTTCATTGCCGAATTCACCACTCCAAGCACAGAAGAGATTAGTACCAAAGTCGAAATGACTCCACCTGTCCCCCAAGGTGACCAAAGGGTGGTGCCGGACCCTGCATGGGTTCTCTACATGGACGGGTCGTCCAATATCAAAGAGACCAAAGCCGGAATCATCCTGATCGCGCCGAATTCCACGACTATCTAATACACGATCAAGCTCGGATTCAAGGCCTCAAACAATGAGGCGGAATACGAGGCGTTACTAGCTGAACTCAGATTGATGGCAAGTCTATGTGTTCAATCTCTTCAGGTCCGGTGCGACTCTCAGCTGGTGGTAAACCACATTTCTACCAAGTACAAAGCCAAGGAGACAAGGATGATTGCTTATCTCGACGAGGCAAAGAAATTGATCGAAAGATTTTAGAGTTGCACTGTCCATCAGATCCCGAGAGTAAAAATTCATGGGTCGATGCCCTAGCTAAGCTCGCCTCGGCCACCGAAGGAAAGATCCAGCAGGTCATTCCCGTCGAATTCATAGAGCATCCAAGCATCAACAAAGCGGAGAGAAAGGAAGTGAACCCAGTGCATGCTAATCCGAGCTGGATGGACCCGATCTTTGGCTACCTCACGTCCGACGAGATCCCCTCGAATAGATTGGAAGCCAAGCGACTGAGAGTCGGAGCAGTTCGATACACCATCTTAGACTGTATCCTATACAAGAAAGGACATTCCCAGCTCTACCTCAGGTGCCTCCGGCCCTACCAGACGGAATATGTCATTCGAGAGATCCATGAAGGAATTTGTAGAAACCATTCCGGGCAGCCCAGCGTTGGCCCTGAAGATACTCCGACAAGGATATTTCTGGCCGACTATCAGGGAAGACTCCAAGGGCTATGTTTGAAAATGCGACAAATGTCAGCGCTTCGCGGCCGTGCCGAGGCAACCCGCTGAAGAAATGACTCCTATGAGCGGCCCATGGCCGTTCACTCAGTGGGGAATCGAGATCATTGGCCCTCTGCCTACGGGAAAAGGGCAAGTCAAGTTCGTCATCGTTACTGTAGACTACTTCACTAAATGGTGATCGACTTCGTCTGAAAAAATATCATTTGTCGGTTCGAGATTCCCCGCACCATCGTGTCAGACAATAGCCAGCAGTTCGACAACGACAAATTTCGGAGCATGTGTCAAGGGCTCGGCATTACAAACGCATACTCTTCTCCTCGACATCCTCAGTCCAACGGACAAGTGGAGGCAGTCAATAAAGTTATCAAACACCATCTCAAGACGAAATTGGAAAAAACAAAAGGCAACTGGGCCGAAGAACTTCCGTTCGTTCTCTGAGCCTATAGGACCACAGCTCAGTCCTCAACTGGAGAAACTCCATTTTCACTCTCCTATGGCTCGGATGCGATGGTGTCAGTTGAAATCGGTCTCCCTGCGGCTCGAGTCGAGAACTACCAAGAAAATTAGAATACCGAGCAGATTGCAGCTAACTTGGATTTGCTCAAAGAAGTCAGAGATGACTCAAGGCTCCTAGTCGTGGCTCAGCATCAGCAAGTTGCGTGATTCTACAATTTGAAGGTCAAGAACAGGCAGTTCCGACCAGGGGACTTGATCCTTCGCCGGGTATTCCATACCACCGCTGAGCCGGGAGCTGGGACACTCGGGCCTAATTGGGAAGGGCCTTATCGGGTCGTCTAATCAACCAAACTGGGCTCCTACCACTTAAAAGACCTCGAGGGCCGTCAGGTCCCCCACCCCTGGAATGCCGAGCACCTGAAAGTTCACTATCCGTGACGGAAACAGCCTTTAAGGCTCCTAATAAATGCGCGTTTCTGAACGACAGGCCTTTAAGGCTCCCAATAAATGTAGGCCTCCGAGCGACAAGCCTTTAAGGCTCTTAATAAAGTTTACTTCTTATCTATATAAACGAATTATCTACTAAGAAAAAGTTGTCTCTCATATGCTAGGGTGGTCTCAATGAACTGATCCCTTAAAGAAGGGGTTAGCACATTATCCCACAAAAATTCTACATGACATCCCCTCTTAAGTCAGGGGAAAAGCTAAAAGGTGACCCGACTCCTTCAACATAGGAGTCGGCTCACTAATTGACGGATAAAGCAGATGCACCTCGCCAATTATGGGACGAGCCGACGCCCTATGGGTCCGGACTCAACAAACAAGTTATAAAGGCCTTAAACTTTACGAGGCGGTATTAGAAAGAACTAACCCACCAAAGGGTCGGCACGGCCATGCCTTAAAGTAAATCGACATATCTACGAATCAGTTCAGCAATCAACAATCAACAGCCAACATCCGAAAGTCAACTATGGATTAACATATAAGAAAAATCATCATTCATGCGCCCTCTCTAGAGGGTCAAAAATCATCATTCATAAACCTTCATCAGAAGGTCAAAAATTAACCAAAAAGAAAAGTTTCGACTAGTTCCAAAAAAAGAAGGAAAAAATAATCTGATCTATGCAGACGGAGGAGGAGCTTGGGTGTTGGGGGTCTGATCCGGGCGGACATCGTCAGCAAGCATCTCTCCAGCTTCTTCGAACAATAAAGATTTGAGGTTAAGGTTTGGATACATGCCCTGAACCACCTCGATACAATCATCGAAACCTCGGTTGTAAAACTTGGCGGCCTCGGCATCCCTCTCCTTTGAAGTTTTAAAGGCTTCTACCGTTGCGGTCACCACCTCGGCCAGAGAAGCTTTATCCTCAACCCATTGAGTTTCTCTCGCCTAAGCAACAGCTCGAGTCTGCTCTTCTGCCACTTCGACCTTAGCTCTATCAAGGGCTTCACCCAGTCGAGCGTTCTCCTGAGCCAGCGAGTCTGCGTGAGCCCTAGCTCGGGTCAAATCGGTGGTCTCATCGAGCTTTGAAGTCATCTGCGACCCCTTGTAGTCGTAGCTCCCTAGCTTCGAGGTCAGTCACAAACCCCTGTAGCCGAAGCTCCCTGGTCTTCCCGTCTTCGAGCTGCCGACGCAACTCGCCCTGCTCGAGCCGAAGGAAGGTGCCTTCATCCCACAAAACCTCCACTTGGGTCTTAAGGGCCTCCACTTCAGCTTCTCTCTTTTCTGACTCCCGTACCCTCTCCCAAGCAGAAAGAAGCTTCAGGACAGACTGCACAAAAATGAGAATGAGTATTTGGAAGTGGTGAATGCAGGAAAGAAGAGGAGAGTTAGCAAAGATACCGTGTAAAAGATGAAAGCCATGTCATTCAAACAGGAACTGTCCGACTTGCTGAGGAGGTGGGTTATGCTCTCCTCAGGGGCATGTTTGGGGACCCAAGGTGTCAGACAAGATAGATGGTATCCCGACGTGAACTTCCCGCCACTCGTCCCCACATGAGCCGAGTCTGCCACTTCCGCAAACCCGGTCCCACTACCAGCCGAAGCCTGGGCCTCGGCCCCAGGGTCATCTCCAACCATGGGAGGGGTGATCATGGCGTCAGTCATCCGAACGGCCTCCTCCCATTCGGATGACAAAGGAATAGCTATGCAGGGGGCTGTGGCAGCTAAACGAGTCTCCCCGGTGGGGAGAACGACGGAGGGCGAAACGAAAGGAATCATGGTTGCTGAAGCGGGAGTGACGGTTACTGGAGCCTGCGTATCGGCAAGCACCGCAGCCGGAGCCACCCTCAAATCGACAAGCACCGCAGTCGGAGCCGCCTGCATATCGACAAACACTGCAGCCGAAGCCGCAGCAACATAAACTGGGCCAGAGGGCCCCTCTCCGCGAGAAATTGCTTGCCGTCTCTGAATGGTGGTCTTTATCCTGGGCTCGCCCCTCAACAATTCCTCCGCTGTCGGGGCGGCCTTTCTCCTCTGAGAACCAGATGTCTCGGTCATGCCTGTGTAAAAAGCTACAAATCAACAACTAAACGGACAAGTATGATCCCTCCAAAGGAAACGAAAGAAGAACTTACTGAAAGATGTCGGGAGAGGCACCAACTTGTAAAGCCCAGACCAATAAAGGTTGGCGGCGGTGATCAAGTCCGACCAGGAGCGGAGCTCTCCCAACAGCGCCTTAGCCTTGGCTATGCGGTTTTTCTGAGCCGAATCAAGGGGAAGAATGCCCCTTGCGAAATCTACAAAGATAGAAAGCTCTAGTTCAATTTGAATGAGGTAACAAAAAGGAGATCGAGAAAAAGGGAATGAATAATCCAACCTGGTTTCGAAAATTGGGTGAAAACCCGAGTCTTCAGAGTCCTGACTTTAGCCACCGGTGCCTCCAATTCGCCCGCAGCCTAGAACCATTTATTCTTCCAGTCCTTGTTGGAGGACGGAAGGTTCATTACTAGCCCCAACCCCTTACTACCTCAGGTCGCAAAGTAGTACCATGGTTCTTGACTATCGTGCTTGACCAAATACAAGCTCATCAGCTCCTCTGAGGTCATATCTGAGTTCCCGACTTGAAGCCAGATAATATATGACGACATCAAAAGCCTTCAGGCATTGGGGGTGAATTGCCCAGGAGCTAGTCCCAGGTAGGCTGTAGTGGCTCGGACGAAGGGATGCAGAGGAAGTCGAAGCCCACATTATAGTGCACAGAGAAAAATCCACTTCTCCCTCAGCAGGTGTGTCGGCGGTGTCGAGGGGATCTGGGGCCCTTATCTGAATGGAGTCTAGGATCTGAAACTCCAAGAGGATCCACTCCATTTGAAACTCCGACAGCACGGCGCGTCTTGGGACTATCTCCGAGGCCCGCCCACTCGCTGGCATCTCAGTGGCCTCGGCAGTTACGATCCGGGGTGCTCGAGTGGCCTTCTTTTTGTCAGCCCGATGAGTCCAAGCCCCTGTCTCCTTCTGCTTTCGGGGCGAAGGGAATAAGGGTACAGCTTCATAGGGGCCTTTAGAGACCCCCCTCCCATTGCCAGAGCTCCCCGACTCGGAGTCATCATCGTAATCCCGAACAGTCTCTAAGTCAGACGACATCCTAAAACAAAGGAATGCAAAAAGATAAGGAGACTCACCAAGCGATCATCGGGAATCGCTCCTGCTGAAAATGCCTGATCGGTCGGAATCGCCTGTCGGAATATCTTGACCGGTCGGAATCGCCTTCGTCGGAAATCGCCTCCTCCGGTAACAGCTCAAACGTAGTATAGAAGTGAAAAGAAATCTTTAAAGAAGGGTTTATATAGACCTCACCAAATCCCTGCATTAATGACCAGCAATGATGGCTGCAGCCAAATCGTCATAAGCCAACCTCGGAGCTGACGTAGCCACATACCATTAGCTCAGGCTCTATCGGGCAATACGCCTCTGACATCGAGCGGCATGCTTCGGATAAACAAAACGACGCCCGAATAAGGAAATGTTCCGTCCAAAATATTACTCCAGGTATACGTGGCAACAGGTAATAGGCGAACGATAATTCAAAATCTTAACCGTCGCCACGCGTCCACTGCTTGTGGACCCATATGCGGGAAACCCTATGAGCGTAATGTTTCAAAACGTGATAGTTTCGGCATGCTCGGAAGAATCGGTAGACGAGGCGATTGATCTTTCGTGTGCTTACTCTCCAAGTCCTTAGAAGACCTCGAAGAGTAGGAGGCTTCTGTTATGGGAAGATCCGAGCCCCTTATAATTTCGAGGACCGACGTCATCGACCTGATAACTACATGCGGCACCCATGGCTGAGTGAATCATAAAAATGCCTCAACCCTGAGAGTAATGATCAGGATGAAACTCGACTCAATAGAGTAGGCCCGATACTCTGCCTCAGGCCTCGTGAAAGAAGTCTCTCGAAACGTGCAACTGGCGAGAGGTCAAGACCATCAGATCGGCTCGGACTATGAACGCGATTGCTGCTCGACGAAGGCTTGTAATCTCTCCGACTGAGGCCTCATCTGCCAACAACGCTGAGCCGAGTCTGGATTTCGAAGTGAGCGCTCCATGAGCTAAGCTTAGAAACTATTATAAGTAGGCGTGGCTGGTTACTTCGCTCACACATATGCATGATACGCATAATATCCTACACGATCCTCGAATTGCGCACAGTATCCCCACGATCCGAAAATTCCACTGATTAAGTGAATTGTGCCGAGATTGGCATATCTCGACCATCCGACAGATAGGTATAAGTACTAGAAGACCCCGTTACTATAGGGATACAACATCTTGCACTCTCCCCCTACGATTTGATTTAGACCCTGATTCCCTTAACCTGACTTAGGCATCGAAGGGTCTCCTGGCTTAGTCAGGGTCTCCTATACTTACCCTTTGCGCAGAACCAAGGTCCCTTAGAGACGCATCACACAGAGTGGAGGGTGTTCCAGATTTTGTCATCAACAATACCTTTAACACATCACTTGTATCAAAGAGAATGTAAATTGAATCATGGGAGTTTTGGAATTTCAAGGCACATGCTCAAGCCATAAAGGTAGATAACGCAAGGCTAATAAATAAGAAGGAGAGTAGCAATGATTAACTCAATAAAAAGGAGAGTAGCAATGGCCAACCCAACAAAGAGGAGAGTAGCAATGGCTAACTCAACAAAGAGGAGAGTGGCAATGGCCAACTCAATAAAGAGGAGAGTGGCAATGGCCAACCCAATAAAGAGAAGAGTAGCAAGGGCTAATCAACAAAATTGATAAATGCAAGGGCAAGACTTGTATCCATCACCCCACATAAAAATAATGAAGATCACTCGTAATTAACATCATACCATAATCACAAAGGGTAAATATTTGTTGGTGATAAATTAAACAATTGTAGGGAGAGAATCATACTAACATGAAAGCATATAAAAGGCAAGATAAATCATATCAACCTAAATCAAAGTAAGTTTAAAAGAATCCCTCAAATAAATTCGAAAATATCATACATAATTAACATCACACGTTAACCATTATTCCCAAAGGATAAATAATTGATGGTGATAAATTAAATATTTGTATGAAGGATTCAAAGCATGTGAGGGAACAGAATAAATTAAACCAACTCAAGTTAATATACATGTAAAGGAATCCCTCACCTTAGCCTTAAATTTAAACCCTAGGTAGATATCCATATAGGAAAGCTTCTAAATGAAAAGCTTCCACATGAATCACAACATCGCTTGAGCAAGAGAGAGACATCATACATATGAAGAAAGAATAGGGCGTCTAGGCTTCTCCTTCTCTTTCTCCTTCTCCTTCTCTTTCTCTTTCTCTTTCTTTTTCTCTTTCTCTTTCTTTCTTTTTCTTTTTCTTTTTCTTTTTATTTGTCTTTCTCTTTCTCTATCTCTCTCTCTTTCTCTTTCTCTTCTCCTTGGACGTAGGGGGTATGGGCATGTGAGTGGAGAGGGGACTCACACTCCTTTTATACAAGAGTGAGCGTGTGAGAGGGGCGTGTTTTTCATCCCACTTAGATTGAGTTTCTCCAATTTTTCTTTTTTTGATGATCTTTCTTTAAATCTAATTCGTCCATTGTGTTAAAGTCATCGAATAGAATTGGGGTAATGATTTTCTTGGTGATCCAAAATTTAGATTGACCTATCTTGAAAATTCTCCTATCGGGTGTCAAAATCAACTTGATCTCAATTAACGGTCTACACTTAATAATTAGGGCCCAATTTTGGGAGAAATGTGTAGTTAGGATAGGCAAACAGTTGGAAAAAATTTGGTGGTTGATCGATAGTGGAAAAATCATAAATCTAAAATTTCACCTTTTGTACTAAAAAGAAATAACTGACTTCAACCTTCAACGGTGTGGGATCATAGATCAAAGCCTAAATTTTGTATAACCTCGTAGTCATATGAGAACAGAGTGTGGTCTGAATTTGAGTTGCGATGGACGAAAGGAAGTGGTTAAATCGGAAGATTCAAATTTATAAGGAGTTGATAGGCCTTGAAAGGATAACTTCGTGCTTAAGGAAAAGCCTACCAAAGTGGGGTCTTCATATTTCACACATGGTCCATATGATGGGCAATCCAAGTCGTTCATATGAAGGAAAATATCCTACTACGACTACCCACGAGTTTTCTTCACTCGATGGACACCAAAATCAACAGTTAAGGAACTGATTTGTCAATTGAGTCACTTTTACAATAATCTAAGGGCTAAAATTTAACATGTATTATCACACCCCAAACTCGAAAATCAGGCTCACAGAATTCTCGATCATCGAATCCGGCGTTGACAGCCTCCGTAGTACTCCATTCTCTGCTCCCAGCACCCATATGTCAGATTTCGATCCTAGGATCCTACAACAAGGATTTCCAATATAGATTTTTTTGTAATAGAGCATAACCAAGTCACAAAACAACATCACCACATATCCACTATATCAAAACTTTGATTACAATGCGGAAAGGGAAATACAAAGATAGACAAAAGCCCTCAAGTGATCTACCACAGGCTCCCGCCTCAGCGCTGCTGCAATCCAACGTCACCTGCACACAATAGTCATGCATAAGCTTATGGAAAGCGTAGAGGGTGGTGTCCAATCTTGCCAACCACGATATGCTAGTAGAGGCTACGGCCCTGATGTCGCTAGGGCATATAATAGTCATGTTACACAAATGTGAGATGCATGAATCACGCTATCCTTATGTGGGTTACTCCTCCTATTAGGGAGTCTCATAACAATCCGCCCGATAGCATATGCTATGATCAATCATTCCTCCTATCAAGCATACATATGATGCGTATGGGCATGTATCATGAAGTCATACTGAGCATGTTATATGATGATGATGTACTCTCCTCATATCAAAGATGGGCTTAGACGGCCTACTCATATCAAGGATGGGCCTAACAATCATGGGGGCCCAACAGTTTGGGTTAGCCCACTAAGAGAAGATGAGAATGGGCCTAACAATGGGCCTTAGGGAGGGTTACAATGCGGACATTTAACCACTATTACCCTCACAATGTGGACTTTAAACCATCATTGCTCCCAAGGCATGGCCCATTTAGATCCAACTAGGAAGATGAATGGACATCATAAACATCATTACATACATCATGGTGGAATCACACATCACAATGGGCCTCATATACATCACATTGGGCCTCCCAAAGGGCCTCACATACATCTAAATGGGCCTCGCTCGAGGGCCTCATACACATCGTAATGAGCCTCACATGTACATCACATTGGGCCATATCTCATGGGCCTCAAGTACATCACAATGAGCCACATCCATGAGCCTCAAATACATCACATTTGGGCCTCAAGCATGGGCCTCGAATACATCACATTTGGGCCTCAAACATGGGCCTCGAATACATCACATTTGGGCCTCAAACATGGGCCTCATATACAACATAATGGACCTCACTCATCGGCCACATATACATCATAATGGGCTATAAATACATCACATTAAGGTGGGCCTTGCGCATTCTAAATAGGCCCCACCAGATGGACAGCTTAGATCAAACACGTACATCGCGTGGGGTCCATGGATGGTGCGAATACGCACATGCATCATGGTGGAGTCCAACATCCAACAATGGACAGCGTGGAAAAAACACAAACATCATGTGGGTTCCACCGTCCTCTGTTGGATGATGGACAGCACATACATCATCCAGGGCCGACCGTCCATCTGGACGGTGCAGATACAACAATACATCAAGGTGGGTCGCACGTCCAAAAAAGGGATGGTTTGGATATAAAATAAATACATCAACGGTGGGTCCCACCGTCCAGCAATCTGGACGGTGTGGATATACATACCTCATGATATGACCCACACAGCTAGCTGACATCAACACAGAAGATAGATAGGTGGTGGGACCCACAGAGCTTGTTGACGTCATGCAGCTGGTGGGACCCATAGAACTTGCTAACGTCAAAACAGCAGTTATATAGTTGTGTAAGGTACACCAACCAATCGTCTTCCCACAACAGGTGGGTCCCACGTGGGTGGGGTCCATGCCCCATCAGATGGATGGTTGGGATATAACACATACCTCATGATCAGGTCCACAGACTTACTGACGTCAAAACAGATGGACGGTTTAGATAAAGCACATATCATCAAGGTGGGCCACATAGATGCACGGTGTGGATTTAACACATACATCATATGGGGTCCCCACCGTCTCAACCTGATGGACGGTGTGGATGAAAACACATGTATCATGGAAGATCACACATGTCAGCGGGCTCCACCATCCAGAAAATGTTGGACGATGTGGATATACAGATACATCAATGGTGGTTCCCACCGTCAAAGGTCTGGACGGTGTGGATAGACCCATACATCATGGCTGGCCCCACAGCATGGATGAAATGCATGCATGATTGGTGGGTCCACACATGTGGCCCACCACAGCTTTGGGATAAAGCTGATATTTACGTTTTCCCTTCAACTGGGCCTGTCCAGACGGACAACTAGGTGGTCCATCTGGACGGTCAGTAAGGCGGGCCCCACAGGCGACTGACATAGATAAAATACATACATCATGGTGGGCCACAAACAGGGGGAGAGAGAGAGAGAGAGAGAGAGAGAGAGAGAGAGATGTGCGATGGAGGGACCCCGCCACTATGGGCCCTCCCTTCCAAGCATTCCAAAACATACATCAAAATGGGTCCCACCACAAGTGGGCCCTCAAATAGAAATTAAGGGTGAAAAATCTTAATATCATCCACTGTTGGTCTTCTTCTTTAGCTCCTTAGACTCCTTAGTTCCTAGGCTTCAACTTTGATGGTGGAAGATGAGGATTGAAGGGTGGAGATGGAAGTTTAGGGGTAGGAAGTGGGCCACACACTAGGCTCTTTCTCTCTTGGAAAGCTTGGACGTCCACCCTCTCTTTGGTTGCTTGGAAAATGGTGGAGAAAATGAGAAAGAGAGGACATGTGATGGGATGAAAAGGGATGGGTGAGTGATGGGTGTGAGTGATGGGGTGAGTGATGGGTGTGAGTGATGGGGTGATTGACATGAGGGTTGACCTTGAGGATGGCTTGTGTAAGAGAGGGGATGGGTTGTTTACTTGACTTGACTTGATTGATTGATGTGATGTTTGGGTAGAGATTCTCTCGAGATTCGTAATGCACGGCGTTTCTTCAAAAAGACGTGGGCCCACAACTTCTGGTTTGGGTATCACCTCGGTGCACAAGTCGCGGCATTAGAACCGCGGCGACGGCGCGATCGCAATAGTCGAGTTGACCCTGATCTATGGGATGTGACTTATGGTGGCGCGCAAACGTCGATTACAAGTCGTGGGTTGCCAGAATTTGACCGGGAGGATCGCGGGAGTTTACGGAACGGTACAGACTAGGATATAGGCCATATAGCTCTCCCCTCCTAATAAAAATTTCATACTTGAAATTTACACTATCATCACAACTAAACATAACTCATAAAAGGAGAGAAATCATGGCATCATCATATAAAATTGGAGACAGCATACAAGATACAACATATAACCAATCATCAAAGAGATGGGGATAACACTCGCAAATCTCATCATCGCGCTCCCAAGACGCCTCTTCAACAGAATGGCGGCACCACTGGACCTTCGCCAAAGAAATGACCTTGGTCTGGAGGACTTGCTCCTTTCGATCAAGGATACGAACTAGCTGCTCAATGTAAGAAGCGTCCTCACAAACCTCCAACAATTGTCAATCAATAACAGGAACGATGTCCGACCCACACTTCCTCAACATAGATACATGAAAAACGTTGTGGACGCCAAACAACAGAGATTGCAAGGCAAGCCTATAGGCCACGGCGTCAACGCGCCCAATGATCTCAAAAGGTACTATGAATCTTGGGGTAAGCTTGTCATTTGCTCCAAAACGAACCACACCCTTCATGGGTGAGACCATGAGATACACATGGTCCCTAACGGCAAACTCCAAGGGACGACACCGACGATCAACAAAACTCTTATGCCGACTCTGAGCTGTGCACATCCTCTGCCTGATAATATCGATAACCTCTGATGTCTGCTACACAAGCTTGGGACCTAGGACACGCTGCTCTCCAACCTCAGTCCAACTACTCAGAGATCTACATGGTCTGCCATATAGTGCCTCAAAAGGAGCACTGCCAATCGTAGATGCTCATCCCAACCTGATAGCTGTTATTGCATGCGAACTCAGTCAATCGTAGATGCTCATCCCAACTACCCGCGAATTCAAGCCCTGAGCATATTCTCAAGGATCTAGTTGACCCTCTCGGTCTGCCCATCGGTCTGTGGATGATACGCGGTGCCAAGCTGCAAAACAAACCCTATCGCTCTTTGAAAGCTCCTGCAAAACTGAGACGTGAACCTCGAGTCTCGGTCAGAAACGATCGAAACTGGAACGTCGTGCAGTCTCACAATCTCCTCGATAAATAATCTAGCAAGCCAATCCAAAGGTCAGGTCGCACGAATCATAAAAAAATGTGCCGACTTCATCAGATGATCGACGACAACCCAGATAGCGTCGTGACCGCGCTGAGTCCTCGATAAACCCATGATAAAATATATTGATACATGCTCCCACTTCCACATCGGGACGTTCAACGGCTGCAATGGACCTGGGGGTCTCTGATGATAGGCCTTGACACGCTGCCACGTGTCACACTCGGCCACAAAAATGGCAATCTGGCGCTTCATCCCCGCCCAAAAATACTGCCTCCTCATGTCGCGGTACATCTTCATTGAGCCAGGGTGGATAGAAAATCTCAATCGATGTGCCTCGGTCATAAGATCTCTGCGCAACTCTTGAATATCAAGGACACATAATCGGCCTCTAAAGCAAAGTCCACCATTAGAACCAATCTGCTAATCTGACTGACTCTCAGATGCCACATCTGCTCAATAACTCTGCAATGACTCATCTGTCTGCTGAGCCTCAATTACCCTTGCGACAAGAGACGGTTGAATCGATAGGCTCGATAACTGCACGATAGAAGGCTGCAGACCGATCTCGAAGTCATATGCTATCACATCCTCAAGCATCTTCCACTCCTGAATCATCGTATGCTCCACCAGGCCCTGTGGCTGACGGCTGAGGGCATCCTCCACCACGTTTTCCTTACCTAGGTGGTACTGGAGATCAAAATCATAATCTTTCAGGAGCTCCATCCAACATCTTTGCCTCATGTTCAGCTCGAACTGAGAGAATAGATACTTCAAGCTCTTGTGGTTAGAGAAGAGCTTGAACCTAACCCCATAGAGATAGTGCCTCTACACCTTCAGTGCGAAGACGACTGCCGCCATCTGCAAATCAAGCGTGGGGTAGTTCAGCTCATGAACCTTGAGCTGGCGAGACGCATAAGTCACTGGCCTCCCGTGCTACATCAAGACAGCACCAAAACCTACATGCGAAGCATCAGTAAATACAGCAAATCCTTTACTCTCAAAGGGAAGAGTGAGGACAAGAGCGGACGTGAGGCAGTCCTTCAGCTCTACAAATACCTGCTCACATGCATCGTTCCAAACAAACTCAACGCCCTTCCGAGTCAACCTGGTCAACGGGGTTACAATATGGGAGAAGCCCTCAATAAAACGCCAGTAGTAGCCCGCCAAACCAAGGAAACTGCGAATCTCGGACGCGTTCGTGGGCTGGCCCCACTGACGAACTGCATCAATCTTCGAGGGGTCCACTGCGACGCCCTCCCTCGTCACCACGTGACCAAGGAACTTCACCTCCTCCTGCCAGAACTCACACTTCTCCAGCTTCGCATAGAGTTGATGTGCGCGGAGGGTCTGCAAGGTAATCTCCAGATGCTGCTCATGCTCCTCACAAGTCCTTGAATATATCAGAATGTCGTCGATGAATACCACAATAAACTGATCAAGATACGGACGGAAGACCTCGTTCATCAACTACATGAAGACCATGGGAGCATTGATCAATCCGAAGGACATGACCTGAAACTCAAAGTGACCATAGTGTGTCCTGAATGCTGTCTTCGGAATGTCCTCCTCCCGGACCCGAATCTGATGATAGTCGGACTACAGGTCATTTTTCGAAAAGAACTGTGCACCCTGCAGTTGATCAAATAAATCGTCGATCCTCAGGAGCAGATACTTGTTCTTGATCGTGACCTTGTTGAGCTCGCGATAATCTATGAGGAGCCTCAACAAGCCATCCTTCTTCTTCATGAAGAGTACTGACGCTCCCCACGGCGAACTGCTCGGACGGATAAAGCCTAACTCGTGCAACTCGTCCAACTGCTTCTGCAGTTCCCGTAACTTCAAAGGTGTCATACGATACGGGGCCTTCGAAATAGGCGTGGTATCGGGCACGAGATCAATCTGAAACTCGGTGTGCTAGCGAGGTGGTAATCCCGGAATCTCCTGAAACACATCGAAAAAACCACAAATGACCGGCAGTTAGTCGATACACAAGGCAACGAGCTCCTCAACGGCACACGACATGAGACAAGAAAGCTGCTCTCCTCTGGGCTCTGCTACAACTAGATTTGCGACATGCCGGGTATACAAAACGTGACTGTCCTCACGGAGCAGTCCAATATGGCGTGATACTCGGTGAGCCAATCCATACCCAGGATGATATCAAACTCAGACATCAGCAACACGAATAGATTAGCAGGTAAAAAAATATCCCCAACCAGAACGGGGCAAGACGAGCAAAATCGGCCCAACACTGCAGTCTTCCCCAAAGGTGTCGATACCGACAAACCCTCACGAGCAGACTCTAATGGTAAACTAGTTGATCGGAAGAAATCCTCGACCACAAAGGAATGCGATGCACCAAAATCAAACAATACACGTGCTATGTATGTAGAAATAGAGAGGGTACCCTAGACGACCCCTCCTGATGACTAAGGGTCCTATTGGGCAGCGTAAAATTTGGCTTGAGCTGGCTGGGAAGGTGTCTGTCCCCTCTGAGGTCTTTACTGTTGATGTTGCCGTTGTGGTAGGCTATACTGCTGCCTCGGCTGCTGCAGGGGCCTTGACGGCTGAGGTGGCAGCGGTCGCTGCTATTGCGGTGGAGGTTGTTGTGGTACTCTCAACTGCTACTATTAAGGGCGGTGACACTCCCAGATACAGTGCCCCGTCTCACAGCACCCAAAACAGACACCGGTGAACTGCCTCGGATGTGCTGCTAGAGGTTCTGCTAATGCTCGGAAGGTTGGGCGTCCTGTGTGCCTCTTCTGTGGTGAATGCTGCTGGGAGCCATCGGAGGGGGCCTGCCTCTTCCAGTCTCTCCTCTGATCAAGGTCACTCAGCACGCCGGCCCACTCAGCCTCGTAAATCTGGGCCCTCTGTACTACCTCCTTGAAAGTCGGGAGCTCATGCCCAATAACACGGCCTCGAAGACCATAACGTAGGCCGTTCTCAAAACGGCGGGCCTTCCGGCCCTCATCATCAATCAGGTATGGCGCGAACCTCGATGGCGCTACAAACAAGTCGCGTACTGTGCCACAGACATGTCTCCTTACACCAGGGTCTCAAACTCCAATGCTCGCTACCGATGAATATGGTCGAGGAAGTACTGCTGATCGAATTGGTCGATGAAATCCTCCCATGTCCAGACGAAATCAGGCCCTGCAGCACAAGTGACGGAGGTCCACCAATGTTCGGCCTCACCCTCAAGTACATACACTGCCAATGGGACCCACTGTTGGGTCGTACACCTCATAGTCTCAAACATCTTCTCCACTCGAGAGTGCCACCTCTCTACGGCTGTCGGATCGGGTTCTCCCTGAAATCGTGGGGGATTGAGCCGAAGGAAGTCTCTCAACAAGGCGCTCGAGCACTCCTGCTCTGCTTGGTCGAGGGTCTCAGCGGGGCGTCTGCCCTACCCATGGAGGCGGCTGTCACAGCCTGGAGCATCTGCTGTAACTGATCGGCGCTAACTGGTATAGTAGGGGCTACCCTGGACTCAAACGGAAGCGCAGGATCTGCAGGAATCTCAGGTGGTGGAATGATAACTGTGGGTGGTGGAGCGGGAATCTCCGGCGGTGGAGCAGGGGCCGATCATGTCGCTCGGACGCCTCGGGTGCCTCACCTAAGCGGCATGGTCTACAGAAAAGAACAAAGGTGTTTGTCAGCCTTGAGAACTCTCGAAGGCACATACGTTAAGCGTCTACATCAGAAAATCACTAAGTTATTCAGGTTCGGGACTTATTCATTTTAAGTTTATAACAGATATGTGATGTGATCCTCAAGTATTCCCAAGTTATGCTCTAATACCAACTTCTGTCACGCGCCAAACTCAGAAATCGGGTACACAGAATTCCCGATCGTCAAATCCGGCACCGACAGCCTCCGTAGTACCCCATTCTCAGCGCCTAGCACCCATATGCTAGATTCCGATCCTGGGATCCTACAAGGAGGATTTCCAATATAAATTTTTTTCTAATGGAGCATAACCACAATCATAACCAAGTCACAAAACAACATCACCACATATCCACTATATCAAAACTTTGAGTACAATGTGGAAAGGGAAATACAAAGATAGATAAAAGCTCTCAAGTGATCTGCCACAGGCTCCTGCCTCAGCGCTGCTGCGATCTAATGTCACCTGCACACAATAGTCATGCATAAGCTTATGGAAGGCTTAAAGGGTGGTGTAAGTGTGTGCGCAAGGTAAGTGCCAAGTATGCAATATCAGAGTAATGCGGAAACATGCGGGCATGCTCATGAATGTTATTAGTCATACCAAGGCTATGCAATGCAAGGCCTACCTGGCCGAATGTCATATGCAAGATGTAATGCAACTCAGGCATGTCAGTCTTCATCAGAATCCATATATCATTACAATTCATCTCTGGAATATCATCGGGGTCTAGTACACTCCAAACCAGATTGCCACCCCATCATGCGCAATAAGGTGAGTGGAAGAGACCTCACGATCTGCCTGTCAATATCGGGACTGGCTCGTCGATAGCGGACCTATTCCTCAAGCTGGTCAAACTCAGCCTAGCTTTGCTCCCTCCTCTTGGGTGGGTAAGGCCGCACCCCCTTCTAACCGACCACAACACAGTGGGAAGCACGGTCTCCTGGTATTCGGCACTTGGCGCTCATGCATCCACTCAGTCTAGAAGTTGGAGCAACCTCCTAGTACCATAAGGGTTTAGGGAATTTCACCTAGGGACATCTATCGCACCCCATGTAGAGAAAGATTTCCAGTGTCCAATCCTGTCATCCACGATATGCCTGTGGAGGCTACGGCCCTGATGTCACTAGGGCATACAATAGTCATATCACATAAATGCGAGATGCATGAATTACGCTATCAGTCATGCAGCAATCCTGCACGTATCGCGTGCTCATGTCAGTAACTCCTCCTATTAAGGAGTCCCATAATAATCCGCCCGATAGCATATGCTATGATCAATCATTCCTCGTATCAAGCATATATATGATACGTATGGGCATGTATCATGAAGTCATACTGAGCATGTTATATGATGATGATGTACTCTCCTCATATCAAAGATGGGCCTAGACGGCCTACTCATATCAAGGATGGGCCTAACAATCATGGGGGCCCAACAGTTTGGGTTAGCCCACTAAGGGAAGATGAGAATGGGCCTAACAATGGGCCTTAGGGAGGGTTACAATGCGAGCATTTAACCACTATTATCTTCACAATGTGGCCTTTAAACCACCATTGCTCCCAAGGCATGGCCCATTTAGATCCAATTAGGAAGATGAATGGACATCATAAACATCATTACATACATCATGGTGGAATCACACATCACAATGGGCCTCGTATACATCACATTGGGCCTCCCACAAGGGCCTCACATACATCTCAATGGGCCTCACTCGAGGACCTCATACACATCGTAATGGGACTCACATGTACATCACATTGGGCCATATCTCATGGGCCTCAAGTACATCACAATGGACCACATTCATGGGCCTTAAATATATCATAATGGGCCTCAAACATGGGCCTCAAATATATCACATTTGGGCCTCAAACATGGGCCTCGAATACATCACATTTGGGCCTCAAACATGGGCCTCACATACAACATAATGGACCTCATTCATGGGTCACATATACATCATAATGGGCTATAAATACATCATATTAAGGTGGGCCCTGCACATTCTAAATAGGCCCCACCAGATGGACAACTTGGATAAACACGTACATCATGTGGGGTCCATGGATGGTGCGAATACGCACATGCATCACGATGGAGTCCCACGTCCAGCAATGGACAGCGTGGACAAAACACAAACATCATGTGGGTTCCACCATCCTCTGTTGGATGGTGGACAGCACATACATCATCCAAGGCCCACCGTCCATCTAGACGGTGTAGATACAACAATACATCAAGGTGGGTCGCACGTCCAGAAAGGGACGGTTTGGATATAAAATAAATACATCAACGGTGGGTCCCACCATCTAGCAATCTGGACAGTGTGGATATACATGCCTCATGATCTGACCCACACAGCTAGCTGACGTCAACACTACAGCTAGATAGGTGGTGGGACCCATAGAGTTTGCTGACGTCATACAGCTGGTGGGACCCATAGAATTTGCTGACGTCAAAATAGCAATTATATAGTTGTGTAAGGTACACCAGTCAATCATCTTCCCACAGCAGGTGGGTCCCACGTGGGTGGGGTCCACGCCCCATCAGATGGATGGTTGGGAATAACACATACCTCATGATCAAGTCCACAGACTTACTGACTTCAAAATAGATGAACGGTTTAGATAAAGCACATATCATCAAGGTGGGCCACATAGATGCACGGTGTGAATTTAACACATACATCATATGGGGTCCCATACATCATATGGGGTCCCCACCGTCCCAACCTGATGGACGGTGTGGATTAAAACACATGTATCATGGCAGGCCCCACCGTCCAGGGTCTGGACAGTGGGCAGATCACACATGACAGCGGGCTCCACAATCTAAAAAATGCTGGACGGTGTGGATATATAGATAC
>JAJHSJ010000015.1:18860377-19297738 GCA_021015155.1 Magnolia officinalis
TGGATAATAAATGACTCAGCCGCATCACCAAATGACAATGACTGGTTAATTGCTTGCCCCGTGAGTTACTTGGACCGGTCGGGTATTGATTCCCAAAAGGGTAATAACTTTATTAGTCAGGGTAATCTGACTAAATGTATAATCATCCCTCTTGATCATTTTCAATAGTCACGGTAGGTAGTAAAGGAATAAATGTTGTTGATCTTATTAAGTATTTTAAAATAAATGTTTATTACAATCGAAAACTTGCGAGACAACCAAATGAATAAAAAAAAATGGATAAATACTTGATATGCTTATCGGAACAGACGAATCGAGGTGGGTGTGACCAACCATATCGGAACTTAAAAGAATCATAATCTAAACTAACTCTAATCCCGAGGTATTACAACAAAAGTCGTTAGGTAGTAGTTAAACTAAGCTTTAAAAAATAAGTAAATAAACGATAGATTGATGTGTGTGGAGAAGGGCCTTGAGCTCTTTTTTTATTACTACTTTTATAGATCGTCGTAGCGATGAAACCCTCGTTAAGGTTTCTTGGATGCTTCTGGATCCTCCACGCTTTTCTTGGTATGGGAATCTCTTTAATTATTCGGTATTGGAAGCTTCGATTGGACAAAAGGACTCTAGCTGAACCCGGACTCCTTGGTTTCTTAGATCTTAATTCATTGTGGGGTGTCCGTGGTCCATTATGGATGAAGCCTAGATCTATAGAAATCTCTCATATTAAGACAACCAAATTTGGGACTAGATCCAAATCAATCTTGACCACTTCACATCTTCTAATGACATCCTACTAAATGGAATTGGCTAGAGGTCACAAAGAGACATCGGATGGTCTGGATCAGGCCTCCTCTGGCATTTTTACCATTGACTGGGGGACATCTTTAGATGTTGGGAACGATGGCGGACAGCATCCATGTAATGCCCCGAAAATCGGCACCCGAGTACTCAGATTCCAGTCCCGAGTTCTCGGGGTGTTAACCAAATGAAAACGCACGTGTGTCCTCATTCATATTCAAATTCATTTCACACATAAATAATCAGAGTTATACAATTCAACTTAGGAGAATTAAAGTGAGGTAGAGATAACAAAAGATTTAGAAATATAGGGCAAAGAGTCAAAAATACAATTTCAATAGTGATGATCGCCCAAAATGGGGATCATATAAGTCACAACGAACATGCGACAAAATTTACACATAAAGTACATAACTAAAATAAAAACAAGGTTTTCTAGCCTCGCCCGACGCTCCCAAGGCATCACGGCGAAAGTGCAAGCCGACCAAAGTCTACCCGCCAAAGGCTTCGGTAGAACCTGCATCAATAACATGCCTAGTTGGTGTTTTAAAACACCATCCCAAGTGGGAGTGAATAGCTAACTCAGTGGTTCCATTAGTTCTAAGTTACACAATCAACGGAGTTAATGATAAACAAGAAATCAAATAATTCCTAAATACTCTTGTTAAATATGCATATGAAGATATGACATGATGCATGCCATTTCCAAACAACACTCCCTCACACACGACTTCAATGCCTATTTCGTAAATGTCGACACTCCCTCATTATATGACACCAACGCAGGTCGTCACATCTTATCTAATGCAATGCGATTGATGCGTATGTTAGCCGAGTAATTATTAAGTTTCATTTATCTAGCATATTGGCGAAACTACGATACCGACGTTATATCATGAATCCTTATCTGGATCACGTGGCTCATTGCCACACATAGCGACTCCTTACCAGTGTCCCTTGATCCAAATTTAGATGTTACACATTTATCTCACAAATCAACAATTTCAAAGGTATGGTATGATACCTAAATGTATGAGGATTAACCAGGTATGTGTCATCACCCAAACCGAGTATGATCACTTAGTTTCGAGGTTGTAACAGCCCACAGTACGCTGCGCCCCGACCGACTGGAGCGCTATTTTCGAAGGGAGTCCGAATTAAACGGCTCACCCCAACCAACGCTCGGACCATAGCCTGGATGAACAATGGCTGGGGTGTTACAGAGGTGCGAGCTTATCACATAACACCAAATTACCACAAGGAAATGGCTCGTCACCCAATTTCATTCATGCCCGAGTCATTAGAACGTTACTCTAGCACGGAACCATCGACCAGGTAATTTGACAGGGACCGTTTGAACAATGATCTATCACCTCCATTAGTGTTTATTGGTTACTACGAGGAGGCTCGTCACCCCAGCGTAGGTCGATAGCTCGGACATGGTGTCTCATACCACCATGCCCGGCTCATGAGTCTTAATGGGATCGTATCGCACTAACGGTTATAAATGGACTCATCTATTAGGAACAAGGTATCCTAGATTCGATTTGGTCGTGTCATACATTGTGAACATACATGATCAGTTAGCTAGTAGACTAATTCGATTAACATGGAAGAACTCTGGTATAATCGGCACTGGGTGCAAGTATCTCATGTAGTCCAGCTACTGTCGGTCATCCGTGTTCAATCCGGGTCGATCGAACAAGCTTAAGGTGGCCGCCC
The DNA here is from genome assembly GCA_021015155.1 of Magnolia officinalis. NCBI lineage: Eukaryota > Viridiplantae > Streptophyta > Magnoliopsida > Magnoliales > Magnoliaceae > Magnolia > Magnolia officinalis. The sequence continues at coordinate 18,862,901 of JAJHSJ010000015.1, forward strand.
TAACTTGGGTCACCCCTTTAGATCGGGTGGTTAGCCAACTGACCCAACATCGTATCAATCCTAAGTATCGATATGTATTAAACACTACATCACACAATAATAGAATAGGCTCTACTACACAACCACTTAGGCATTTCATCGAAAATGTAAGCATCCATAGGGTACTATTTTAACTAAGGTATTAAATCAAACATGTGAGCATGCATAAACTAATACAATCACTTAAGCATTAAATCAAGCACATGAGTATTGACAAAGCAACACATTCCACCATTCAGGCATTTCATGAAACATGTGAGCATCCATATCCAACAAATAACATATATTATAGCAAAATCAAAATATTAACATATTAACATACACAAATTTATTTATAAGCAACTAATCATTAACTGAGACCCTCAAGGGTCGATAAAAGATAACTTAGAGATAATGGTCCGCACCTTTGCAATGTTCACCTGACTCAAAGTGCTCTTAGGATTAGAGATTTGGAGAAAACCACAAATTTCTATACAAATACTAAGAACTATATGAGATTCATGCAATTCATCCTAAAAAAAACTTAGGTTGGGAAGTAGGATTTGTTTCTTACCTCTTAATCGCGAGTGGGGTGGATTCAGCGGAGGAAAATGATCGATGTCAGGGCTTTAATTGGAGAAAACCAATGAAGGAAAGCACCAAAAACTCTTAACTCCTGCTCTCACTCTTCTTCTCTTCTTCTTTCTCTTTCTCTCTTTCTCTCCTTTGGCAAATGCAAATTCGTATGGAGAGATAGGGTGCCTAAATGAAGCCCTTATATAGTTCCACAAGTTGTGCAAATGGCCCAAAGGGCTAAGTTTTTATTATACTAGCTCTATGGGAGAGTGTTTCTAACCTCTAGGGCCATTATAAGGTGTACATATTGCTATACATCATATGATAATTAGCCCTAATGATAATCTATATATGGATATGATCGGTCAGCCATTTGGATGCGCTGATCGACGAGTATGATCAAAAGTCTGTTTACAGTCACTGATGGTCGATCGGGGCTGCGGCTATACGGATATGTGTGGGAAAATATTTTTAGTTGGAACCCGACTTTGGCCAGGAATTGACGATCCGAAAGCTACAACTTTGTGAATGAATAAATGGACTTATTTCACTTAAGTTCCATATTTTCATATAAGTTATTCACACAACCCAAGCACTCGACTTACGAGTCCAAGTTGAACGATTTGAAACGCGATCTCAGCTCGATGTCTCACGATGGACGTCAAGCCCACTAAGACAAACATATTTCTATAGTCTCGGGTGTAGTAGCCCACTAATAAGGGGTTTAGAGCTTATTTAGATAATTAGGACATTTCTAGAATGAATTACGTATCAAAATTTATTGTGCACAATTATTAGGGTTTAGATTAACTATATTCATAGTGTGGCCTATTTATAATTAGCGGAAATGGCGATTCAGTCTCAATAAACCTAAACCGTTGGTTTTTAGACTAAATGAGTAATTGGATTGATTTAGTTTGTTAATTAAAATCTGACCTCTACTTGTCTCGGCTTTAGGTAAGTCTTTATTTAATTACGGTTGTCTCGATTAATCAGTAATAAGTCGGCTAGATTTAGACTTTATGTGAATAAATCACGAGGCTAAGCCCAATGGTTGAGTGATCGGGTGGATTCGTTGGCTTCGTATGGTTGATTAATCGAATTTGGGCGGTTCTTTATTGGTACCACCCCCGTATAAGCTTACCTCGAGCATTAAAAGTCAGTCAGTGGCAACACAAGCAGGTTATATCGAAAATTTTCAATAATTTTTTTGAAAATTCAAAATAGTGAAAATCTAAGATGTTACAATCCAACACCTCCTAACCCTCCTAGGTTCTTGATCGAGATGCGACTTAAGGGGCATCTGTGTCTTCCATTGAGCTCTTCCATTACCTTTGTCCCAATCAATTTACGACTTGAAATTACCTAAGGATTATTTTTTCCCCAACTTAGGTCTGAACGCAAACTAGGTTGGCTCAAACAAGGGCTCAATTCCCTAATGTTCGAAATCTTTCTAATCACGATTGTTTTTCTAAATGTCTATGAAAAAATCTCTCATTTTGAAAGAACTATGAGAGACAGCCTTGCCAAGAGAATCGTTGTCAAATTTATGATAAAATCTGATTTCTCAGCGGGTCTCTTATAGATGCAATTGATGGTCTCTCATAGATGCCATTGATTCATTTCCTCCTAGATAGACATGTTAATAGCGACTACATACCATGTAATAATTTGCTCTCTTAAAGGCAAGCACGAGGACTCGTGCCTATGCATTTATCACATAATATGTATCCCAAGGAAAATACCAACATTAACACTATCCGGTGAGAGTATGTTTTGTGTTAGTTGCGTTGTGAAAAGTGTCATACGTGGCAGCCTTGGATTGGTCCATGTCAAGCGCTAGATGAGGGTAAACATGATATCGCCATATACATTTTGGTCCACTATTTGTTCAAGTTGGACTTTAGGTGTTGGTACCACGTGTCTAAAGGTGCATGGCATATGAACGGTTAATAGTACTCTGCCACCTGATAAAATAACCATCTCGGCCGTTACAGAATGCTTTGATCAAGAGCTCATTTTACATGCTTTTGGGTTTTCACTTCATCCACCTGAGGATGAAGCTTGGGTGGATCCCTGACTGTGGGGCCACCCCTATATATGTGTCTTATATTCACGCAGTCCTTCGGTTTTGCCGGATCATCTTAGGGCATGAGCCCAAAAATTCATTATATTCAAATCTCAGGTGGACCACACCATAGGAAATAGTGGTGATTGAACACCCACCGTTTAAAACATATCAAAGCCTCCAGAATATTTATTTTGTTGATAAGGTTACAAAGACCCGAATAAAAGAACCACACAAATATCAGCTCGATCAAAACTTCCATAGACGCCCGAGAAGCTTTTAATGGTCAGTCATCACTGTTTCCTGTGGTGTGGTCCACCTGAGATTCAGATCTACTGCATGTTTGGGCTCATACTCTGAAATGATCTACCTAAACGGATGGATGGATGGATATAAGAAACATCAATCAAGGTGGACCCCACAGTCAGGGGTCCACCGACTTGGATGGATCCGTGGATCCACCGAAGCCGCGCCCCTTTGTTCGGGGATCCAAAACGCTGATAGGGTGGACCACACCTTATATAGTCCATGCACCAAAAATCTCCACGTCTAGAAGATCTGACGTATCTGGGCCAATGTGCGTGAGATCCAGTCCCTTCACCTGGTCCACTCCCTCACGTTCAACCTAGCAATTAAAAAAAATGGGGACTATCAAGACCTTATCTAGACCACACAACATGGACAGTGGATTCGGATTCGGTAGTGACCCTCCAGTACCGAGGTCGGTACTGGTCGGTTCTATGGGCTACACAATGATGTTTGCGTTCTATCCATGCCATCCATCTATTTTTCCAGCTCATTTTATGACATGATCTAAATAACGAAGAAGATCCAAATCTCAGGTGGACCAAACAGTGGTGATTGAACCCATACCTTTAAAAACTTCTTCGGCCAAAATTTTTTGGATCAAGCTGATAATTTTTTTTTAATCTTCGTCCAGTTCAGGTCTGTATGATCTAATCGGTTGGATGGGAAATAAACATTGCAGTGGGCCCCAAAAGATTTGTATCTGCCTCATTTTTTAGGTCATGCCTAAAAATGAGCTGGAAAAATGGATGAACGGCAGGGTTAAATCACATACATCATCGTGGGGCCCACAGCACCGGCCAGTACCGAGAACTCGGTAGTAGAGAGGTCACTACCGAATCCAAGTCAATGGACAGTTTGGATGGAGACGCGCACCATTTAGTTGTGTGTGGGGCCCACGATGGTGTTTGTATGCTATCCAATCCATTGATCTGACGTCCCAAAACCCCAGTAAAGGTTCTAGAAAGAATTATTACTGTTCCTAGTGGTGTTGCCCACTTTAGCTTTTGATTTGTCTGATTTTCAGAATCAAGACCAAACACAGGGTATCTCACTTGATGGACGGTGTAGATCTCATCTACGTAAAGTTGTTCCGCCCACGTTAGCGGCAGGCATGCCATCCTTATTCCTACGCGAGTCACGCTGTCATTTTCCGCGTGTAACATATCTTAACATAAAATTACTAAAATACCCCCAAATGGCGATCGCGGTAAATCGTCGGGGTAGTTTAGTCAGTCGAAGCAAATGTAGTTGACTGATAAAGGGTAGGATCGTCAATACAAAATTGAAGTAGGGTTAGCTTACTGTGATAGTTGACTACCATTTTGAGAATGGTGGTGGCTGATGACTCATCATCTTCAATTGGGCCAGCCATTCACATAAAGCTATCCAGACCATCCAATCTGTGGGACGAATTCTGTGTTGAGCATATCCATGGAATGACTCTGATCAAGCAATTGAAACCATCTGATTGGTGGACATCAAATGGACGGCTAAAAGAAAACCAGTGAGTAGTCTAAATTTCAAGGAAAAGATTTACTTTGTTGTAAGCTGTGGAAACGGATTGCCTACTCCCCCTGCAAGGCTGCAACCATCCCGGTAGCTAATGGTAGGTGCTCTGTGGGCCCCTCCATGATGTATGTGTTTCATCCATTCCATCCATCTATTTTTACAGATCCTTTTAGGGGTTGATCCCAAAAATGAGAGAGATATAAATCTCAGGTGGACCACACTACAGGAAAACAATTGTGATTGGATATCCATCATTAAAATCCTCCTAAGGCCCACTGTGCTGTTTATTTGAAATTCAATCAGTTGATTAGGTCATACGGACCCAGATGAAGGGAAAAAAAAACAAACATATTCATTGAACACTGTTTCCTGTAATGTGGTCCACTTGAGATTTGTATATACCTCATTTTTGGTCTCATATAATAAAATAATCAGTAAAAATGGATGAAACCCATACATCATGGTGGGGCCCACAGAGCACGGACCATCAGCCATTGGCTGGTGGCAGGGAAAGTAGCCAATCCGTTTCCGTACGCTGTTATCATTGTAATAATCTGGACGGTCTGGATTGCTCCATGTGTACGGTTCAAGAGTCACAACTATTTCTAAAACGGTGGTAAACTACGAGAGGAGTCTCCACCAGCTATAAGAACACACTCTTCCTACTTCTCCCGAAAGTTTAGCTGCTATTCGCAATAGGAAACAAGCAAAAGAAAAGATTTCATCGCCGGATTCCGATCACTCGGACGCCGGCGTGTCAGATTCCGGTCAGACAACCTTCTCCAAAAAAAGAAAAAGAAAAAACCGTCTGACCTTCTTTGAAAGTCCGATCTGTAACTCAACCAGCTTTCTCACAACCTCACTCTCTGTCTCTCTCTCTCTCTTCTTCGATCCCAGCATCTGACACACCTGCCAGAGAACCTCCGCCGGTATGATGGGATTTTCAATCTCTCCTCTACAGACTCCGACTCGATTGTTGTGGACCACAAGCTTCTTCCGCCATAAGCTCATGATCAGATTCTAGAAGAGGGAAGAAAGAGAAAGAGAGAGAGAGAGAGTGGGGGAGGGGGTTTGCTTCTTTTTTTTTCTTTTTTGTTTTTTTGGCCGGAAAACCTAGCCGGATAATAATTCCGATCTGACACACGCGAATGGATTCCCGGCGTCTCGTCTTCGATGCGTCCTGCCACGGGAACATGCTGTTCTTGGGGAATGGAGATCCCGTTTTCCGAGGTGATATTTCTTTTACCGATTTTACCCCTGCTGTTTTGTATTTTATTTTATTTTTTAACATGTGGCTGGGATTGGACGTAGATCCCAAACTAAGATTGGAAGGCTCGAACTGCTACCATGATCTGTTTTGTGCGATTTTCAACTGAGGACCATCCATCATTATGATTTGATAGATGGATGGTCTGGATCTGATATTCCCATCTCCGGTGTAGTAAAAAACTCATTTTATTTTCTTTTTTCTTTTTTTCTTTTGCTAATAAAAATATATAAAGATAGTATATTTTATCATTTTTTGCTAATTTTCGTTAACATGAAAAGGCAAGATTTTTGTTTTTTTATCTAAGTGGTGTATTCTTAAATTTTTATTTTTTAAGGTCATTTTTGGAATTGTCTAAAAAAATTTAAATTTTACAAATACCCGCCTGCAATTTTTTCTTTTAATGAGTATCTTTTTATATATATAGTTGTGGATTGATTTTTAAAAACAGAGAAAACAGTTTGATAGTTTTTTGTAAATTTTGTTCTTAATAGGATTGTCAAAAACTGTGAAACGGGGCTCTTTTGCGTAAGATTGGCAATAGTTTTGAGGTCAATGAACCTGGTCCACTTAAAATGGGCTTGGGTTCAGCTCATGGAATTGTGCTCAGGTCATTAGACCTGGCCAAGTAAATGGGTTGGGTTCATGTCAATATGGTAACGTTGTATTGGTTAGAATTCATAAAAAGTAAAAAATAAAAAAATAAAAAATAAACTGTAGCCAAAGTTTAAGCAGATAGAGAACCTAACTCAAACATAACTTTAGTAAAGGGATCCATAAGGAAGGATTTCATTTCCCATGCATATGTTAGGAAAATATTTAATTCATTTGTATAATTTCTTCTTTTATTTATAATTTATTTGGATAGAATCAAACTTCATATTTATTGTATTATTTCATATTGAGGAGATTCTTTCTGTGTATAAATTCATGACCAACACTAAATGAAATACAAGTAATTATTTAACATTTAAAATTACATATATGTGTGTGTGCTTATTATTATTACACACTACATGGACACTCAAACTCGTGACCTCAGTGTTTAAACACACACACACATGTGTGTGTGTGTGCGCGAGCGCACACACTATATGGACACTCGAACTCGTGACCTCAGTGTTTAAACACACTCTATCTACCACTAGGTCATAGATTGGACCCCAAGGATTTCACAACAGTAACGACGGTGGTTATAAATGCTACGGTAATTTAAAAGAAAAGGAAAAGATTTTTTTTTTTAAGTTTTGGCTTTATAATAGGTTGTCACGGACCGTTGTATGCCTTATAGGCGTACACAAGAGAAAATCTTAATTTCTTTTCAAAAGCACAAGTGTCCACTACACTTAGGTATGAAATTTCATGATTATTCAATCTAATTTGGTCCAAAATTTCCCAAATTCAGCCTTAAGCTTACTAAAAAAATTATTATGTTATATTTTTAAAAAAATAGTATGTACTCATGAATTGCTTTTCTGTTTATTATAAAATTTACCCGTGTCATTTTATTTTTTTTTACGATTAAAAGTTAAATTATCAGGCCCCAGATTGAACATGGAGGAGAACTTGAAGAGGCGTCCTTTTTTCAGCTCTCCTGATGAGTTGGAAGAAGAATACTATGATGAATACGAACATATGCCTGAGAAGAAACGGCGCCTCACACCTGAACAGGTCAGTCTCACTATTCCTGTCCCACCCATGTGCTTGGAAAATATATTATTAGATATACTCTAGGTGGGCCTGTGCTTCTGCAATCCAGACCATTTATCTGTTGCATTTGTCTGTGATCATGCATGCACTGAAAATCTCACTCATTAGAGGATCCCAGCGACTAATCTTGGTATGCTTTTCATTTGGGTTTTTGGTCATGATCCATCACATAGTGGGACATGAATATTCCAATAGTCTGGATCACTCAACCATGAGCTAGAAATCTCTGATCAAGGACTCTTTATTGCCTCTCTCTCTCTCTCTCTCTCTCTCTCTCTCTCTCTCTCTCTCTCTCTCTCTCTCTCTGTAATCTCTATAGAATTTATTACTAAGATCTTGGAAATTTTTTGCTTAAAGCTGTTTATCATGGACTTAGCTTTCTTTTTAAAAATAATAATAAAGAAAGAAATCAGAGGTAGGTTTTGCTAATTTTCTCTAGGGCAGATTTTGCTCCATGGGCCACACTCTTGTTTAGCAGGTAGCCCTGCTATGAAGTGACCCACTTTAATAATCCTGACCATCCATCAGGTACCCTATCATTGGATGTATAGGATGTATAGAATTGTCCCTTAAATGTGAAAATTATACAATTTCTTATCATCAGATTCATGGTTTAGATCATACTCTCATGCAGCCATGTGGGCTCCATCATGGGGAGTGTCTCCCTATCTGTAATAGAAAATATACTATGTTTACTTTACTTAATATATATTTTAAAACAATCACATACATATCTCCAACTACTTCTTCATGGTTTTCAGGTTCACCTGTTGGAGAAGAGCTTTGAGGCCGAAAACAAGCTCGAGCCAGAGCGAAAGACCCAGCTAGCAAAGAAGTTAGGGCTACAGCCGAGACAGGTTGCGGTCTGGTTCCAGAACCGTCGAGCCCGGTGGAAGACAAAACAGCTCGAGAGGGATTATGAACTCCTCAAGTCTTCTTACGACTCCCTTGCAGTCAATTACGAAAACATCGCCAAGGAGAATGAGAAGCTCAAATCTGAGGTATGTGCCAATGTCACCCATGTTGTTTTGAATATGGATGCCTAGCTAGCTAGGTCAAGTCGACTTAAGGCTCAACAAACCAAGGCTTTAACTCTACTCAATACATAAAAATTAAATCAAATATACTTATAATAATCAAAATTGAAATTTTTATGTATAAGTAATAAGAAATGGCTAAAATTAATAGTTGAAAGGCATGTGGTGCACCGGTTGGGAGCTCAGCTTTCCTAAGGAAAAGAAAAGAAAAGGCAGAGCAAAACACTCTTTGAATGCATGAAAGCTAATGTAAAAGAAATTAAGGAAAAGACAATAATTATTTAATAATTACTTCTATTTATTTTTTAAGTATTGTTTGGATAGTAAGTGAAAATCTAATATTATATGCTTAGGTTTTTTGTATTAAAATTTTAAAGTAAAAAAGAGTATGATAATTACTTAATAAAATTGGCCATTTTCTTTACTATCCAAACCACAATATCAAAAAAAAACTACCCGTTCATTTTCCATGGTAGAGTCATCTATCTGGTCTTATGTTTTAAAAATTATACGTGATACAAACATAGCCATCACTTTAGTTTCCTGCACTTAATGCTGACCATGGCTTGTCGTCGGTGCCACCGTTGCTTTGAAGGCCACTCTTTGGAATCTTAAACCCTTTCATTCCTCACCGCAGCCTGGTATGACCTATTATTATAATTCGAATCCTCTACTTGCCATAAACAGAAAAAACATATTTATTATAATATAATTGGAGGACACATCACATACTGCATTTAATGCAAAACATGTTTATTATAATATAATTGGGTGACACATCACATACTGCATTTAATGCAGCATGTTGACAACGTCAGTGATGACGCGGACCAATCACAATGTAAGAAAACAAGAAATACCTGCCCTTGACAATCCCGTTTCCTATTATTAATAGTAAATTTCCTGGGATTTTTAATCAAAAGTCACAGATTTTGATTTTACCAAAGATACCTCCACCTTTTAAAAGTAATGGAGATGTATTTTTCTTGAGTAAAATGACTAAAATGCCCTCAATCGATATTTTTAATAAGATTATAGTGCTGAGGCATTGTTAGCTTGTTTATAAGAAACCCCCTGCTAGTGGTGAATCCAGCAAATCTAGTCGTACAATCAAACCGTCGGCCAATCCAAACTATCAGGTGGGCCACACTAAAGGAAAAAAAAAAAAAAGTACACACCGCCCAAAACCCTCCAAATTTATGTGTGGCCTATCAGATGATTAGGTCTGCCTTATTTTATATATTATAACCATTTGGACGGATTAGATGTCATAAACACACAACGTCACCCCGTGATATGATATTTAAATCTCATGACTTATAAAAATAATGGTAAGGGCATTGTCTATATTTCACCTACTATTTTGGGTTCTTTTAATATTTAAAATAAATTAGGGTTTCTTTAAATAGTTAGTGGTAATTTTTGTTCCCATATTCACATGACTGAAAACCATTTTTTTGACTGAACACGAAAGTAAATCACCACCGTCAAAATGATGGAGATACATTACATCAATCATGTGTGTGGCCCACTGCATGCCTTGAAAGCTACACGTGATTAATGATTCTGAATCCAGTTTGGGGTTATCAAATGCACACTCAAAAACAAACATACACTACGGTTTTCAAAAATCAAGTGGGCCATCCACAAGAAACAATGGGGATTGAACACCCACCGTTAAAAACTTTGCAGGGAGCTACCTTAATGTTTATATGTCATCCAAACCGTTCATAAGGTTATCCCAACAAGGATGGATGGGAAACACGAATATCATCCCGATCCAGAACTTCTGTACATGTATACCACTTGCATAAGGGATGAGGCCCCACTATTCTTATAAGAATAGTTTTGTTCCCATGTGTAATGACCAAAATGCCCTAAGTTTTAAAAATTAATAATATTTAAGAGAGAGAGAGAATATGTTCTCACCTCAGGACAAATAAAAAGTAGTTGAAATGAGGAATATACCAAATGCAACACCTTTAAGAACCTTACATGGAGTTGATAAAAATTAAAAATAAAAAATAAAAATAAAAACAGGGTATTTGATCCTTGGATTCTATTCTTAACTAACATTGATGGGTCCCAGGGGTAACTGTGGCCCACCTTGATGAAGGTTCTAGAGGACCCCAAGATCAAAATTTATGAGAGGACATTTTCAATGTCTAAGTATTTTTTAGGAGTTTCATATTTTTTTAATTTGATTTTCAAGATAGTGAAAAGGATTTCTCTTTTAGCCATATAGCCACCCTGGATTAATAGGGCCCCAGTTTGACCACATGCCAAGATGTTCAGATGATCAGAACCGTCCATGTTTTGGTTGCCACTCCAGATGGGAACCAGTGAGAAATTTGCTCTTGATGGTATTTCTGACCGTTGATTTTGACAAGAAAAACTTTTAATGGCTCTCAACTCTTTAAATCTGTGTGACCGTTGGTGCTTGGGCCATCCAAAGTGGGGCCCACAACATCAGCTTCTTGGATTACTGTACCATTGCATCATACCAAATAAATGAAGGGTACTTAAGTCAAATTTGTGATTTTAGTCAACTCTCGAAGGGTATTTTAGTCATTTGAGTAGTTTTGTAGTACTTGCGTGCTCATCCACTAGCAAAAGACAAAGACGTGAGGACATTATTCTTCTCTTTTGCTTGGTCGGCGGGTCGTTTTCGTCTCATTTTACAAATTTGCCCTCGCTGTAATTTTAATTCACTAGAAGCTCTTTTAACCCCTACACCTTTCAGAGGTCATGGGCATTTCGGTAATTTGAATACAGGTGATCTCCTTAACTGAGAGGCTGCAGGCCAAGGAGGTGGTGGTGCCCAAAGAGGACCTTCTACCGGCGGCTGCAATGGCCGCCGACATTGCTGCCCATGGCGGAGTGAAGGCCGAGGACAGCGGCGGGAGCGTGGTGGTCGATGAGGAGAGCCCACAGCTCGTCGACAGCGGCGATTCATGCTTCTCTGATGACTATCGACGAGGTTGCATGGGGCCCATCAATGGTGTTCAATCTGAGGAGGACGATGGAAGCGATGACAGGAAGAGCTATTTTGATGACTTTGCGGCTGCAGATCATACGCAGCAAGACGACGGCGGGCAGCTGGAATGGTGGGTCTGGTCTTCTTGATTTTCATTGTCTTTAGTTTGCCCCTCTTCTTCATGTTGTTTGTTGTCTGTGTAATAATCTCATATTTTATGTAGTTAAGACTCTCTATATATATGCATAATTGTAATGAAAAAATAAATAAGAACTTACATGTTTTATCCACTCATGATCAGCTATGATGGGGTTTTGCTGCTATTAGTGCTGCAATAAGTAGACCACTGATCAAGACTATTTGTTTGATGGGACACACCAAAGATGGCCATCAGTCAGATGATCATGTTCTTAACCTTGGGTTGCACTGGGAGAATGTGATGTGTTTGGATTTCTTAGTTTTAATCATGGTTTAAAAATCAAAAACCTGACTCAACTCAATGTTCAGATAGGTTGGGTTTACTTGAAGGCTCTACCTGAATCGACTCGATATTTAATTATTATAAATTTAAAATACTAGAAATGTTTATAGATATTTAAAGTATTTAGTTCCTATTAGAGCTGGGCATCGAGTCGAGTCGGACCGAGTTAGGGCCGACCCGACTTGATCCGGTTTTGAAATAGGCCTGACCCAAACTTGACCCAACTCGGTACCGAGTCCAGCATGCCTGACCCGAGTCGGGTCAAGTTGGCACTGAATTGGATCAAGTGATGAGGGAAGGAGGGAGTGGAGAGAAGAGAGAGGAGGGTGGTGATGGTGGTGGGTGGTTGTTGGGCTTAAAAGAGGAGGATAAGGGAGGGAGAGAGTTTGGGATCGACGTCGGGTTCAGGTGCGGCACGAGTAGTGTTAGAGATACTTAGAAATTATGATTTTTTTTATTATATATATACTCGAATTCGAGTCGAGTCAAGTTTCGAATCGAGTCGAGTTTGACTTGATCAACTTCTAGGTCAAGTCAGGTTGAATTACTGAGTAACTCGGACTCTATTCAGTTTGAGTTTGGATTAGGCGAAGCCTACTCAGTTCGGACCGACTCACCCATTCAATTCAGATTTAAACGAGTTAGACGAGTTAAGTTGTCCCGTGTCCAGCTTTAGTTCCTATATAAGTAATATAAAGCTTTACTCATAGAAAAATCCCACCTCTTAAGGTGAGTGACTTGTTCAAGTTGACTCAGTGAGTCTCTCAGAATCCAGACTGAGTCAGGCCTGGTACCGAGTTTCCCAGCGACTTCGCCAATTTAACTCGACTCGGCCAAGTTTCAAGTCGGGTGGGTGAGTTTCAGAACCATGGGTTTAAATCTGGAGACTAGCTGGGACCCAATGGATGCCCAATCAGTAGATTTCAATCAGCCATCCATGGTGCGTCAACGGCTGATCGGTTCTGCTCATGGGTGATGGGCAAATGGATATTCTTGGGCCTGGAAACTATAGTAACTATAGTGTGTGTGTGTGTGTATGGATATGACACACACCATGCCATGAGATAGATGGCTCCTGGAGGCTGAGCAGCCTTCCTGGCCGTTCATCTAGAAGAACCTACCATAAAAAGTGAATTAGAAAACAGTGGTCCACAAAGGTAGTTTCAAACTCAACTTCGCATATTCTTCTTTCCATGGTGATTACATTACCCAGGAGGTTCTAGATAAAGAGCTTCTAGATGAACGGTCTGGATCAGCACATAGTGGAGCGGATCATCAGATAATACTAGTGGAACCTCTGGTGAAAGAGACTTGCTAGGAAGTCTCTTGCACTGTATGACAAATGGAGTTTTAATTAGTTATCGTTGGGCCATTTTCGTCCACTCATCGTGACAGATTGTCGCATTTGAATGGTGGACCATTACTTTTGTGACAGGTGAAAATGACGACCATCAAACTCGATTAAAACGGATCTCTCTCTCTCTCTCTCCTCTCTCTCTCTCTCTCTCTCTCTCTCTCTCTCTCTCTCTCTCTCTATATATATATATATATATATATATATATATATATAGTTTTTACTTGAAAGGAGTGGATTATATTAAACTTGTTATTTTCACGTCTGTTTATCTCTTGAGATGTGGACCTTAAGATTATCTTGATTATTATGGTGATGCCGGTGGCAGTTCTCTGTCGCCCACATCATAGTATGATTTACAAGCTTTTTCATTCTAACAAGTGAGGCTTATGGTTCGATAATCCAGGCCATTCATCTGTTTTGTCCCACCGATGACCCACTTTAACTTAAATCTCCTTTCAATTTTTGGCTACAAATAGATGGTTAAGAAGAGAAATACAAAAAATGGTCTACGTTCAACTGAAAATTATCATAATATTAATAGCTACGATCTTACACTCCGGGAGATCTATCCGGCATGTTCTGTTGCCTGTCTGAATCAACGGACCATTGGGTTGGATTACCAAATAATGAGTCTCACTTGTCTGGCGTGAAAGTTGGGTATTCTGTGTTGAGATATACCCATGTACCATCTAATTCCTATTTGTTGATTTAAATATTATTATTTGGTTGTGCAAAAGTTGGGGAAACATAAAATGAGAGAGACGAGTGAAAGAATGCCGCTAAAGTTAGGCATGACTAAAGAGAGATAAACAAGAGGACTTCAATGGTTTTAATGGTTGGTGGCCCATCACCACTTTTTTTCAATATTTTGTAGCCTACTCAAGTTTATTAACATTTAGCTTTTTGGTTATATGATGATGTATAATAGATTTGTATGAACGTCACACTGTGGTTTTGATGGAGTCCTCCGAAATCTTTGTTGATCCGGTTTTCTTATATTGTTGTTGGTGTGGACTACACATAATGAGGAGAACAAACAATCCGTAAAAATAAAAGTTTAAGGATAAAATACTCTCAAATAAAAGTCACACATCACATTTTTGAAAAGTTGATCTCTCTTCTAATAATTGATTGTGGGGGAAATTGGGCAAATGGTATTTAAGTTATATATAATAGGAGGAATGGTGAAGCGTCTTTGCACATATGTCATAGGCATAGAATCTGAACGGTCCAAGTGATGCAGCACCCCTTGAAACGTCATAAGGCCAAATTTTAGCTCGATACATAACTCTGGTAGGCTATGGAAAAATGAAATAGTTTTCTCCTATGATTTGTATTTCTCTTTGCTATGGCCCACTAGAATTTTGAATCAGGCTGAAAATTAGGCTCGTAAGGTTTCAAGGGGTGCCGCATCAAGTGGACCGTTCAGATTCTATGCCCATGACATATGTACAAAGATGCTCATGGGTGCTCACGTGAGAAGGTGCGCAGCCGAGCATTCCTACATATAATAGAGGTGGTTGAGGGCCAATCCAATACATTGTTGGTAGAATAAGCTTATTTCACAGTGCATTGTGTGGGCCCACTTTGATATATCCATGACATCTAATCCGTCCAAAATGTGCAGCCCCATGTTCTCTTTTAACCCAAAAATTAGACCATTGCAAAACTCGGTTGAGCCATGTATTATATGAAAGTGTGCTTAAAACATATGATATGATCATGTGGTGTGGCATACCCTATATATGAAATGGATTATTTTTTGGGTTCCAATTAAACATGGTGTGGCACATCTCATGAATATACAAAACTTAGTGGGCCCAAACACAATCTAGAGGTTTCTAATGGCGTCTTCATACCATCTGTTGACATGGATTGGGAGAAGACTAAGTACCAAACACTGTTTTCAAAATGGTGTTGACTCATCCTCATTACACGTCGCATCACACGTAAGGTGACATGCTTTTCGCTATATATACGTGCCATTCAAATGATGTGGTGGATGGATATATATATATATATATATATATAATATATATATATATATATATATATATATATATATATTATGGAAAACGCTCACCTGCGAACCAGTTCGTACCTAGTACGTACAAACTTTTTTTGAGAACCATCATATGTGATGAATCTCGCAAATCCGAACGGTCCACATGAAGCAGAACCTCATGAAACCCCATAATACGAATTTTTACTTTGATCTGAAACTTTGGTCGACCATGAATAATGTAAACAGGATCTTTCTTTGATTTTAATTTCTCTTTGCTATGGACGGTATATATAAAAGTTTTAGATAAGAGTAAAACTTGGTCCTGGGGGGTTTCACTAGGTATTGCTTCACATGAACGGTTCAGATTTTGGATCCACATCACGTAAGATGGGTTCTCAAAAAAGTTTGTACGTAGTAGGTACGAACTGGTTCGCAGGTGAGCGTCTCTCATTATTTTATATATATATATATATATATTGTGTGTGTGTGTGTGGGGGGGGGGGGGGGGGGGGGGGGGGGGGGGGGGAAAGGTTCTATTCGGTCTAGCTCATGGGAACTTCCCATGAGGGAGCTGTGTGGCCCACCGTGATGTGTCGAACATCTACCATCAGTCAGATGCACCATTTCATAGTGGGCTTAGGGCTTCCAAATCAAGTCAATCCGTGACTTGTGTGGGCCACACCACGTAGATACCATCCATTAAAACATTCATAATCATTTGTTTGGCCCACTGACAACTGGTTAACAAATCCAGCCCATCCATTATGTATGTCCCACTTGGATGAGTGGTCAAACCAAGTTTCAGACGCATCCAAATTTCAGGTGGGGCCCACCAAGTGCTTTTATATGTTTTAGCTATGTCTTCACATGATTTTAAACGGTATGGCCCACCTGAGTTCAGTATACGGCTGATTTTTGGAATATCCCATAATTTAAAGGGGACCCATCAAATTCACGGTGCTAATATCTGACATACATCATGGTAGGGCCCACATAGCTCGACTATATATATATATATATATATATATATATATATATATATAAAAAGCAT
This sequence comes from Magnolia officinalis, assembly GCA_021015155.1. Lineage (NCBI taxonomy): Eukaryota > Viridiplantae > Streptophyta > Magnoliopsida > Magnoliales > Magnoliaceae > Magnolia > Magnolia officinalis. The sequence continues at coordinate 18,879,266 of JAJHSJ010000015.1, forward strand.
CTTAACCATCCAATTGGTATCCATTGGTTGATAGAAAATTAGTGAACTGTCCAAATTCAATGGGGGAAAATCAGAGGGGGTTATCGACTTTTGGATTTTCCTCAATCCACAATAAGATTGGAAATTTAAACGGTCTAAATTTCCTTATAACGATGCGACGTGTGTGGTGGATAGGTCAGCATCATTTTTATATAAATGGCCAAGAACGACAGAGCCTAAGACATGGGATAGTAGACAAGATAGGAAGTTGGTCCCACCCCATCCCTTCCATCTCATGGGTTGTGGTCACCGATAAGAGTAGTTTTGTTTTTTATTGGAAGCAATGAAGATAGGCCAGATATGACCCCTTCTGTAAAAGAGACATGACCTGTGTTAGATCCATGCATCGACCCTACCCACCCCCTTATGTAGCCTTCTTAAAAGGAAATATCCACCCACCTAATAGGAAACGGATTGGCTACTGACCCGGACACTAGCCCATGGGTAGTGGTCGGTGCTATGTGGACCCACCATGATGTATGTGTTTCATCCATTCCGTCCACCCATTCTTCCAGATCATTTTATGGTAAGAGCCCAAAAGTGAGGTTGATACAAATCTCAAGTGGACCCCATAGTGTTGATTGAACTCTCACCGTTAAAAACTTGTTGGGGGCCACAAAAGTTTTGGATCAAGCTGATATATATTTTTTCCCTTCATCCAAGTCTGTATGACCTAATCAACAGGTTAGATGTCAAATAATCATTACAGTGGACCCTAGGAGGTTTTTAATGGTGGGCATTCAATCAATACTGTTTTCCCATGGTGTGGTACACCTGAGATTTATATCTACCTTATTTTTGGGATCGAGCCCTAAAATTATCTTTCAAAATGGATGGACCGCGTGGATAAAACCTCTTCCATGATTCTATTTTCTGAAATGCTATAAAAGGAGTCTGATTGAAACCACTGATTAATGGAGCTACACAATCACTCCAATTGCACGTAAATGAGCAAACAAATCAGATTTCATAGACACCCAACAACCTGATTTCAAGATCAAATTAGATTCAATTCAAGGACCCTTGTTTATCTAGATCTGTGATTTATTGATCTGGACCATTAATCTATTTATCTCTACTATGGATGGTGGATCCCACAAACAAATTTTCAAGATTGAAAAATCACAACAATGATCACTAAAACATGATTGCCAGTTTTATGGCCCATCTCAGAAGATTTCAAAGGCCTATGTCACTCTCATGGCCCATCTTCCTCTCATGGCCCCACATGAGCTATGGGCCTTTAATGGTCAGGAAAAAAATAATAGAAACCAGTGAGCATCATCATTCTATCCCAACATTTCACAACAAAATCTAAGCTAATTAAGGCCTATCTCACTCTCACAGTTGTGGGTCTTTGATGGTTGGAGAAATCCCTTTGATGAGCTGGGGTTTTATAGTAATCACCAATGGTCTAGATCGGATTACCACAAACCATTTCTATGAAATTGAGGAACCCAACATAGGCCCAGCCCATTAAATTCATGGAATCTGTTGCTGATGAAAGAAAGGGAATATCTCGAGGAGGATGAGTGGCCAGCATGGTCAGGATTTTTGGGCCGGATCAACCTAACGGCCCGCCCTGGTTATGTCAGGTGTACGTTTAGATCATGGGCTGGGTTTGAATACACCTAGACCCAGCCCAATCTAGCCTATTTATTTTTCTCATTAAGTTAGGCCTAGGGCATGCATGTCTAGGGGTGCACACGGTTTGGTTCGGTCCAGTTCTAGGGTGAAACCGGAACCAAACCGTTCCTTATGGTTCCAAGATTTTCGGAACCGGACCGTTAGCACCTTAGAACCAAACCGAACCAGACCGTGAAAACCAGTTCGGTTCTGGATCGGTTACATGGTTTTGAGCTTTTTATAATCCGGCCCAATTGCATATTCTATTTTATAATTTAGTCCATGTTCATTCATGTTGTGATCCACTTGATGAATGGTTTAAATATTGTATATAGTGTAAAAAAAAAATATTTATGAAAACAAGCAAAGGGTGCATTGTAAACCATAAATCATGAGTCAAATATACAACTAAAATATATTGTAAACTCATGGTTCCAAGTTCGGTTCCACGGTTCGGTTCCAAGTTCAGTTCCATAGATCGGATCCACGGTTCGGTTCCAAGTTCAGTTCCATAGATCGGATCCACGGTTTGGATTCACGGTTCGGATCCACGGTTCGGTTCGGTTCTACATACCCCCAAACCAGAACCGAACCGAACCGAACTAAATGGTTCTTTAATTTTTGGAACCAGAACCGGAACCGGTGCGCTCTAGAACCGGACCATTTGATCGGTTCCGGTCCGGTTCCACGGTTCTACCGGTTCAATGTGCACCCCTATGCATGTCCATTCATTTATTGGACCAGACCCAACCATGAACTTGAGAAATAACCTTAGGGTTTCACGAAATGGATTGGACCGCACGGCACAATGGACCATCCTTGCTCATCGACCCCCCGCTCATGTTTGGGTTTTGTTGGGCCCACCTGATCAGTGAAACAGATTGATTTCCAGGGCATAAGTATTAGCACATGTGCTTTTGTGTGGATGGTCAAGGTTTTGAATGTGTGTGGCTTTAAACTGAGTATCGGCCCGGCCAAGAGATTCTACACTATATGGTCTGGTTTTCAATTTTTGCAAGTGGTCCATGGCTCAATGATCTAACCATTGACATGTTGGCCTCACCTTAGATGGTCCATGTACCAAAAATCCTCATATTGGAAGTGCCTAGCTGAGTATTTTCGCCGAACACTAGGTTGTTATTTTCAGGTATGCTAATTCCATACGTGTGTAGATCATGCTCACCCAAATAATGCCTACACCTTGTGACTGAAAAAACAGGCTGTTTCAGCACTTAGGTGGACCAAACTTTATAAAGTGATGGCTGAAACAATTTTTCCTAACCGTCCATTTATTTTTTTGTATGTCGTAACATACCAGAAGTGTGAAATGCTCTCATGTTTTAGGCGTGAATGCCTTTAAAAAAAATGTAACCCACCTGATGATATCCCTTGAAGAACTTGTGTGTTAAAATTCATAATGGCTTATGGTCTGTTTGGATATCACCCCACCCTAAGGGTAGCTTTTTTTATTTGCCGTGGAAAGGTCACATTTTTTTAAGTTAGTTTGGTGAACACCTTTTCAAAAGTAACTTAACACCTTAAGGGCTCATTTGGAAGCTTGTATTTGGAATGCGTTGGAATCAAATCATAATTACACTAAAATTAAAGTGATTCTAAATCCTTGGTGGTATTTGACATTTTGTAATTAGAACATAATGGAATCCAAACCTTTCATTTAGAAGCTTGTATTTGGTGCACAGAATTTTGTATTATATTCATAAGACTAAATTTGATATTTAAATTAGCTTTAATATCCCGGATTAATATACCCATGATATTTGATAGAATGATTGTAATAAGCCCATTGAAAGATATATTCTAGTAAAAATGAGGAAGTTTCAAGCCTCAATGAGCCGCAAATGTAAAGATCATAAACGAGCAACTCACCGACATATTTTAACCATCCATTTAGATGGCTAATGTTTGAACTGTTCGATCATTCTATTGATATAATTTTAGCATTGCAGACAATAATTGGATTGTTTTAAGGTACCATCAATGTGCCACAGGTATGATAGAATAGTGGCCTAGCAACACCTTTGTTACACACGCAACTCTCCTACCTTTAAAAGGGGAGCCAAAAAGGCATTTTGCACCTATTACACCCAAATTACAACAAAAACTTAAGATTTCAAGATACACCAAAAGTGTGTATTTCAAATACATCTTATTTCATTTTATCTCCAAATACATGGTGCCAAATGATGAATTTGGGGCAGGCAAAATCCTCCCGAATCCTCTCAAATCCCTTCAAATACAACATATCAAATAGCCCTTCAAGCTATTTATAGACAATCTATATGACAGGTGGCATCATGTAATGGATGGTCCACATCAAAGGTGGGATCCATATGATGGCCAGTGGACATTGAAGGTGGGACCCTACAAGATGGACAATTAACATTGATGGTGGCCCCATATAATGGTTGGTTTACATCAAAGGTCAACTCCTAGTGATGAATGGCCCACATCTAAGCAAGCCCTGCATGATGAACGACCTACATTGAAGGTAGGACATTAGATAGTCCACATAAAAAGTGGACTCCATAAAATCTAGTTCATTTCTTTCATTTAGAGGAGGGAGGGAAATAATAAAAGTGATTCAGCCATAGAAACTCATAAATGCAAGCAAAAAAAGTGAAACTCAATAGTCATATCACATCTCTCACCCTCGATGATGAGAATGAAAAGGATTTTCTTGGCATTGCTGATCTCCATCAATAAAATTGCTTGGAGAAATTAATCCCATTGTCCCACTACCTATCGTCGGAAACAATGGCAGTCGCCCCTCTTTTGTGGCCGCTCCTCCATCTCTGCCCCTATGCTTAAGGCGAGCTCCTATAGGCAAACTCATCATTCCTTAGCAAGGATTCCAACTACACCTCTGAGCACTAGAAACGTCGACCGAAGTAGGCCTACAAGCTCTAATTCTAAAGCTCATCCATCTCCTCCCTCAATCGAAGATGTAGCAAACTTTCCGACGATACTTCCCCTACTGTTATCCACCCCTCGCCATTCCTCTCTGGAAAACTGGCAACCAAAAAATGTCTCCAAACGACAGCCTCTAACTGTTGCAATGGTCATCTCCCCCAACAACTCCCAACGATCATCTCTCCCATAGCGGGTACCATTGTCATAGCAATAGTCAAATTTTCGACCGATGCTAGCAACAAGGCCCCCCTAACAAGAGAAGTTAATTTAAATTCTAGGCCTATAAATCGGCCAAACCCTAGGCCCTCTTTGCTTGAGCATTTGCATGTTGGGTTCGACTCTCGTGAACCCTTGTCATATGGACGGAAGGCTACTAGGCCTAATTCAGATGATAGGTCCGAGCAAGCTGGGCCTGCTTCAGTAGCCCACTAGCTAGCCATAGCTCAAACCTTGTTACGAAAGCTACTGGACTTCGGATCGTTGGCCCATATGTTCGTCCTAATCTAGTTGATGGGCCACGTAATATGAGCCCATTAGGCTTGCAACTAATGGTACCTAAATGATCGCTCCACCTAGTACTGAGTAGCAGACAGGTACACATGACAATCGTGATGCAACTAATGCTCCATCTGACTCTAAGGAAGCTCAAAGAGATTGGGTAATTTATTTAAAGTTGACCCTTATTCATCCCTAAATCTAAATTTCATTAACTCATATTCGAAATAGTACTTTACCATCCCGATTGAGGACAAAGAATTTCAAGATGGGGAAATTTATGGAACAATACCCTGCTTGGCTACTTCATTGGCAAGTGACCTTTTTTTGTTGTTAAATTGACCCTTAAACATGCATGAAAAGAATTTTAAAAAAAAAATAATAATAATAATAATAATAAGTGGGCTCAAGATTTCAACCCTTGAAAATAGATTTTACATGTTCAAATTCCAAGACTTTAATGAAAGTCGGTCCATTCTTGAAAGGGTCACATGGCTCGTTAGTGGACACCCATTGATGCTAAGAAGGCGGTCTTCCATAATCTCTCTCGAGAATTAAAGATTTAGGTTCCATCTGTTTGTAGATTAAGCTTCCTAATCTAAATTTCATCTATAGAATGTCATGTATTCTAATCAAGATTACTAGCACCATAGGAAATCCATTGTTTATGGATAAAGTCAGCCTCAGGCATATGATCTTGTGCTCGAGTTTGAGTGGAAATTGATATCCACTCCATTCTCCAAAATTTTGTCAAGATCAAATGCAAAGGAAAAAATCATTGATCAACCAATTGAATATGTATGGAAACCATCATCTTTCAAAGAATGTGAAACATTCAATCACTAGGAAAAGTGTTACTCAAAAAATCATACTACTACTAAGATTACCCCACCCCCTTTGGCAAAGCCTACTACAAATCAAGGTACCTCCAACCCTAATGGAACTTTGTCATCTAGAGAACCCTCTTCATCCTTGATGAATATAAACTCCAATGGGAATTTAGTATCTTTGAGGACCTCCACATCCTTTGAGGCATCTAAATAAGTTTGGGTAAATAAATAAATAAAACCGAAACCACATCATTTACTTTGAAAAATCAGAGATAATGTTGAAATCATTTCTCACGACTAACAGAAGAAGAGCTCACATTTCCCCCCATGGTCTTGTTAGGATGAGATCCCTCAGTCTCTCAGATTATCCCAACCAATCGAACAACTTTACTGTCTTTTTGGATTTAGATGGAAATATGAAACTTGGTAAGAATCATGTTACAAGCCTTACACACCAAATGACTTTGTTATAATAGAATTTTAAATGAATATCCTCACCTAAAATGTGCCTTAATAAGCCTGCAATGAAAAAAAGAAGTCAGGGATATTATTCATAACCTTAACCTAACTATGATTTACATGGTGACAACTCGTATTAAGAAGACCAACATTTATGTTGTATGTCATTCTTTCCTACTACGTAATTGGACTTATGATAGTAATATTGATTTATGCTCTAATTATAGAATTCTTCTTGCTTGGAAAAATTCAATCTAACTGTCTGTTATTCATAAAATAGACCAACTTATTCATTTTCAACTAACCTCTATGAATGCCCAGGCGCATTACCAATTTACTAGCCCAAAGAGAACACTTATAGAACGAGATTTCTCAAATTGCCCCCAATCTAAATGATCCTTAGATCGTTGTGGGGGACTTCAACTACATCAGATTGATTCACGAGAAGAGAGGGGTGTTGATCCTAACCTTATGCAGATTGAATATTTCAACAATTATATAGTTATCTGTTCACACCCCAAGTATAGAGTTGTGATGTAGTAATAATCTCGATAAGACCGTGGTCGAATCCACAGGGACTGAACCTTGTATGTAATCTGAAAGTAACTTGAACTAGAACTAGAAGAAGATATAATCTAAATCAAGTGAATATGAGGGAATAATGATGAAATAGTAAACTAAAATTTGTAGAATTCAAAGGTGGGAAACTAGGGATTCAGAGGATCCGCTTGTAGAGATCAGGGAGATTTACGTTTAATTCATGAATTCAACTGGACTTCGAGTCTTATCTTCATCCAGTTGGAAGATACACCACTAAAGCTCAATCTGAACTTCCTTCGATCTAGTTTTCAAAGAGATGAAAGGTATAAGAATTAGAGATGATTCCATCACAAAACCATGCCCATGAGACAAAGTAAATAACATAATTAAACCAATCAACAACCAATCAAACAGATGTATAAATGTTAGGAAGGATTCCATCATCCAACCATGTCTAAGGGGTAATGGTGAACAACAGGGCTTCCTAACTTCATAATCAAATTAATGAAACGGAAATACTCAAAGCCATCGCAGATCTATCGTAATGTCAATCACAACAAACTATTAAAAACTGAAAGCATTCCTATTAATCAAACTAGAATCAACATCAATTCAAAAGCATGAATCCAAGCCGTAGAATCCTTCCTATCATGCCACAAGCTTCACCTCTTGTGCACCCATGATAATTCTAGCTCTCTCTCTCTCTCCTCTCTCTCTCTCTCTCTCTCTCTCTCTCTCTCTCTCTCAAAAGTTCATAAGCAAAACAGTAACACGGAAAGAAAATAATTCTGCTCTCTCTCTCTCTTCTCTCTCTCTCTCTCTCTCTCTCTTGTGCACCCAACATCCAAGGATAGGATCCGATTCCCCTCTTCTCTTCCTTTCTTCTCCTTTTAGAACCAGTAAGGAGATAGCTAGGTTAGTCACCGACCCTCCTTACGCAGTCCAAATCGCGCACCAAACCGGATTTGCGTAACTCTGTTTTACACAGAAAAAATATGTGCAACCTGTTGCGTTTGACGTGAATCTAGGCCAATGGATTTTCCTGCTTTCCCGATTCGACTTCTTGGATGGGGTCAAAACCCTTTTCTTGCGACTTTGGACGATTAGGATCGTCCATCCAATCCTCTCTATGGACGTGTAACAGCTTGAAAAATTCGGGCGAATTCCGAATGCGCTGTACGTGCGTAATCCATACGTATGGGAGCTATGCTGAAACTTGGTGGGGCCCATGAACGATGTCAACAGAGAGATCTGACCCGTCCATTAAATTTCTCTTAGAATTTCAATTGGGAAGGGGTGTTTTTACTCAGGTTTACTGCGGCCCATCAAATCAAATCTTTCTACCGTCTATCCTGCATTTGATCACTCTCTTCATGTGTGTGGTGCATTGATGAAGATGGTCACTGTGGCTATGGTCGACGCCTCCCCTTGAATGCATTGGACGGTTTAGATCATCAAATCTGTTGATAAAGATGGCCCAGAGATCACTTAAGCGGTCTTCCGCAAGTTCTGTCTTGAAACAGAAGCGGGACTTAGAATTTTCAAATTGAAGTCAATCAACAACCTGTTGACCGACTTCACTAGCTTGGTGCACAGCGGTTGTGCATCGACTGTGCACTCACACCCATGAATGTGGGGTCCACCTTGATGTAAATAAGAAATCTAAGCCATCCATCAGATCTTTCAGCTAATTTAAGGGGTCGAGCCCAAGTTTGAAGAATATCCAGAGATCAAGTAGGCCCAAAATCAATGGTTTATGGGCTAATCTGTCCGTTGAGCCGCTTCCACAGGGATCCGAGGGTTTAAGTTTGACGTGCACGGTTAATTTCTGGTCCTCAGGCCAGATATAAAGTTTCAAACTAAATCGATGGTGGGAACCCTGTGATCTTGCATTCAGGATGCTTTTCAGGCCTCTTTAACATGAATGACTTGATTTTCTCAGATTTTTGACGTGTAAATTCCTCGATCTCGGTCCCCTGGGGTCCATCCCTTTCCTTGGTGATTTATGAGCATCAAATCCATGTTTTTAGTACCCTTTTTCAGTCCAAGCTCCTAAATACACCCTACATCACAAATACGATTAAAATAGGCCGTTAAACAGTATCGTGTTCGCAAAATCGAGTAATAATTGGGGTCTAATATGCAATATTTGACCCTCAACATTATCCTTAGCCTAATAGACCTCACGCTTTCGGATAATACATTTTCTTGGTTTAATAGCAATGCAACTCTTTAAAGAGGGAAATGTAGGTTGGATAAGCTTCTTGCCAACCCAACCTTCATCATATCCTTTGGTTCCCACAAAGCCTCTTATTTGGCACCGGGCCTCTCTGATGATGCTTATATGCTTTTAGATATTGATTCCCTTTCTATTATCTACAAATCATCATTTTATTTTTCAACCATTAGTGTAAGATGGAGGGGTCCTTCGGTATTGTGGTTAAAACTTGGGAAGAATGCATTGTGGGAACTCCCATATTTGTTATTACAACTAAGCTCAAAAAGCTAATATTAAAGTTAACTTGCTAGTAAGCTAAAATCAAGTGAATAGCTAACTAAAGCTAAGGATGACCTTTTTGTTATTCAAACTCTCATTCAAATTGATCATTCTCAGACCAATGTTAAAATAAAGCATATAACGAGAGAAAAGCTAAATCACATTCAATCTCTCTATGATGAGGCAAAAGGTTAGAGAAAGTAACTTAAATCTCAATGATACAAATTCTAAAATTTTCAATGCCTCTATCAAAAGCAAGCAAGCCTCATTTAATATCTAAAAAAATCAAAGGCGAAGATGGTACATTTATGAAAAAAATAAAATGCGATAAAGATAATAATTATTTATCACTTCAAAGACTCCCTTAACTCTATTCAAAGGAATTACCCTCAAGTTGATTTCGGTCTCATTGACAATATATTCAAGCTTTCTCATGAGGAGGATAATTAGCTCACTCAACCTATTATCATCCTTGAGACTAAAGCAGTCATCAAATATGTTAACCCAAATAAGTCCCCGAGTCTTGATACTTTTAATATCCACTTTTATAAGATTTTTTAGCCTATTATTAGGAAGGATATATCTGTTGTAATTATCAGTTCTATAACTCAGTCAAAATGCTTAAGTAGCTTAACAATACTCTAGTTGCCTTGATTCCTAAATTATATAATACTGAAACTCCTTATGACTTTAGGCTAATCTCTTTGACCAATGAGATCTACAAATCATATATCATTTCATGGTCAAAAGAAGAAAAATTGTTATGCCTTTTCTTATTAGATAAATTCAAATTTATTTCATTTCTAACCACAATATCTCTAACAATATTTTTCTTAGCCATGACCTTATTCAAGGTATCCACTTTGATGGAGGTCCATCCACAATGTGTGTTAAGATTGATCTCAAGAAGGCTTTTGATTCAAGTAGATGGAATTTCATCATAAAAGTCCTCCATACTCTTAATTTTCCTATTACTTGGATTAATTAAATCCATGTCACTATATTTACCCCCTCCGTGATTATCATTAATGAGGAGGCTTGTAGTTTTTTCAAAAGTAATGAAGGCATTAAGCAAGGAAACCCCCTTTCTCTGTTCCTCTTTATGATTGTTATGGAGAAATTCCTAAGTTTTTTAGGAAAATGTTATGAAAATGGGTTAATTGGTACTCCCTTTAAAGCTTGGTGTTTATCCATTTCTCACTTAATGATTTTCTCTATTATGGACTCACACTCTGCTTATAGCCTTAGGAACTTCTTTCATAACTTTTCTAAAAACTTAGGCCTTTAAATAAATCTTGAGTAGAGTGTTTTAATTATCTATGGTTCCTACACTTACAAGCATGAAATTAAATGTATCATTGGCATAGGTGAAGGAAATCTCCCTATAAAATATCAAGGAGTTCCTCTTTTCTCTACTAGACTTCATATTTCAAACTGTCGACCGCTGCTTGATAGCCTTAATAGGAAGCTTGGGGGCTGTAAGGCTTCTCTCCCCTCCTTTGCAGGTAAATTGGAGCTAATCAATTCCACTCTCTCTAATCTCTATATCTTTTGGTCACATGCCTTCTTACTCTTTAAAGCTTTCTACGACATTATTATAAGGTACATTAAGAATTTTTATAGTATTTTTTGTTGTACCATCAGCTAGGAGCATATTTACAAACCCAAAAATAAAGGTAGCCTCGGCATAACTCTATTGAATATTATTGTCAAATCCTGCCTTATAAAATAAATTTGAAATTTTATTCATAAAAAAGACAACCTTTGAGTCAAATGGGTCCATGAGAAATATATTAGTTCTAGATCTATTTAAAACATTCAAATGCCCTCCAATGCTTCCTGAGCCGGCGCAGCATTCTCAATGTTCATGATATTGTTAAGCGTCGTACCGAATTTCTGGTGAAAAAATGGCAATATACGGACTTGTGGTTTGACCCCTGGTTAGGAGATATTGGCCTGTTTTATTGCTCGATGAGTTTTGCTACTCATGACCTTGAGCTAGGAACTAACTTCCTTGTTAGTTTGCTAATCCAAGATACTAAGTGGTAGTTTTCTTATCTTAATTCTATAGCTCTAACTTAATTAAATTATCCTAAATTATTCCAGTCCATAACGAGATCGTCTGGACCCTTTCCCTAAATGGTGTCATTATTTTTGTCACAGCTTTGAATACTTACGGATCTGTTAACCCAACTCCACCTTGGAACTTTTTTATTTGGTTTAGTGGCTTCATTCATAAACACTCAATTGCAACCTGGATGGCTTTTCTTAGAAAGTTTAAAACAAAATATTTTCTTTCTACTCTCAGTATTATTGATGATGCTACTTGGGTTTTTCGTCAACATGGTATTGAATCTATTACTCATTTATTTTACTCTTGTATGTTCACTGGTTAGATGCAGAGGAATCTCACTCAAAACTTTTTATCACATTTGTCTACCAACTTACAATTCTTCAATTATAATTTGTTTATTTTGTGAAAAATATTAATGATCCTATTTCTTTTTCTCTTTGAAGGCTCTCTTTCCCTGCCTTTGTATAGCATATTTAGAGAGAAAGAAATAATTATATTTTTAATAATAAATATTCCCTAAAGGAATGCATATTTAGGAATATTATTTGGTATCTGAGAGATAAAGTTCTTGTCCTTTTTAAGCCTTTCATTGCAGTTAAGGTTCCTAGTGTCATATCTTCTGCATAAGACCTTCTTACTACTTAATCTATTTTGCGGTCTACCATTTGCCAAGTAACTCAGTGTCTCAAACATATTTCTTACTGGACTCTTATTTGTACTGAGATTTCGGATTTTAGAGTTGGGATCCTTTATTTCACTCCTCATGCGACTCCAATTTGGATAATAGTCTTTGAATATATCATTCAAAGAACATTAGATAAATGCATCCAAAACTTATCCTATGTATAACTAGTTTTCGTAATAATCAAATCAAAAGGATTTATATCTTAATACACAATCAAAAGAGTCTTGCATTCATTAAAGATCCTTCGTCCTCCTCCTAAGAGATGCACCTTTTTGCCTGGATATTGCATTACTATACTATTACTTCCAATAGCCATGCCGAGATTATTTCTGCGCACCTTCGAACAACTCTCTCTAAATTTGTCGTTGTCCCCATGTACTCATCTTTCATATTCATTATTGAAATAGAGATCGTTGGTTTGCTTTGATGTCTTATGTAGGCTATGGGTTCTCCTCCTCCCCTCGTGCTAGCCCCCCCCCCCCCCCCCCCCCCCCCCCCCCGATTTTTTAGCTTTATTTCTTTCCACCCTTGTGCCTAGGAAGTGGGTTACTTGATTTTCTTTTTTTCTTTCCTTAGGGTTAGTCCCGCTTGTTGTATCTTTTTAGGCTTTGCATTGGGTAAGTATTCGCTTGTTTTCCTAAAAAAGAAGTGATTCAGAAAGAGTGAGATTTCTTAGGAAGTGGTTTCGAGGTCAGAAGGCTGAAGAGACTCTATCGGAAAAAAAAAAAAAAAAAAAAAAAAAAAAAAACATGAAAAAATAAAAGAAAATGTAGAAAGAAGTTCACTTGAAATCTATGAGTAAGGTTGGAATCAAATATGCTCAACCATTTTTTACTAAAAGAGTGCTTAATCTCAACTTTTCCTTCTCATATCTCATATAATCTTGCATTCACATTCTACACATTCTCTTATTTGTTCTTATTTACTATTTTTTTTTCCTTTTTCCTACGACAGTTGGTTAGACTTATGTTGAGCTTATGGTCACTGTAGTCTAATTCGAAATGTAAATTTCTAAAACTTTATTAAATCCCCAAAATATCTCAAAATTCTATAAAGTAGATACTGCATGATTGTTCAGGAAAAAATGATACCTAGCCCTTTCCTTTTTTTACACTGAGGCCCTTGTAACAAATCTTTGATTATACACCTACTACAAGAGTCACTCAAGTTAGGGAATCTCTGATTCCCCAACATATAAGTGATTTTAAAATGTCTACCCAGTCATAATTTCTAACATCATTTACTAATAACATCTCTTAGTCAAATACATCATCATACTTGGGTCCATACCATACCTCCTTATATCACTAAAAAGAATGAAGAAGCAATAAGAGCTAAAAGAAAGTGGTAAGCACTCTTGTGACGTTCAAATGGATTTGCACACGTACACTCCCATCAAAGGCCTATATAAGGACTTAATCCAGTTTGGTTCTCAAACTCTATACTCAATCCTACATAATGAAAAAGTATACGTGGACTCTAACAAAAGACCCTTACTTGGTGGTCAGATTAATCCTTGTTGATGTGTCTTGCTTGAGAGCTTCTTCAATCTTGAATCAGCTTCTTAATTACTTATCTGATCTTTAAAGACGATATTCTTCCACTCTAAGAATCGGCTATATTTCAATCAATGTAGCCATGTAAAGATGTCAAGGTAATGGAATAGGATGGTTGAATCTCCTACAATTAATGAGTAGTTTGTTGGCGTGAGTTGTCAAATCAATCAATGAGTTGTCAATTAAGAGAAAATCAGAAAGATTATATTCGTGATTGTACAACTCATTGATTGATTGTATAATATCTATGTATAGCTAAGAATAGGTTTGTTAATCTCCCTATATATTTGTACAATATCTCTGTAAAGAAACAATGAAAGAAATACGAGAATAGAAATCTGACATGGTATCAGAGAGGAAGGACCTATGTTCGAATCTCGAGAGCAGAAAATATGCCTCGCTAAAATTTTGTTCTCCCACGGGGGACTAGGAAAACCAGGTCCGACTCGAGGACCGGAAAATCAAGCCTGGCTATTTATAGTGTGAGTGTCCCTCCACCCTTATCAGTATATTCCCGTGCGCAGTTCCCACCCCACACATGCGAGGGGTATTGAAGTCATGAAATCCTTGATATACATTGATACACCACACTCTGACAGCTTAAGCTTTTATAGTAAATGGTTGTTTGACATGATATCAGAGCTAGTCGATTTCTGGCTCTTGGTCTATGTCTAACCCTTGTTCATCGCCTTCTTCCACCACCACCTTCACATATGGGAGACACCGAAACCCCGAAGAAGTCCGGTGACTCCTTCATCGACCATAATATGCTCCTCTCTTAAATATTCACCACAAAAATGGTCGAAGCTCTGTCCAAAGCTCAGGCCCCGGCCGTGCTTTTTGAACCTGCGGCTGTCCCGATCGGCATCAAGTTAGATGGTTCCAATTATGCTTTATGGTCCCAAGTTGTCGAGATGTACATCTCCGGCAAAGACAAGTTAGGCTACATCAATGGCGAGTTACCTCCGCCATTTTCGACCAATCTGTCCTTCCGCAAATGGCGTACTGACAATGCCATTATCAAAGGATGGCTGATTAACTCCATGGATCTAACGTTAATCGGCAATTTCATTCGATTTCCCACGGCCAAAATGGTTTGAAATTCAGTTGTTACCACCTATTTTGATGGTAGCGATACCTCTCAAGTCTATGATCTCCGGCAGTGCGTGTCACATCTCCGCCAAGCGGGTGGCTCCCTGGAAAAATATTACACTGATTTATAAGGCCTCTGGCGTGAGATTGATTTTCGACGTCCCAATCCGATGGAGTGCCCTGCCGATATTGAACGTTATAATAATCTTCTCCAAGAAGATCGGGTCTATGTATTCTTGGATGGTCTTGATGACAGGTTGGACAATATTCGCAGCGACGTGTTGCAAATGCACCCGTTTCCCACCGTGGAGCAAGCGTATGCCCATGTCCGCAGGTAGGCTCTTCGCCAGGTGGCGATGAGCGCTGGCGACCACGAACCACCTCCAAGGGCGGTGCTTACTTCGAAAGGCCTAAAGCTTGGACTGTATGAATCGACTTCTCAGTATACTGGGAAATCTTCCTCTAAAGCTCGTACCTCATTCGATGGTCTTAAATGCTCATATTGTGGCAATACGAAGCATACACGTAAAAACTGCTTCCAGTTGCATGGGTACCCCAATTGGTGGCACCACGAGCTTCAAGCCAGAAAAAAATGAGACAGTACGGCTGAAGCGCGGGAAAGGCTATTGTGGCAGCAGTCGAACCTTATCTCTCTCTCATCCCACCCACTGCCTCACCTAAATCGGACTTCTTTTCTGTGGATCTAGGTAACATCTGTCATGCCTTGCTTAGTCGTTGTCATGACGTAGACAATAGTGATTGGCTCCTCGACTCTGGGGCCACGGATCATATGACGTTTGATCCCACAGATTTCTCCCATCACTCACCTCCAAGGCGCACCAGCATTGCGAATGCTAATGGAGTGACCTCACCTGTCACAGGAGCCGGATCTGTAACCCTATCACCCTCTCTTTATTTACCCAACACTCTGTTTGTTCCCTCTTTATCTCACAAAATATTATCTGTTAGCCAAGTTACTACAGATCTAAATTGTGTGGTGCTAATGTTTTCTGATTTTTATCTTATTCAGGATATTCTCACCAAGGAGATAATTGGGTGTGGTACTAAGAGGGGGGATTATACTACATGGAACAATTCCGTTTGGGTCGTACGCATCATACGTCTTCTACACTTGGTTCCAAGGCTCAACAGATTTAGCTGTGGCATCGTCGTTTGGGACATCCATCGTTTAGGTATTTATGGCATTTATTTCCTGATTTATTCTCTAATGTGGAGACTTCTGAATTTCACTATGATATTTGTATTTTAGCCAAAAATCATCATGCTAATTATCCATTAAGAATGAATAAAAGTGATACACATTTTGCTTTAATTCATTCTGATGTATCGGGACCCTCTCCTTTATCTACTATATCTGGTGTATGGTGGTTTGTGATATTTGTTGATGATTGCACCCGTATGACTTAGCTGTATTTGATGAAACATAAGGATGAAGTGTTTCATATCTTTCAATCATTTCATGTTATGGTTCAGACCCAGTTTTCCACTTATATTCGGATTCTCCGCTTTGACAATGGTGGTAAATATGTTAATCACCACTTTCATTCATATTTTCAACAACATGGTCTTATTCACAAGACCTCATGTCCTCAGACTCCTCAGCAAAATGGAGTCGCTAAACAGAAGAATCGGCATATTCTTGAGACTGCCCGAGCTCTCCTTCTAGGCGCGCATGTTCCCACATGACATTGGCTCGATGCTATTACCACTGTCATACATTTAATCAATCACCTTCCTTCCAAAATATTAAAATTTAAGACCCCATTACAGTCTCTGTCAGCCTTAGTCTATCTACCTACGGCCCTAATGCTCCCTCCTCGCATATTTGGATGTGTAGCGTATGTACACCTCCCTTAGAACCAGCGCACCAAACTTGACCCATGTGCCCTTCGGTGCCTCTTCTTGGGTTATGCCACGCATCAAAAAGGTTACCGCTGCTATGATCCTGCTACCAAGCGTACCTATGTGACTATGGATGTCACCTTTTTGGAATCTGAACCGTTCTATCCTTCTTCGGCATCCACTTCTCTTCAGGGGGAGACACTGGATGAAGAGTTGAATTGGCTGAGTTTTGACTGGCTTGAAGATCGGAATGACACACCAATGATTGGCGAGGAATCGACAAATACATCTTCAAGGCCTGACATATCCTCTGAATCTAGAGGGCCTTCGGCAACTGAGCTCACATCATCAGGAGAAGAACTCGAATCCCCCCATCTTTCAGTGCCTGCAGACCCATCTCCTGAGAATATTCCTGAGGTAAGAAATTTCATTACACCCTCATTTATGAATAACATAGATACGTCTGCTGGGTATACCTTACCTTTCAGGCATAACCGTGGCAAGCCACCAAACAGATACTCTCCAGACATTGAAGAGAGAAGGTCGAGGTATCCAATTGCCAACTATGTTTCCACCGAAAAGCTACCTGAACCTCTCAAGACATTCTCACACGAGCTGTCTGCATGTCATATTCCCACTACAGTTCAAGAAGCTTTAGCTGATCCCAAGTGGACACAAGCAATAGAGGAAGAAATGGAGCACTACTAAAGAATCAAACATGGACCTTGGTTCCATTGTCCAAAGGAAAAAAAACAGTCGGGTGCAAATGGGTCTTCTTTGTTAAACACAAGGCAGATGGATCTATAGAACGATACAAGGCAAGACTAGTCACAAAGGGATACACTCAGACATATGGCGTAGATTATCAAGAAACTTTTTCGCCGGTAGCCAAGTTAAATACAGTCAGGGTCCTGTTATCTCTCGCAACCAACTTGGACTGGACATTGCACCAGTTTGATGTAAAGAACGCATTTCTCCATGGTGATCTTGAAGAGGAAGTCTACATGGATACTCCTCTAGGCTACACAGCATCTTCAAAAGCTAAAGTTGTGTACAAATTGCAGCGAGCACTGTATGGATTAAAACAATCACCTCGAGCATGGTTTAGGAGGTTCAGTCTGGCAATGAAGAAATATGGCTTCCACCAAAGTAATTCAAATCATACATTATTTCTGAAGCACCAATGGGGAAAGGTAACAGCTTTAATTATATATGTCGATGATATGATCATTATAGGAGATGATAAGGAGGAACTCACTAAGCTTCAGAAACAATTGGCGGCCGAGTTCGAGATGAAAAATTTAGGAGGACTCAAATATTTTCTGGGAATAGAGGTTGCTAGATCAAGGCGAGGTATATTTCTTTCTCAGCGAAAATATATATTAGATTTACTATGTGAGGTTGGAATGTTGGATTGTAAGCCAGTAGACACTCCAATCATTCAGAACCACAAGCTCGGAGAATATCCAAGCCAAATGCCAACGGACAAAGGAAGGTACCAGAGATTAGTTGGTAAACTTATTTACCTCTCCCATACTCGTCCAGATATTGCCTACGTAGTGAGTGTAGTAAGTCAATTCATGCATCAACCTAGTAAGGACCATATGAGGCGGTGATCCGGATTTTACGATACTTAAAATCCTCTCCGGGAAAAGGGCTTATGTTTTCAAAAAATAACTATCTCAGAGTTAATGGTTATACAGACGCAGATTGGGCGGGGAATACCACAGACAGAAGATTCACCTCAAGATACTTCATGTTTGTTAGAGAGACTCTTGTTACATGGAAAAGTAACAAGCAAAAAGTGGTGGCATTATCAAGTGCTGAAGCAGAGTTCCGTGGAATGGCTAAAAGACTTTGTGAACTCCTATGGCTCAAAAGACTTCTAACTAAAATTGGGTTTGCTCCTACATCCGAGATGGACTTCTTTTGTGATAACAAGGCAGCTATCATCATTGCTCACAATCCGATCCAGTATGATCGTACCAAACATGTGGAGGTTGACAGACACTTTATCAAAGAAAATCTCGAAGCTAAAATAATTCGATTTCCATTCGTTAAGTCTGAAGACCAACTGGCGGATATTCTTACAAAGGTCGTATCAAGCAAGGATTTCTACAACTCACTAAACAAGTTGCGCATTGAAGATTTGGATGCTTTCACTTGAGGGGGAGTGTTGGCGTGAGTTGTCAAATCAATCAATGAGTTGTCAATTAAGAGAAAATCAGAAAGATTATATTTGTGATTGTACAACTCATTGATTGATTGTATAATATCTATGTATAGCTAAGAATAGGGTTGCTAATCTCCCTATATATTTGTATAATATCTTTGTAAAGAAAGAATAAAAGAAATACGAGAATAGAAAATCTGACATAGTTGTCTCTATATTGGAGATTCACCTAGAGTAGCACTTTAGAGAGTGTTTAGACAAAGGATTTACATATAGGTGTGGTGTCTAATCTATAGATAATGTAAGATACCATGTTCATCATCAAATAAAGCTCAGAATGCTCATTAGAGTGATTAATCACAGTGAAGATGAAAAAAATCTCTTTAGGATAGAGCCTGTGAGTATGTAAAGGCTT
This sequence comes from Magnolia officinalis, assembly GCA_021015155.1. Lineage (NCBI taxonomy): Eukaryota > Viridiplantae > Streptophyta > Magnoliopsida > Magnoliales > Magnoliaceae > Magnolia > Magnolia officinalis. The sequence continues at coordinate 18,898,541 of JAJHSJ010000015.1, forward strand.
GGGATATACTAGGGTCTCAAAAATACCAAATTCTATCATTTGCTCAAAGATCTGAATAATAGTTTTATAGAGAAAAAACTCCAATGGATCTATAATGGCTAGATATTTGATTGATCGAACGTAAATTTGATTTGATTGGGTGCACTTTCGATACGATCGAAAAACTTCAAATTTAAACAGTTTTCTTGCTGGACATTTCTGGCCATTTTTTATCGATCGAGTGATAAGCTTTCCATCAATCGAATCCAATTAATGGACTATCAATTCGATCGACAATGCCAAAAACTTGCTATTTCGAAATTCGGATTCATAATAGCCTTGAACCTCTTTTAAGCCTAACTAAACATGTTTATTTGACGTCTAAAGCTTGGGTTAGATGAATTAAATGTTTACCTATTGAATGAAACATCTAAAGGTGGGTTGTTTTGGAACTTAAGGGGTCTAGAGCTAGGATTTCTAAGGCACCTCATGTTTACCTATGTCTTCAAGCCTTGATGCTTCAAGTCTTCAAGTCTTTGGTCTTCAATATCTTCTTATGGAGGGTCAGTCGAATCAAGATACACTAAATCACGTCATTGACAAATCAAGGCACTAGCATAAGGGAGTAGGAAAGTCCAGGCCCACTCTCACTTTTGATATGTCTTGTTACATTAAAGATCTATAATCTTTCTCTATCTATTCATATTTTTAGATTAATTCAATCCCTCTACAAACCATTGCCCCCCACTCTTAATTCAATATACATGCAAACCGAAAGGTGGAGCACTGATGTAGGGATGAACACGATGAGGTCGATCATCATCTTCCTCAAGGGGATAACTACTCCGAATCCACGAAGCTTCTCTGGACTCCTCACAGAGATACCTCGAATCCACAAAAACAAATAAGAAAAATAGAAATAAATTTTAAAATTTTAAATTTTGATTGATTGATGATTGATTGATATTTATGTGCCCCTGTTACACCATTAATATAGAAAAAAAATTAAACCAAAATTCGTAATTACCAAAAATACTAAAATTCTAACTCTAATAAAAATCTTAATTCTAGTAAAACTCTTCTAAAGCCTAATTTCTAAAAATAAAAATTCTAAGTAAACTTTTGGAAGAAAAGTCCTAGTATGATTATAAGTTATTTCTAAAAAATAAGAAATTCTAAAATTCTAAAAATAAGAAAATATTTTTAAAATGGAATTACTAAAAATAATAATTCTTCCTTAAAATTTCATTTTTGAGCTGAAAGTGTGCATTTTCTGATCAAATGAATAGATGAGACCCACGTTGTAGGTTGGTTTACCTCGGATGACCCATTGCAGTAAAGATTGATAGGTTGTGCACTCGGTAATAATACTCAGATCAAAAGTTATGGCCAATTTACGGTTCACCGTTGTAGGTTGGTTTACCTCAGAATGTATGTCCCACGTTCTATATCAAACCCCTCCGATTGGGAAAAAACTCATCCTCGAGTTACTCAAGAGAGTTCACTCATGGTACTCAAATAATTTTCTAGTGCCGATGTTTTTCAGCCTTTTCATTTTACTTTGCATTAGGCTCTTAAGCTGAAACAATACATGTACTCATGCTCTCCTTGACTTAACCAGTATGGATCAATTCCTTTACTTGTGCCTATAAAATCTCGCATCCTTTTTGATAATGTGGACAATTAGGCAAACTTGCTCCTACGATAATATCATTGTGGTTTTGTATATCTCGTATGGGGGGTAATATATTCCTTAGGGAGTTCATCGAGCACAATCGCCTTGAACTCCTACAACATTAGTTTCAAATCCTCTAGGATGTTCATAAGCTCCATATATTTTTCTTTTTCAACTAATGCATCTACATCTCCCGTTTTCTCATATTGTTTAATGAAATTCTGTTCGGTTATGAGAGACGGTCCCTTCATTTTAGAAATCTTAGATTGGTTCTCTGTTCCCATAGGGACAAGGATAAACTTTCTACCTTCTTTAATAAATTTAAATACGTTATCCTGGCCTCTATGCGTAACATTAACATTATATTGTCATAGTCGACTAAGTAACATCTGACAAGCTTCCAAGTCGACTACATCATAAAGTACTTGATCCTTATAATTTTTACCAATTAAAAATGAGACAATGCATTATTCGATTACCTTTGTTTTATTGACCTCCTTGATCCATCCAATCGTGTACAAAGATGGGTGCTTTTCTGTTTTCAATTGCATCTTTTCCACCATTGTTTTTTATACAAGATTTTTATTGCTCCTAACATCGATGATCACACTACAGACTTTTTGATTTACAGTGCATCTCATTCAATAGATGTTGTGCCGTTGTAAATCCATCTCTACCTTTGGCATGTACAACGGCTTCCTCACGATAAAAGTGACGGCCTATGATTTACCATTATCGGGTGGTGCTCTATAGAAATCGAGGTTGTGTTATACAGCGACCATAGGCGGTTGAACATCGCCTTGGGCTCAGGGTGGAATTAGCGCATCCACAATATGATCGAGGGTTGTCTACAACCCTTGCATGGTCAATTGACTCTTCCGGTGGAAAGATTTCATTCTTTCCAAAAGATAACGAATCCCTGAATCACCGTCCACAGAATTTTGGTATATACTTTCGTTATTTGTCATCAGTTCGAGAGTCCTTGCTCTAATACCAATTGACAAAGGGATGAACGTGATAAGGTCCATCACCGTCTTTCTGAAGGGGATAACTACTCCGAATCCACAGAGCGATTCTCTAGACTCCTCATAGGGATATCTTGAATCCACGAGGAAAATTAAGAAAAATATAAATAAATTCTAGAAATTTGAAATTTAATTTATTGATAATTGTTTGATATCTATGCGCCCATGTTACACCGTTAATATAGAAAAATAAATAAATCAAAATTCATAATTACCAAAAATACTAAAATTATAACTCTAATAAAAATCTTAATTCTAATAAAACACTTCTGAAGCCTAATTTTTAAAAATAAAATTTTCAAATAAACTTTTGAAAAAAAAAGTCTTAGTATGATTACAAGTTATTTCTAAAAAATAAGAAAATCTAAAGCTCTAAAAATAAAAATATATATATATTTAAAAAATTAAAATTACTAAAAATAGTAATTTTTCCTTAAAATTTTGTTTTTGAGCTAAAAGTGTGCGTTTTCTGGAAAAACGAATAGACACAACCCTCAATGGCCCGTTGTAATAAAGATTGATATGTTGTGTGCTCCATAATGATACCTGGATCAAAAGTTATGGCCAATTTACGGTTCACCTTCTTTCGATCCAACTATGCTAAGAATGTATCTATGCCATGTTCTACATCAAGCACAATAGCCTAACTATTAGATATCCATCAAAAGTGATTAAAACAAAAAATCAACGATTGAAAATATTTATTAAAACTTTTAAAATTATTTTGAGTGTTGGACCCAACTAAAATAACTTGATGGATGGTTTGATCATCAATATTTAAGCCATAAAAGTGTTACCATGTAACTAATAAATCTCTTGTTAGATCAAATTTGCCTCAATCGCATCCTTATATATGTACCCAACCACGCCCATATATAAACTACTGAATTGACTTGTGAGGAGGGTCAAAGCATATTATACTAAGAACTTGAGCTCTCTTGTACTCAATTATAAGGATTAGTTAAAGTTAGTACATACATTTGGATTAAGCATGATGATTTTTCCGATCAAAAGATCCTTAATGCAAGTACCTATAAACACCCCACCTGAGATAACACAACTGATCTATGCACGGTTGAAACCTTAAAATCATGCTGGTCTAAAGATAAATTTCAAGCCTAAATATAAGCCCATTTAGCTATAGACCCGCAAAAAATTATAGATAAGAACCTAAGAAGGTACCCAGGTCCCACGCAGCTCTTAATGAAATCTGGGTGCAATCCTCGAGGTAGACGACTCATAATGAGCGAGCAGCTCATAATGAGTCACCTGTCATGCGGATCATTGCAAAACTTGAGATTCATTGAGGTGGAAGAGAGAATTATAACCCCATCTCAATTAAAGACTCATGAATTTTATATCGTGGAATGGTTGAGGGCTTTTAGATTTTCAAAGGAAAGACATTATCTGAGTTTTTTTTTTTTTTTTTGCTCGTTCGGTCATTTAGATGTTATTTACTTGCAAGAGGAAAAAATGACTAACTTCGTCATTGTAATCTACTTGTAAAAATACTTTCCCTTAAAGTTTTGTATCTCTTCGGCATCATACCTCTGGCATTGGGGAGAGTTATTTACATCCAAAAAAGCGGAGCTTAATGAATTTTTATTTTGGTAGAGAAGATATTTATTTTTATTTTTACCCCGGTTCATCCTTATGTTAGCGGGTTGGGAGTGGTATCATGGGCATTTGTTCAGTGTATGCCCCTTCCACGTTAGCGACATAGTCCTCTTATTGGACTACAAGATATTAGCCTCATTTCCTAAGGTTAATTGCTTCATTTTTTTTAGAGCTTTCAAATGGTGGCACATAGCTTTGATAAGATGGGGGGACCATCATCCCAAGCTCTTGAACTCTTAAAGATGCCAATGGATAACTTTTAAGGAAAGGTTTGGCTTAATTGTTCTAATATTGATATTGCAGCCAATTACTAGCACAATTAGTTTACCTAGTCAAACCTTAAAAGTGGTGAGCAGCATATCTTGTGCAGGTTAGATAGAGTTTTTTGAACTCCATACATTTGAGTTATTTTATTTAAGAGAGTTTGTATGTTCATGTTTTTTTTAATACTTCCATCTCTAATCATATTCTAATTGTTTGGTCATAATTGTTCTAATATTGATATTGTATGTTCATGTTTTTTTTAATACTCCCCTCTCTAATCATACTCCAATTGTTTGGTCTTTAAGTCATAACAAAAGGTTTGGAGGCCTTCACATTTCATTTTCAACACTTCTGTGAGAAAAAAAAAATACTTTAACAATGATCTTATTATTATATGAGAACTTGTTCCCTCAAAACCCATTTATTTAAGGAAGATTTAATGGTAAAATAAGCAGTGATGAGATTAGTTGGATTCTTTCAACACTTGGTCAACATAATTAGTAGTCATTTTTAGGCTTTGAAGTCTTGAAGCAACAATATCTTCATTTGCATTAATACCACATGATAGCTTCATAACTAGATGTGCAGCTTCATGATCCTTTTAAAGGTCTAGTTATTAAAATGTCCTAAAATCGTCAAAATGACGAGTCTCTTACAAAGTCTTTGTGAAAATCACCATACTCTCTCTCCCCTTCTTAACTAGGCTATTCTAGTTCAGACAAGCTATTCATTTCATTTCTAAACTAACATTATATCTCATTATGGGAGGCAAACTATTGACTTTATTCCTGATAACCACCGTACATTGGTGAAGTTGGGTGATGAATACAACGAATTTATCAATCATATTCTTATCCCACCTATCAAATCCGTTAATTTTCATGAGGCAACTCAAAATTTCTACCCACATTTAAACCCATTTAATATATGCATCTGAATTATGATTTTTCTACACAAAATTAACATATGGATCTTGAAGTCATCATATGACACTTTACTTATGAACAGGTACTACATCTAAGACATTATGAATGAATCCATGATCACTTCTCGTAACTACATGTCGCTTGTAGTAATAAACAATTGGATCGACATTGGCGTGACTTCAATTACCGCTACTTATACAAAAAAAAAAAAAAATAGCTTTGGATACAACAAAAATCACTTCAGTTCTTTCCACCTCCGCTTCTAGTTCAAATGCAAGATGTCTATTTGGTACTAGTACTACTACATAAACTACAACCTATCGAGGATAATTAGGACCTAGGGTAGCTTTCTCTACCCATGCACGTAACGTTTTCTTGACTTACAGAAGAGTATGGATAGAGTAGTTATTATCTTAATCGTTTTGTCATATATATTTATATGTATAGTAATAGAGGGAGAAAATAACTCAAAATGTATGAACATCCCCTTATGAAAGCTTTCTTATCATTGGTATATTCATAAGTAGAGAGAAATAAAGAGAGTGTGAGTTTATGAGGAGATTCAAGTTGTTGATCATGCGGATGTGTACATTTTATGGGCACATGGAGATGATAGAAACTAAGATGATTGAGATAACTAGTCTAAATTTAAGGTTGGACCGACCCTCATAATCAAGCAAAAGATTGTTGGGGGGAAATTCTTTGCTTTCATTAATTGCTAAAAATTACATAAATTCTATAATATTTAAATTCAAAAATTCAAATTCAACATTCAAATTTCAAAATCAAGTTTAAATTGAAATTTAAATTTAAAGCTAATATACTCTCCTAAATCAAAGCTAACTACTCATTTGATTGTTGGAATGTTATTTTAAAATATAAATTTGAATTCAAATTCAAATTTATTGACTATCTTAAGTGGGACTACCTAGCCAACTATGCTGGCATGAATAATTTGGGTCTCACTCTATTAGTCCAAATGGTTTGGCCCATTAGTTGACCTATGAGTCCTAACATTACCCACCCCTTAAGCAGTAGCCTTGTTCTCAAGGTTAGCATTAAAAAATTATTGTAAAAGATAATCTCGATCGCTTTATGAAGTATTTTCATTTTCCACTTTGAAAATGGCTTTATTCTCTTTAGTTGACTCTAGTAAAAATAATTGTTATCTTTTACACTGGTGTCCAGGTGCAAAATTTTTGTTAAAATTATAACACAATCTCTTTTCACATCTAGCTTATATTTCAGGCTAATTAAGGTACCTCGGAAGATGTCCCTCCCCTCAATTGATGGTTACACCTCAATCGAAGAGTTTGAAATTACGGTTCAACTTTCGTAAGCAATCTTTCTATATGTGATCCAAACCCACCATAGTTAGCATCATAGTTAGACAAAAAAAAGCTTAATATCTGCAAGAATCTCATCATTCATACCCGCATAAAACACTTGACTAGTGCTTTCTTAGGACAACCTTTCACACGATTCGTCAACTTTTCAAAGTATATTTGATACTCACGAATAGTCCCCATTTGGCGCAACTTTGACAAAGCATCATCAAAGTCTTTGTAGTCCGATAGCCCAAATCGCACAAACAAAGCCTTGATAAATGTAACCCATGTCATTATGGGATTGATACGTTCTACCATTAGAAAGAATGTTTTTCTTCCCCTTCCAAGTGAAAAGATGCAAGAAGTGTTTGATTATTATCTGGCATACCTTGAAATTTGAAGAATTGTTCGGCATAATGCACCCACTCCGTTGGATCTAACCAGATAAATTTTAAAAAATCAATACGAGTATGTCTCCCTTGAATTGATTTTCTTTTACTAAAATTGTTGTTATTTAAAACTTCTTCTCCTTTTATGGTCTTTATAGTTGTTATGGGTTTGATTTCGAAATGCCTCATTTTAGATTAAGAGAGTTTCCTCATTTTAGATTAAGAGAGTTTCCATACATTTTTTAAAAATTCTTGTATAATAGACTATCATTCTTCCATAAAACTCTTAATGACTACTACTCTATCCTTCATCTTATGCTTGGGCATAACCAAACTTGTCCCTAATAGAAAATGATAAAATCATGCTCGAATGATTGAGATAAATAGTTTAAATTCAAGGATGAACTGAACCTATTTACAATCAAGTACAAGATTATTAGGAAAAATTCTCTGCTTTCATTAATGACTAATTATTTGGCATTCTACAATATTCAAATTTAACATTCAAATTTCAATTTTAAGTTCCAATTAAAATTTAAATTCAATACTAAGTATTGTCCTATAATCAAAGCCAACCACTCTCTTGATTGTTGAAATATTATTTCAAAATCTAAATTCAAATTCAAATTTATTAACTATCTTAAGTGGGTCTGTCTAGCCTAGCCCACTTCGCTGGTTTGAATGGTTTGAGCCCCAATATGTTAGCTTGAATGGTTTGGTCCATTGGGCTCACTAGTTAACCCATAGATCCTAACATGAGACTAGGAGTATGGATATCGATTATTGAATGGAATGGCTCGAGGTTACTATGAATGTATTTAATGTATGCATGATTAGCATAGTGTTCATTTATTTCATTTTACATGACCAAGTTCAAATTTGTATTTGATTGATACATAATTTTCAATCCAAATGTGTATAATGCAGACCTCTTAAAAATAACTCTAATTGAACAATCATAACCACATTTACAATTTGTGGGACATTTAGCAACATGACACATCTGCAAGATATGGACAAATTATGATGTGAGCTCTACCTTAAATATTAATCTAAGATTGGTAGGGCTAGAGAGAGAGAGAGAGAGATATATATATATATATATATATATATATATATATATATATATTATATATATATATATATATGATAATAGAAAATAACATTTTAGGCAAAAAGCAAGTCTTTTAAAGGAAAATTTGTCTTGATACCCTTGAAAAATTATGCGATTCCAAATAGTATGTCCATGACATGGTAAAATCTATAATGCTTTCAACTAAGGAAACTATAATTTCCATGCAAATGTCGTTTCTGATGAATCATTTCTTTGAACACAAATAATATCTTTTTTGGAGATTTTTTTACTTCATTTATGTGAAAATACAATGGAGGCGTATTGGGGCTGAAAAAGATAAATAATAATTTTCACGAGATTAAAACCACATCCCCCTTTTTCCCCCATAATCCAAACATAACTCACGTAACTCACTAAAATCTTATAAGGTGGAGTGCAATTAGAAACATAGGCTTACCTTTATATCATTTAGAAATGTAATAATCGATGGTTTATTAAATTTCAACTGATTTACCCTCTACTTTTTTCTCATATATCCTAAAAGGCCTAAAAAAATATGAAATCAATTTCTATATAAGTATATTTTGAATCATTTCTAAGCACCCCACCATATAAAAATGTTATGTTAATGAATTCCATTTCCATGGGGATACTTTCATGGGAGCAAAATAACCATTTTATTTATACCCATGTAACACCCTGAAAATTGGGGGTCGAGCATAAACCCAACTCCCGAGTTCCAACGCATCACTTATGCAACAAAATAAATAATGATTGAATGTTGTCTGTATTAGTGCATTGAACATGAGTGAGATTAAGCCAAAACAGCATATCATACTCTAGAGACAGTTAAATTTGCAAGCGGAAGACTATAATAGATATATAAAATATATAAACTGTGGTGAGTCTCCAGAGTGTGATAATGTTACCAGGTTAACTATTTACAAGTACAATACTAAAATATACCAAAAGTATAAGGTCCTCTAGTCAACGTCCCTGTAACCCCGTCGATCAAGACACGGCTTACTTGAAGCCATCAGCATACAGCATATACGAACGAGCATCATTATCATCATAAAGGTTCGGCTCTGCCTCAGGAGTAGCGTCGTCATCTACAATCAGATAAAGTCCGGTGGGTGTTTGGAACACCGTCCCGTAACGTGGGAGTGAGTGATCAACTCAGTGGAACAATAAAGCATAGGTTAACATGTTATCAACTCAGTCAAGTAGTAATGATAAAGCAGTACAATCAAACAATTCTAAGTACTCTTATTAATGCAAGTATGAATGCAGTCATGATGTATGCCCTCACCACACACACTCTCGTGCGACACCATCTTACGTTCGCGGCATGCTTTCATCCCTCAGTGCTCCACATCTTTCAGGTACATACAATGCGATGATGAGTATGATTACCGAGTTGTTATTAGTCCATTTCAAATAACAGGATTAGGAAACTAAGGTACCTCCCTTGTATGATTCCCAAACATGATCCATTCTAGGGTCTCAGTCCTAGTCAATCTCATACGATGGTGTGTTTCTAGGTCGCTACAAAGGCTGTCAGGGCTGTTACGCACAATGGTTATACCACTCCCCCATCACCTCTTTAACGGTTCATCACTAAGCTGATACAGGCCTAGTTCATACTCTATACACTGTGGCAAAACTCGTCACCTCACCACAAATTCAGAGTATGCTCGAGGTCACTACAAAGGGCTGTCAGGGCTGTTGCTCGCATTCGTTACACCACTCCCCCATCAGCTTATCAATGTAGGCCGACAGCACGAATATAGTGTCTCATACCACCATAATCGGCTCACGAGTCTGGTTGCTCACTGGTCACTACGGGGAAGCACGTGGCCCCAGCGTAGGCCGACAGCTCGACCACGGTGTCCCATACCACCATGCCCGGCTCATGAGTCTTAGCGGATCGAGGTACCATGGTTAAAAGGAATTTCACTGGTAAGTTTGGTACCCTAGGTTCAAGCAGTAGCGTCCAAACATGGTGAACATACATAAGACAGATCAGGTTGCTTGACGAGCTCAGCTAGCTCGAGCGCACAACAAGTTGAACGATATGAAGCGCATAAGCACTTCGTGTGGCCAACCACTATCGCCAACCGAAGTACGACTCGGGTTCGTCGAACACATCTCATGTGGCAAATGAATCTCAGCCACGAATTTCATCCCGTTACCGATTGCCTGGACTATAATCATAGCCCCAAACACAATTAATCCATGACCAGAAGCATGTAGAGTAAAGCAGAATAAACAAAGTGATTCAAGCTTGTTGACAAGCATGTCATAAAACATGTAATAAAGCACAATATAAACAGGAAATACAAACACATATATTTCATAAGCAGTTAAATTAAACAAGCAACATGGAGGAAATCATATACATCTCTAAGGTAGCTGAGAATCCTATCTCAACTCCCTATTAAACTTAGTTCGTCACACAATTTCTCACACAGGCATTTTAACAAACACTTAAACTACACTACTCCAACATACATGACGTATGTTGATTTCAACATAGAATAGGACAAATCCTTATAGCAAGGAGTTGTCGCATACACATCAATCATGTTCTTACATTCAATACATTTGGCAGGCATAAATCATAAATCCATATTTATTTAGTCATTTCAACAAACACTTTAAACTACATACATCAACATACATGACGTATGTTGATCACATAGGTATAAGGCCAAATCCTTTCACTAGGGAGTTGCCCCAATTATAACACGCGTGCACCCACGACGGATAGTCATGACAAGCAAGAATCCAAGTTCCATGTTCATTCAATCATTTTCACAAACACTTGGGCTACATGTTTTAGTATATATAGTGTATATTGGTCGTGGCGTGATTTTGGGCAAATCCTTTCGTCAAAGGGGTGTCGCCTATACAACAATCATGTATCCATGACAATCAGTCATGGCGAGCACAAATGCGAATTCTATATTCGTTTGGTCATTTTCACAAACACTTAGAATACACTATTTTAACATACATAGTGAATATTAGCAAAATCATGTATTAGGGCGAACCCTTTCGCCAAATAAGTATTTTATCCATATATAATATATTCATACAGCAAATAATCATGGCAAACACATTTTCAAAATTTATACGTATACGGTACTTTCTACAAATACCAAGAGTATGTAAAATTCCATATTCTTCATCTTTAATCAAAACGAAAAACAGACAGCACTTTATACATGTGCAATTGCATGCAGATCATGAATTTATCATTATCTGACATTGAAAACGTTGAAAATCATAACCTATACACCTAAAGTCCGCACCTTTTATCGTAGAATCGTAACGAATCCAATAGGTTTGCTAAGCTTTCGTAAACGACAGTTTGGTAACCTATAGAACGAAATAGGTTAGCCATTTCATAACCTACAACTATCGAAACCCCAAAACAGGTTAGGGTTAGGGTTTCTTACCTAGAAATGATGCCGGAATCGCCAGGAAAGCGACAAGAATGGTGCGGTTGAGCATGAATAGCAGCAGGGAAGAGTGGCAGGGAGATTCTCCCACTTCTCTCTCACTTTCTCTCTCTTTTCTCTTCTCTCTCTAGGGTTTCTCTCAAATTCATATGGCTGTGAGAGAGAGGGTTTTAAGGTCCTTATATAGCCTAAAAAGTCTCCAAAATAGACTCCAGGTCAAGGTATACTTAGGTTATAGCCAAAGTGGCCCTGTTTCAGCTCAACGGAGGACTTCTGGCGGGCCTCCTTGAGCCAAAGGTCAGACTTAAGCTCACAGACATCGGATCTAGGTATCATTATGTTTTCGTTCCAGTCGGATACCCAGATTACAAATGGCGGACCAATTTCAGTTCAACGATCAGCGGATCTCGATCGGAGATTTCGAGTACATAGATATGTTTGGGGAAATATTCCTGATCCGAGGGTGTAATTTGGCATGATTCTGACGGTCTGGTTGCTTAATACTGATCCACAAGTGAGAGGTGCCAGATTTCATAATTTTCTATTTTATTTTGAATTAATTTCACATTTCTCACACTCTCCGCTCCGAGCTTAAGCGAATAGCGCTGGGACACTATCTGGATTTGATTTCCGAGATGGTTGTCAAGCCCAGTAAGGCGGTCCTAATTCCTTAACTTCGTGTAAATCGGACTTTCGACGTGCGGTCCAGATCTGATACGGAGTTTCAATGTGCTCCCGAGAGCAACTGGGTAATAAGATTGATCTTAGATTTTAGGGTAACCTAGCGTCAATGATTCTACAAGTTTTGGATTTTGCAGATCGTATTTAAAGCGATTGGTGCTAATTTCACAGGCACTCTAGTTTAACACTAGCTAATTCTCGCCTAATTTCTAAAGGATTTAGTCCTGGGTGATTTCGGTCTGAGGTGGTACTTAATCCTTTGTAGCAATGTTTAGTTTAAGTATTGTTCTTCATTACCTAAACTTTAAGATAGTGTCTAATGTGAAAGTACTTAGAATATTTAAAGAACAAGGTGGTGAAAGGTGAGATTTGCGAAGGAAATGGGTTCAAAAGCGGTTTTAGACTTTGGGATTCAGCTCTAATGGGTTAATAAGGTGTTAGGAGCGACCCATCGCCTAAGGACGTCTAATCCAAGGTTGGCAAAAATCCTGAATGTTACAACCCATTTGGGCACATCCATGCGAACTAATAAGATGTCGCCATGTGTTGGCACTACCTACTAAATAATAGATAAAATCTTACTCGTATAATCGAGGATATCTTTCGCTTCACATTCTTCGGTGGCACATCACCTGCCAAAAGCAAAACGGTAAAGAGCCATATGCACTTATCTAAATAAGATACTATGATGAATGAGACGTAGCTTGAACACGGGCAACATGTGTAATTAAAGCAGCGTGCCCAATAAATCTATAAAGACCCGCTAAGATAGGGATCTTATCGTAATCCAAATATGTTCGACAAAGTTATCTCATACAATCCTACTAAAATTGGAGATCCTCCTAGAGACGATTGGTGCTCTCGTAACAATACTAAGGTTCAAGAAGTGAATTCTTCTCAAAACAGATGAAGATCAAAGACACTATTAGGAATACGGATCTAGTGAGACTGATCTCGTCAAAACAGATGAAGATTAAAGACACTATTAGGAATACGGATCTAGTGAGACTGATCTCGTAACATCCATGGATCTCTACAATCACACTAGCAAAGAGATCTAAAAACTGTTTCGAATCATAACCTCCAGAGATCTATTTGGTTAAGCTGGGATGATATAAAAAATAACTGCATATCGTGACAGCCAAGGACCCTAAAACAACTAGGAAACCTAGGGAGGGTTTACCTCCTCTCGAGCTATATAAGGAGCAGGCGATGAAGAGCTCGGAGCCCATGCCAAACATAATTTATCTACATAGTGCAATGTTGTTTATTTCAATTTAGTTTCTCCGCTTCTATCTAGTCATGTTGTATAATGTTTGAAGTTTAAGTTAGCTTAGATTTACTGTCTAGCGTCATTGTTGTAGTATGCTTAGGAGTAGTATAAATATTTGTGACCTTTCATTACTGATCAAACCTAGCCCTTAATTTGAAGATCATGCCCTTGTCACATCGTGCTGACCATCTACCAAATTATTTTTCTACACAAGCGATCACAAGTATTTATCTTTTCGTTTATTTCTCTACTTATTTTATTTGTCTGTTGATTGTACTGAGCTTCATATTCAAATCAATAAAATCATCACTATTAACATTTATTTTTAAATTGTTTATCCATCATTGTTCTATTGAGAAATATACATATTATCACCGTTGAGAGAAAAATCTTTAACGATAGGCAAAAAGAATCTATTTGAAAGGATCAACCCCTACCCTTTTAAAATCGTTTGATCACTATAACAATCGGTGGCTGATGAAGGCAGCCAATCTCACGGATCCTGTCTATCTCAGCATTGGGGTCACCAGTGTTCAATCGAACTTAAGTCAAATATGACTTTGGTACGCCCATATTATCCTAATTGCACACATTAACCAAATATATGCTTCCATTAACATGTGTGGCCTCGTATTTGGTTGAATTGTGACAAACACCTTTGAAGAAATATTATTCCTAATAACCATTTCCTTAGGGCCTATTTGATTGGCCATAATTATATCTAGTTAATTGTAAATAAGTAATAATTATTTATATTATATTTTTTTAAATGTAGGGAATTGAAGAAGTCACGCTTTGGTACCATGTTACGTGGTAAAATTTTATGAGACCTATCATGATACATGCATTTCATCCACATCATCCATTCATTTTGCTGGATCATTTTAGGATATGAGCCCAAAATTGAGGCAGATCCAAAGCTCAAGTGACCCACAATGGGAATAATTACATCCACCATTAAATTCACTATCTTCTATAGTATATTCCACGTGATCTTTGAATCTACCTTATTTCTTGGCTCATGCCTTATAATAATTTGAAAAGAAAAATGAATCCCGTGGATATAATACATACATCATAGCGGGACTCATAGAGTTTTACTTTGAAAAGAGGTTGAAATTTATATTATATTTTAGGTGGAATTCCCTCTTTTACTAAACCATGATTAACTCGTATACACCTCTAACCATGATTATGCCTTTATCACGCATTACCACCATTTACCTCCAATCAAACAGGCCTTTAGTTTCAACTGCCCCCCTCAAAGATTCACCACTTCCATTTTCCTCGGTCTCAAATGGTCCCAGCAAAACTGCATCATAATTTTATGAAAGATGAACTATATGATATGTGGCTTACGTTTTTTGCACATGATGCACAGCTCTTCAAATTGGATGTGTTGGGTCTACTATTCATTAATTAAGACAATTGTCTATTGAGTCCCAACGTGGATGGAAGGTGGCCTAATAATCATCCTGATTGGACTATCATAACAACTGGGTCCTAGGAACTTTTAATTGGATGTGGACAATTTTACACTCTTTTTTTTTTTTTTCTTTCTCGTGTTGTCTATTTTTATGCCACAAACATGAAAGGTTAATATTACCCACCGAAGATCTTTTGGATGCGCAATAATCCCTAGCACAATGCCAAACGACAAAAAATTTGAATTACAATATTACAGGTTCACTCCAACGGTACGGTGATTGCATACTGATTAACTCAATGCCTGATAGGGCATTGAGTAAACTCTGTGAGACCTACTGTAATGTATGTGTCTTATCCACACCGTCCACCCAATTTACCAGATCATTTTAGGTGATGAACCTAAAATTGAAGCATGTACAAATCTCAAGTAGGCCACACCACAGGAAAAGTGAGAATTGAAGGCCTACCATTGAAAACTTATTGGGGACTGTAGAAGTTTTGAATCAGGCTGATATATGAGATTTCCTTTATCCATGCCTGTGTGACCTTATGAACAGGTTGGATGGCAAATAAACATCACTGTAAGCCATTGGAAGGTTTCATTGGTGGGTGCCTTTATTCCCACTTTAAGTTTGGATATGCTTCAATGATGGTATCATGCATTAAAGTGAGCTGGTAAAAAAGATGGATGGCGTGGATAAAACACATGCATCATGGTGGACCCATAGAGTTTACTCAATACGTTGTAGCGTCCTCATTACACAAACGGACGCGGCTTGGCTACTACCCCACCAGGACGGCCATGTTAGGAGCTCTGTGGGGGGCCACAGTAATATATTCAGTTTATCCAAGCCATCCATCCATTTTTACAGATCATTTTATGGCATTATCCTAAAAATGAGGCAGATAAAACGTTCTATTGCACCACACCACAGAAAACAATAGTGACAATGACCCCACCCGTGAAAACTTCCTAGGGCCCACTGTGAAGTTTATTTTCCATCCATCCTATTCATAAAGTCACATTAACCTGGATAGAAGGAAAACATAAATATCGATCCAAAACTTCCGTAGCACCCAAGAAGTTTTCAACGGTAAACATTCAATCCCCACTTTTTCCTGTGGTGTGGTTTACTTGAGCATTCTATCTCCCTCATTTTGGGCTAATGAACTAAAACGATTTTTCAAAATGGATAGACATCATGGATAAAACGTATATATTATGGTGGGCACACGGAATCCCTGACTGGAGGGACGCGGAATAGCTACTGACAGGTTGAGCAGCAGACTCCTGCTGAAATGACGTCACTAAGTTCTATAGCCTTATCATGATGTATGTTTTGTATCCACGCCGATCCATCCACTCGGAGAGAACGTTTAAGTCATAAGCCAAAGAATGAGTCAAATCCAAAGCTCGAGTGGAACCCCCACCCCCCCCCCCCCCCCCCCCCCCCCCCCCCCCAAGAAAAAAGTGGGAAGAGTAATGCCTATCATTAAAACCTTCTAAGGGCCATGAAAGCTTTAGATAAAGCTGATATTTGTGTTTTCCCTTCTTTGACGTCCGTGTTAACTTTTGAACCGGTTGAATCTCAAATAAACATCATGGTTGGGTTTTAACGGTGGGCATTACCGGGGTATATTCCAACTTTGGTGTGGATACAATACATACATCATGGTGGGCCCCACATAACTCCGTGACGTCACTTCAATAGCGAGACTCGCTACTCAACCTGTTATAGCTAATCCCGCGTAGACAGGAGGTCTAGTGGGGGGTTGTACCTAATCTATGCCCATCTCCGTCCTTCCAACGGTGGTTCAAACGGATTACTGCCCCTTTGGCACACGAAACAGGGGACCCACCACAAAAGGTGATAGTTATGGTGGGCCCTTTCTTAGAAACTAATGTGGTAAGCCTAGATCCCAGGATATAATCCATTGAGAATGACTTGACACGTGTCCCTTTGCATTACCAATCTAACGGTCGAAGATGTTTTGTATTAATGATGTATGTATGGATTTGGCCCACATGAAAGATGATAATGTTTTAAAATGGGCCCCAGTGCATGGTCTGAATGTACATGGAAATTTCAAGCCACCGTCATCATTGGAAAGAAAATTTCATTTAAAAAAGAATTTTCAAATCCCAATTTAAAATGCATGTGGGGTTTCCCGCCCACTTGGACGGTTGAACGTTGGTGTAGGCTACGTACCCAACAGCTTTCCTCGTAGCGGATTACGTGCCGCCTCAACGGAAACGGATTGGCTACTCCCACTGACATCAGCCAATGGCTGATGGTCGGTGCTCTGTGGGCCCCACCATGATGTATGTGTTTCATCCATTCTGTCCATCTATTTTTACAGATCATGTTACAGTATGAGACCAAAAATGAGATATATCCCAATCTCATGGACCACATTACAGGAAACAGTGTTGAATGAGAGTCTACCATCAAAAACATTTTAGGGGCCACAAAAGCTTTGGATCAAGCTGATTTTTGTTTTTTCCCTTTCATCTGGGCCTGTATGACCTAATCAAAAGATTGGATATCAAATAAACAGTACAGTGGGACTTAGGAGGATTTTAATGGTGGATATCCAATCACTATTGTTTTCATGTGGTGTGGACTGCATTAGATTCGTGTACCTCTAATTTTTGGGATCAAGCCCTAAAATGATCTTTAAAAATGGATGAACGGAATGGATGAAACACATACATCATGGTAGGGCCCACGGAGCACCGACCATCAGCCACGGGGCTGGTGGCAGGGGGAGTAGCCAATCCGTTCCCCTCAACCAACAGTGTGGCCCTGATCATGGCCCCACCCTGATTAATGTATTCTATATCCATGAAATCCATCCATTTTGCTAGATTATTTTAGTCATGATCTAAAAAATAAAGCAGATCGAATCTCAGGTGGACCACACCATAGGAAAGAGTGGTGATCGAATACCCACCATTAAAAAATTCCTATGGCCCACTTTAATGCCCACAGTAATGTTTATTTCCCATCTAACCTGTCTATAAAGCCACATATAACTGGATGAAGGGTAAAATAATAAATATTTGCTTCGTCCAAAACTTTTGTGGTCCTAAGAAGTTATTAATGGCCAATCACCACTGTTTCATCTGGTATGGTCTACCTGACATTTAGATATTCTTTACTTTTAGGGTCATGTCTATAAAAAGCTGGAAAAACGGATGGACAGCATAGATATACAATACATACATCAGATTGGGCCCCAAGGTCAAGGCCGTACCGTGTTGGGTGAAGCCAGGCCGCACCTAATCCGCTCCCTCCTGTCTAGTTGCGGGTCGTCAGTTTTTAGAAGTGGGGCCCATCATTCACTGATCCAGACCATTGTTATCGTGGACCTTGCTGTGGATGGCCTGTGCACAGAAATCTCCACGATAGAAAGCATTTAACGTTCCAATAGATAAGCAGCAAAAACAAAAAACTTTTCAGATAGAAAATGCAGCAACGGTTTCCATTATACGGATAAAAGGCCAAATATTCTGTGGCTTTGATCTTCTAATTTCAGGGGTTTTGTGGTCAATGGCCATCCATGGTGATTCCCATCATTTCAAGGTTTTGGATCACTTATTCATGGCCCACTGGTACAAACGAAAAATGCAAATGTGTAGTACATTTTTTTTTGTTAGCTTGTTCGTACACCCACTTTCAGTTCACACATCACTGCTGGCCACCCCGTTAGGGAATGGATACCAAGACCTCGGTGCTGAAACGAGGTATCTTTCACTCAATCTACCACTTGAGCTATGGATCAGTTGTACATATTACCTTGAAGACCTGCGGTTGAAACTCCTTAAGAGTCTACCACTCGAGCAAGAGTAAGGATCCTAAGTGGGGCCTACTGTGATGTTTGTCACCCCGTTTATCCATCTTTTAAGATTATTTTAGTATATAACGTCAAAAATTATCCTTATCTAATACCCAAGTGGGCTGCAAAACGTTAAGATTGAACGTACACATGAAATATTGGTGGGCCACAGAAGTTTTGAGATGAAAAATAAGAAATACCTATCGATCAAGTGGACCACACTGTAAAAGGCAGTGGAGGATTGAACGTCTACCATTGAAACCCTTTTAGGGTCACGGAAGTTTTGAATCATTATGAAATTTGTTTTTCCTCCTCATCCAGGTCTATGTGACCTTATGAATAGATTGGATGGAAAATAAATATTACGGTGGTCCTACAAAACTTTTAACGGTGAAAATCAAATTTCCCACTGCTCTTTGTGGTGTGGTCCAGTTGATCTTTGGATATGATTTTTTTATATATATAATGCTCCGAAATGATCTCAAAATATGGACGAACATTGTGGATAAAATAAATATATAACTATGGGGCCCATGTAACTTTGATCTCTTTTAAGCCGTTACTACAACTCGGAGTTCGAGGAGCGTCGTGCTCGTCTTCGAGGCGGATTTCCTGCAAAAGCCTTTGGCAGGAAGTTGCTACAGTGGGAACCTAGGTGGGGCCACTATGATACTTGTTAAAGATCCTCCAGTCCATCCGTTTTGTGAGTTCGTTTTAAGACATATTTTCAAAAATAAACTGTATTCAAATCTCAAGTGAGTCGAAAACATGATAATTAAACGTCCACAGTTGAAATATTTGTGGTGCCACAGAAGTTTTGATTTATGCTAATATTTTTATTTTCAGTTCATCCCAATGGGAATGACGTTATTAATGGTATGGGTGGCATCTAAACTTCACTGTTGAACCCAAGAAAGTTTCATCGGTAGCAATTTCCCTAACCACATTTTCCTTCGGTAAGGCTCATTTGAGCTTTGGATACCGTTAATTTTTTGCATCATATCTTAAAATGAACTCACGAAACGAAGGATGGGAAAGAATTCTCACAAACATCACAGTGTGCCCCACCTAAGTTCCAGCGCAGGAACTTCCTGAAATCCGCGTCCGTCATCGAGCACCAGCAAGGAAAAGCAGGGGCATTTTCGACCTTTGGGAAGCCGTCCGTACGTATGAGGCGTATTCTTGAGAGGTAAAAAGAGGTGGGCATAGAAACGTAAATGGGCCATAAATGGGTCGTACAGTTGTAAATTTCTTGCAGGAAATCCCGTCCGAGAGCAGCGGATTATCTGTTACCCGGGTATCACTTTAGTGGGTGTTGTCATTACCGTGGGGCCCACTTTGATGACTTACTGTACATTCATTCCGTTCATCCATTTTCCCAACCCATTCTATGACCTGGTTCCAAACATTAAGCAGATTCAAATATCATGTGGACCACACATGAACGCTTACCATTAAAAACATCCCAGGTCCCACCGTAAGAAAATCTGTAATTTTTATTTTCCATCCAACACGTTGATAAGGTCAAGAAAAATTAGATGAAAGTAAATTAGAAATATCAGCTTGATTCAAAGCTCTTTTGGCCTACAAAAAAGCTTTTTAACTCTCATTCTCCAATTTTATCAGTGGTGTGATCCACCAGATATTTGTATCTTCTTAAGTTTTGTTATATCATCTTACAATGAGATGAGCTGAGAAAATGTATGGACGGCGTGGATTAAAAACAAAATCCATTAAAATGAGCCCCACAAAGTAAGGGTAACACCCACTGAGGTGTTAACCGGGTAACACCTAATCCGCTCCCAATTCCACCACAGAGAAGGTTTGTTACTCGGTGAAGCGTGATGGTTGATGCACAGGCATTGAGAAATTGTTAGCATGGGATGCAAGTGACCCTAAATTAAACTACCCAAATCCTGGGTCAATTTAGACGGATCCTAAATTGAAATTTACACTGATTAGATTTTTTTAAAAGGATGATTGCAGGGAATCTAGTGGACCATGGCAATAAAATACAACCAATGGTACGAAATTCAACAAACAGATGTCTACGAATCAATTTTAACATCCGTCAACCAATGCCATTTTTTTGTGGAGATGAACAACATATGTTAGATCCCTTAATTTAGACAATTTGATTTGAGTTGGTGTATGCCACATGTACAATATTTTAGTGCCCAGAGTATCAATAATTACACTCTACCAGAGTATCAAATAACTCGCTAATGGATCTAGCAAACCTAGAAACCAAGAAAAGTTGTAATTATTGCCAAAAGAGTTTCTTTTTAATTAATCATCTGATACTTAGTGAAAAAGACAAATAAAATCTCAAAATTCAAATGGGTCAGGTCGGACAGGACTACGGTGATAGTTTCACCACCAATTTTAAAATGGTGGAGACTCGTTTGCATGCAAACATACACTGCAATCCACACCATTCAAATGGTGGACCCCATACTGGGCTTCATCATAATATGAAATTTTGGCTGATCTAGAGATCTAAAATTTTGTTTATTAAATTTCCACCGGTGCAGAGTTTAATAAGATATTTGATAACTACCAAATGAACGGTTATTTATAATTCTATTAATGTGATTTTGTGCCATGCATGTGCACGGTGGTTGAGTGACGGTTATTTTAAAAATAGTGGCAGTTCATCACCGGAATCTTATCTATCCTGGCATTGTTTTCTTATGAACAAGATGCTTCTCTTGAGTGTCAATAACCGGAACTAGCTAGGGTCAAGCATGGTTTTAAGATTCAAACCAGTTTAATATGACTCATTGGGATTTGGTTAGACTCAATCTATTTCCATGTCACTGATTTCACAAGTCATCCCTGAGCCGGGTGAGTCGGGACTTGACTCGGGATGAAGGGGGAAGTTGAGTCGCTGAATCTTTTACACATGCGGGTTAGGGTTGGCCCTGACTTGGGCTTGGTGTCCAAAACGCTAACGCTAGCGCTAGCGCTAGCCCTAACTGAGCTAAAAAGGCCCGTCTTAGATTTATCCCACTAAACTGGTCATCATCACCTAAATTTTATCACATGCTGGTGGGAGACTTGATGGATGGTTGGCTCAGGAGGTTTTTTTTTTTTTAATCTCCGGAGTTACATATGTCTTGGTTACTTGACTAGGCTAGTCATCATTGGCTTGGACCCGGCCTAAATTGGCAATTGGATTTAGCAGTGACCCCTCCTGATGTAGGGATGAACGTGATGAGGTTGATCACCGTCTTCCTCAAGGATAACTACTTTGAATCCACTAAGCTTCTCTGGACTTCTCACAGAGATATCTCGAATCCACGAAGAAAAAGCAAGAAAATAGAAATAGTATTCACGAACATTTGTAAATTAAATTGATATATGAAATAAATGAGTCTACAACCCTTTAAATAGGGATACGGAGACTTAAATAAGTTTAAGAATTCAACTATAACTAAAATTCTAAAATTTGTAACTTATTATAAATAGTAACTTTCTATTTATAGTGTCTTATGTGGCTTAACCATGTTATTCTCCTAATTTTTCTAAACACTTTTCATGTTGGACACAAGTCCTAAAGCCCAACAGATGAAGAGTTATAATCAAACTAAAACTTGATAAAAATAGTAAAAATGGAAATAAACATGAATTTGACCCTCGATCTGATGGGATCTCGCAAGTTCCGGGTTGGTTGGCTAAAGTAGCTCGTCCTACCCCAAAATCAAATATGGTACGTCTAGTAACTCATTCCGATTTGTGAGATATGCATGTTTTAAAGTTTTGATGGTCTTGATGACTTATGTCATCGATCGGGCCTTTTCTGATCCATCTTAGCCATGAAACTGTCCGCGACCCACTCTACATCACCTCCAATACCCACCTCATACTAGTCAGGGCGGGAAAAGCTCAATAGATCCCTCCATGATGTATACTGTCCATCTATTTTTTCAACTCGTTTTTGGGCAAGAGACAAAAATGAAGTAGATCCAAATATCAGGTGAACCACACCATAGGAAATAGTGGTGATCGAACACCAACTATTAAAAATTTCTTGGGGGCCACAAAAGTTTAGGATAAAATTGTGTAAACACCCTGCCTTAGCTCAAAATAGATGACTTGAAAGCTTAGAAATTCTTTGAGAATACAACCTGTCCAACCCTCAAACCCAATTCATAATAAGACCTACAGGCCCTATTGGCATGTAGAATTCATATGCAAATTAGGAGTGCAAACCCTTGCTCAAGTAGTTCATGTCATCTCCCGCCATTTATAATGCAGAGCCACCCATAGTGGATTTACAATGGGTGTCAGTGGCAACAAGACCATCAACCAACCTCATGTGGACAAGCCCATTCGATAAGTAGGGCCCCAAAGTTGTTGTCTTAAATCACAAAAATTGTGAACATGTGGCAATCCTATTGCCGCCCAAATCTTCGCAAAACTAGGCAGATCTTAAGATCTCTCACAAGATTTTTTTCGAACAATAGTAATGAAAAACCAGTGCTCAAGCGATAACTCAATTGTTGATTCCTACCTCAGGGTAAAATCGCTATTTTTTCGAACAATAGTAATGGAAAACCAACACTTAAGGGATGAAATTACTAATTTTACCACTTCTCAAAGTAAATCCATCATACCACATGCCCTCCAACCATCCATATTATGCCACGTGACATTAGTTGCCCTCCAAATTATTACAAATTATAAAATTACCAGGCCAACTTTTATAATTAAAGGCCCACCCCTCTCATTTCTAAAAGGGAGATTAAAGATATATAAGAGAAGGCTATCAATATTCAAAGCTAGCAATGAGAGTGAGTGTAGTGAGTGAGAGTGAGTGTAGAGAGAGTGAAAGCCAGTATAAAAAGTGAGAGTTAGTGAGAGTAGTAAGATTAGAGTATACACCCCATCCATCAAAACAATGTAATCCCATCCACATTAGCAAGCAAGCCATCTCAACCATCTAAGATTAATAGAGTAGGGTTGGGATCTAAGATCTATAATAATTTTTTCCTCAGAAGAATATGTTAGCTCTCATTTCCCTCTCCCACATCTCCTTGTGCATCGACGATAATCCAGCCATCCATTTTATTCATTTCTATTAACGTTCTGCATATCTACCCTTTCATATACCCTTGCTAATAGTTTAAAAAGTTCTTGATCATATACTCTATACATGGCTTGGCTGAATATTCAGATCTTGGTGCATAAGAAGTCAAAGTCCAGCTTGAACTATTTTTGTCTTCTTTCAATAATTCACATATTGTATTTGTTTCTCTTTTCCAACCGTCATTGTCTCTTTAAACTCACCCTAGGGTGGGACATCGGGATTTTCTTAGTGGTGGTTTAAGGAGATAATGGCATAGTAGTTGTTTGTATTTTGTTATATCATTCATATATTACATTTGCCTTTCCTTTCTTTTGTCTTTCGTAGGTATTATTTTTTCTAAATATATCTTAAGTTAAGACATTGCAATTTTCTTAGTGGTGATTTGAGTGAATAATAACTCACTTGATGGTTTTTTAACACCATCGGTAACCAGGCTAGTTTATTAGTATAAGATTTTTCCAAACATCACGAATTTATTAAAAACCCTAAATCTTGCTAGAATAGAGTCATTGTACATGCATGAGTGATTGAAGGGTGCCTAATCCTTTCTCTCCTTGTTATCGAGGTCCTTACTTAGAGTCTCCATTCACAAACCTTATTTATGAGCTATCTTAGTTGGAAATTCTTTGATTCCTCAATCCAAGGCGGTTTTATAGGTCTATCCAACCTTAAATCCTAAAGGGTCATTTAACACCATGGATTTGGGTGGATTTCAAATCCCTTAGTTGTTTGGCACCATAAAGTAACCGGGGGTTCAAATCCAAGGGGTTTCAAATCCCCTCAAAGAAGGGATTTGAAATCCACAATGAGAGTTTGGATTGCATATAAAATCCTTCCAAGAGTTGCATGTGTAACACGTATGTCACTGGACTATTATTCTATTGGGCACATGGCCCACTAATGATGTCCCAAAATAATTAGATTATCAATTGCATCCCTATAATTACTTTAATATGATGATCAACACCATCCAAACATTGTCCATGTAAATCAATGATTAAAATCGTTGGTTAGTCATTCAGACATGATTTTGTGCTTGTGGCCCATCCAAGACTTGGAATTTCATAATTTTCGGGCAAAACATATATTTCAGTGGGCTTATATTTCAACCATTGTGTTAAACCTTACATATGTTTCCCTAATTAGATATATTAAAGTTAATTTAGTAATTAAATTCAAGCCCCTATAAATATATCATGCATAGCTATTTTTGGATTAAAGTTGATTTCTAATCCAAGGTGCCAAACACAATAGGAGGATTTCAAATCAAGAGGGTTCCAAATCCACGCTCCCAAACCGCCTTTAAGGATTCGTTGGCTAGTGGCAATTCCAAGTCTTTCAAACCCACAATTTTGATTCACATTATATCCATCTAGAAACAAACGACAAAAAATCATGGGCCCCATTCAAGTTTGCGTGCCCATCATGATGAGACTATTATATTTTGTTTTAAAATAATATTAAAATTTGAATTTTCAAATTTTCGGTGATTTCCCTCCACATTTGAAAAGTTTTGATACTTTTGTATTGTGGGTTTTGTCCCACATCGGATTTAACAAAGTAAACTATCTTGTATATAAGATAGTCTTTTTGCCTAGGGCTTGTGCCCCTTTCAGGGGGCATGTGAATTTGGTCCCGTGGGGGGGCTATGTCAATAGCTCTAATCTATGCCATTGACCACACGGGCGCGCGCCGAGCCGAGCAGAGTCCGTGTGCGCGACGGGACGGGACGGGCTGGGCTGGGCGTGGGCGGGTGCGGGTGCGGGTGCGGTGTGAGTGTATTCGCTTGGGTGTGTGTGTATGGGTACTCACGAGACTTCATTTGCGAGAGTGTACTCGCACTTGCGCCTTTTGGTTTTAAATCAGAGAGATGCATCCCTTCCGGTTCATCGCACCAGTTGGGTTTACCCAACGCACCTAACCTTTTGTAAAGGGTGTTTATACACCACTTCGGAGTTTATATAAAGACTTCCGATTCCAGTTTCAAAATACAAAAATTATTATCTCTCTTATAAAACTCTCTCTGATCTGGTTTAAGAATTTTACTAAATTCATCGCTGAGTCAACTCGGCACTTTCAGATTAAACTGCAAGTGGTTCGAGCCCGCGTACAGTGAGTGCACCGCTGGGACCGGGTCATAGTCGTTGTATCCTGGAGGTCGATTGCTCTGGAAACCTGTTGCACTTGGGACACTGTCCAAGGGGAGCAAATTTGATTTCAAGCCGAGTGACTCAGTCACGCCTCGACTCAATTTTATAAGTTCTTCTTTCTCAAAATTTTATTTTCCTTTTTTGGTTCTCGATTTTAATAGTCTGTTTAATTCAACTAAATATTCCAACAATCTTAAAATCGAATTGTTGAATTACATAGACTATGGCTATAGTAATAGTAAATGCTTCTGCTGAGTTAGCCAAAATCGAACCGTTCACTGGACAATGCTTTAAACGATGGAAACAAAAACTGATGTTCGCTTTGACTACCCTGAAAGTTTCATACATTTTATCTGAATCATTTACTATAGATCCAGCAAATCAAACTGAAGTAACAGATGAAAATAATTGTAAAAACTATATTCTAATTTCTTTATCCAACGAACTATATGATGTGTATGCTTCTTACGTGTCTGCTAAAGACATATAGACTGCTTTAGAAAAGAAATACATATTGGAAGATACAGGCGCTAAGAAACATGCAATTGCTAATTTCCTTCATTATGAAATGACAGACGATAAACCTGTCACAAATCAAATTCATGATTTTCAAACTCTAGTTCACGAACTATCTACAGAAGGAATTAAGTTGGATGAAGTGTTTCTGTCAGGAGGGTTAATAAAAAAAACTACCGCCCTCCTGGAAAGAATATAAGAATAGAATGAAATAATAAAAGAACGGTGTTTCTTTGAAAACCACTATTGTACATATACGAATAGAGGAGACCAATAGAATCAGGGACCAAAAAGAAAATGGAAATTAGATAAATTTAAAGGCGAATCTTGTGGAATCAAGTCGGGCAAATAATAAGAAAAAGGGCAACTGTCATAACTGTGGCAAACCTGGACATTACGCAAATGAATGCAGGCTCAAAAAGAAGAATGCAAACAATCAATTCAAGAAAAAGGAAAACTGCTATAACTGTGGAAAGTCTGGGCATCATGTTAAAACCTGCAGGCTTAAGAAAAACAAAGATAAGCCGCATGCTAATCTTACAGAAATAGGCAATGAGTCTGACATGGTAGTAGCTGTGGTGTCAGAAGTCTTCCTGGTAAATAACTTGGAGTGGGTACTAGACACTGGTACAACTAGGCACGTGTACAAGGATCGTAACATGTTTACCTCCTACCAAGTATCAGGAGATGATGAACAGGTGTTTATGGGTAATGCTAGAACGTCTGCAGTTATAGGAAAAGAGAAAGTACTTTTGAAACTCACTTTTGAAAAGACTCTGATGTTGAATGATGTCTTACATGTGCCCGATATTAGACGAAACTTGGCCTCTAGTTCACTCCCCAATAAGGCTGGTGTTAAGTTAGTATTTGATTCAGATAAGCTTGTAATAACCAAAAATGAAACTTTTGTTAGTAAAAGATACTGTAATGATGGTTTATTCATTGTAAATGTATCCAATGATAATAAGAAGGCATCTAGTTATGTTTATATCGTTGAACCTTTTTATCTATGGCATAGTAGATTAGGTCATGTGAATAAAGTATCTTTGAGAAAATGAAAAGATTAAGTTTATTACCTAATATATCTAATGAAGAATTCGAAAAATGTGAAACATGTGTAGAATCAAAATTCATTAGAAAACCCTTTAAACGAATAAAAAGATCATCTGTTCTATTAGAGTTAATACACAGTGACTTAGGTGATTTTAGAAATCACATGTCTAGAGGTGGAAAAAGATATTACATAACTTTTGTAGATGATTACTCTAAGTTTACTAGAGTCCATCTATTAAGAAACAAAGATGAAGCTTTAGATGCTTTTTCTAAATACAAAATTGAAGTTGAAAATCAGTTAAATATAAAAATTAAAAGACTTAGAACAGATAGAGGAAGAGAATATGAATCTTCTCAATTTAGAGAATTTTGTGAAAAGAATGAAATAGTTCACGAAACTACAGCTCTTTATACACCAGAACAGAAGGGAATAATAGAACGTAAGAATAGAACTCTAAAAGAGATAATGAATGCCATGTTAAACAGTTCAGGCTTACCCTCAAATATGTGGGGAGAAGCAATTTTATCTGCTTGTTATATCCTAAATAGGATTCCTTCTAAATCTTCTGAACAAACACCTTATGAATTTTGGAAGAATTATATTCCTAGTTATAAATATATTAAAGTGTGGGAGTGTCTTGCTAAAGTAGGATTGACTGAAACTAAGAAAAGAAAATTATGTTCTAAAACGACCGACTGTGTATTTATAGGTTACGCACAAAACAGTGTAGCCTACAGGTTTTTTGTTTTAAAAACTAAGGATAATATTCTAAATCCTAATACAATTATAAAAGCTAGGGATGCAGAGTTCTTTGAGAACGTATTCCCTATGAAATCTAAATCTATAGGAATAGAGGAAGTCAATGAATCAGATATCGCGTCTACTAGTAAAAATGCTTACGAGAAAGTAGTAGAAGAGATATAACCAAGAAAAAGTATTAGGGTTATAAAAAAAAATTAACTTAGGAGATTGTTTTTTCACCTTCTTAGTAGAAGATGATCCTACAACGTATATAGAAGCAATTAACTCTCAAGATGCAACCTTTTGGAAAGAAGCAATAAATGATGAGTTAGAATCTATTATATCTAATAACACTTGGGAACTTGTAGACCTACCACTTGGAAACAAACAAATAGGTTGTAAATGGGTGTTTAGAAAGAAACTAAAACCAGATGAAATTATTGATAAGTTTAAGGCTAGATTGGTAGTGAAAGGCTTTAAACAAAAGGAATGAATAGATTACTTTGATACATATTCCCCTGTAACTAGAATTACATCAATCAGGGTCTTAATAGCGATAGCCTCCATATTCAAACTGGTGGTAAACCAGATGGACGTTAAGACAACTTTCCTAAATAGAGACTTAGAAGAAATATATATGGAGCAACCTGAGGGTTATAAGATATCAGGTAAAGAAAATAAACTATGTAAACTAGTTAAATCACTATATGGTTTAAAACAAGCTCCTAAACAATGACATGAAAAATTTGATGGTATTTTAAAATCAAATGGTTATCATATAAATGATGTATATAGATGTGTATATAGTAAAAGTTTTGGAAATGATTATGTTATTATATGCCTTTATGTTGATGACATGCTTATTTTTGGAACTGATATTAAATTAGTTAATGCAACTAAGAAATTCTTGTCATCTAAGTTTGACATGAAAGACTTAGGAGAGACTAGTGTAATCTTGGGTATTGAAGTAACCATGAAAGATGGTGTTATTATATTATCACAATCTCATTACATTGAGAAGATATTGAGAAATTTTAACCATTTTGACTATTTACCTGTCAGTACTCCTTATGATTATAGTGTGACTCTCATGAAGAATAAAGAAAATAGTGTGTCTCAATTGAAGTATTCCAGAATAATTGGTAGCCTCATGTATCTAACAAACTGCACTAGACCAGACATAGCTTTTGCAGTAGGAAGGCTAAGTAGATATATACATAACCCTAAAAAAGATCATTGGAATGCTTTGTTTATGATTTTGAGATACCTAAAAGGCAGTATAACCTATGGTTTACATTATAATAGTTTTCCTGCTGTATTGGAAGGATACAGTGATGCTAATTGAATTAGTGATTCAGATGAGACAAAATTCACGAATGGATATGTCTTTACTTTGGGTGGAGGAGCAGTCTCTTGAAAGTCTACCAAGTAGACATGTATCGCTCGGTCAACTATGAAATCCGAGTTTATTGCCTTAGAAAAGGCTGGATCAGAAGCCGAGTGGCTTAGAAATCTCTTAGCTGATATACCATTGTGGTCAAAGCCTGTATCGGCCGTGTCTATTCTTTGTGACTGTCAAGTAACTATAGTAAAAGCAAATAGTAAAATATATAATGGAAAGAGCAGACATATTAGACTCAGACACAACATAGTGAAACACATGTTGCGTGATGGAGTCATATCTATTGACTTTGTGAGGTCAGAAAAAAATCTGGCAGATCCTCTGACCAAAGGACTATCTAAAAGGTTAGTCAATGATACATCGAAGGGAATGAGGCTGAGCCTAATATATGAGCTGCTAGTGTCGGCAATCCAACCTATACAAGTGGAGATTCCATGAGATAGGTTCAATGGGTAAACAACAAGACACGAGGTAGATGATTGCACTGAGTGTATGAGCCCCTTCTATGATGTACAGTGCGAGCAACAACGCAGAAGGATGAGTTGTTAGAACTCTTAATGAATCCATAGACATATATTTGGTGATGTATACAGTTGTTGCATACACTTGATGAAATTCACCTATATGGGTGTGGAGGTGGAGGCCGCTTCCTATGAGAATCTAGACGAATTCTCTAGAGCACTCATGAAATCTAGGTAATGGTGTATGGCCGAAACGCACTGAACCGCAGAATCACTTGTAGAGGAAGAGTTATGTGAGTGACATGTACTTGTGATCTACATTAAAAGGATTCAGGTTCAAGACTATGGTGTCACCTGATTCCTGTAGACCTGTCTTGCTTACTCTAATGTCGGTTCAAGTCTATGGTGACACCGACACCATTGCACAATTATTACGCTTTAATCTGAAAGATTTTTATTTTAAAACATGTGGGGGATTGTTATATTTTGTTTTAAAATAATATTAAAATTTGAATTTTCAAATTTTCGGTGATTTTCCTCCACATTTGAAAAGTTTTGGTACTTTTGTATTGTGGGTTTTGTCCCATATCGGATTTGACAAAGTAAAATATCTTGTATATAAGATAGTCTTTTTGCTTAGGGCTTGTACCACTTTCAGGGGGCATGTGAATTTGGTACTGGGGGGGGGGGGGGGGGGGGTATGCCAATAGCTCTAATATATGCCATTGACCACACACGCGCATGCGTGCCGAGTCGAGCCGAGTCCGAGTCCATGTGCGTGTGCGTGTGCGCGACGGGACGGGACGGGACGGCCTGGGCGTGGGTGCGGGTGCGGGTGCGGTGTGAGTGTACTCGCATGGGTGTGTGTGTATGGGTACTCGCATGACTTTATTTGCGAGAGTGTATTCACACTTGCACCTTTTCGTTTTAAACCAGAAAGATGCATCCCTTCCGGTTGGTCGCACCTGTTGGGTTTAAACCCAACGGACCTAACCTTTTGTAAAGGGTGTTTATACACTACTTCAGAGTTTATATAAAGACTTCCAATTCCAGTTTCAAAATACGAAAATTATTATCTCTCTTATAAAACTCTCTCTGATCTGGTTTAAGAATTTTACTGAATTCATCGCTGAGTCAACTTAGCACTTTCGGATTAAACTGCAAGTGGTTTGAGCCCGCGTACAGTGAGTGCACCGCTGGGACCGGGTCATAGTCGTTGTATCCTGGAGGTCGATTGCTCTGGAAACTTGTTGCACTTGGGACGCTGTCCAAGGGGAGCAAATTCGATTTCAAGCCGAGTGACTCAGTCACGCCTCGACTCAATTCTATAAATTCTTCTTTCTCAAAATTTTATTTTCCTTTTTGGTTCTCGATTTTAATAGTCTATTTAATTCAACTAAATATTCCAACAGAGACAGTGTTCACAAATTGACATTTGTGTTTTCCCTTTTATTTATGTCCATGTTACCTAATCTAATCTATGCCATTGACTACACACGCGCATGCGTGCCGAGCCGAGCCGAGCCAAGTTCGAGTCCGAGTCTGTGTGTGTGTGCGTGTGCGCGACGGGACGGGCTGGGCGTGGGTGCAGGTGCGGGTGCGGTGTGAGTGTACTCGCGTGGGTGTGTGTGTATGAGTACTCGCATGACTTTATTTGCTTGAGTGTACTCGCACTTGCACCTTTTCGTTTTAAACCAGAGAGATGCATCCCTTCCGGTTAGTCGCACCTATTGGGTTTAAACCCAACGGACCTAACCTTTTGTAAAGGGTGTTTATACACTACTTCGGAGTTTATATATAGACTTCCGATTCTAGTTTCAAAATACGAAAATTATTATCTCTCTTATAAAATTCTCTCTGATCTGGTTTAAGAATTTTACTGAATTCATCGCTGAGTCAACTCAGTACTTTCATATTAAACTGCAAGTGGTTTGAGCCCGCGTACAGTGAGTGCGCCGCTGGGACCGGGTCATAGTCGTTGTATCCTGGAGGTCGATTGCTCTGGAAACTTGTTGCACTTGGGATGCTGTCCAAGGGGAGCAAATTCGATTTCAAGCAGAGTGACTCAATCACGCCTCGACTCAATTCTATAAGTTCTTCTTTCTCAAAATTTTATTTTCCTTTTTAGTTCTCGATTTTAATAGTCTATTTAATTCAACTAAATATTCCAACAAAGACAGTGTTCACAAATTGACATTTGTGTTTTTCCTTTTATTTATGTCCATGTTACCTAATCTAATCTATGTCATTGACTACACACGCGCATGCGTGCTGAGCCGAGCCGAGCCGAGTCCGAGTCCGAGTCCGTGTGCGTGTGCGTGTGCGCGACGGGACGGGTTGGGCGTGGGTGCAGGTGCGGGTGCGGTGTGAGTGTACTCGCGTGGGTGTGTGTATGAGTACTCGCATGATTTTATTTGCGAGAGTGTACTCGCACTTGCGCCTTTTCGTTTTAAACCAGAGAGATGCATCCCTTCCGGTTGGTCACACTTGTTGGGTTTAAACCCAACGGACCTAACCTTTTGTAAAGGGTGTTTATACACTACTTCGGACTTTATATAAAGACTTCCGATTCCAGTTTCAAAATACGAAAATTATTATCTCTCTTATAAAACTCTCTCTGATCTGGTTTAAGAATTTTACTGAATTCATCGCTGAGTCAACTCAGCACTTTCAGATTAAACTGCAAGTGGTTTGAGCCCGCGTACAGTGAGTGCACCGCTGGGACCGGGTCATAGTCGTTGTATCCTGAAGGTTGATTGCTCTGGAAACTTGTTGCACTTGAGACGCTGTCCAAGGGGAGCAAATTCGATTTCAAGCCGAGTGACTAGTCACGCCTCGACTCAATTCTATAAGTTCTTCTTTCTCAAAATTTTATTTTCCTTTTTGGTTCTCGATTTTAATAGTTTATTTAATTCAACTAAATATTCCAACAGAGACACTGTTCACAAATTGACATTTGTGTTTTCCCTTTTATTTATGTCCATGTTACCTAATCTAATCTATGCCATTGACCACACACGCGCATGCGTGCCGAGCCAAGCCGTGCCGAGTCGAGCCAAGCTAAGTCCGGGTCCGAGTCCGTGTGCGTGTGCGTGTGCGCGACGGGACAGGACAGGCTGGGCGTGGGTGCGGGTGCGGGTGCGGGTGCGGTGTGAGTGCACTCGCGTGGGTGGGTGTGTGTGTATGAGTACTCGCATGACTTTATTTGCGAGAGTGTACTCGCACTTGCGCCTTTTCGTTTTAAACCAGAGAGATGCATCCCTTCCGGTTGGTTGCACCTGTTGGGTTTAAACCCAACGAACCTAACCTTTTGTAAAGGGTGTTTATACACTACTTCGGAGTTTATATAAAGACTTTCGATTCCAGTTTCAAAATACGAAAATTATTATCTCTCTTATAAAACTCTCTCTGATCTGGTTTAAGAATTTCACTGAATTCATCGCTGAGTCAACTTAGCACTTTCGGATTAAACTGCAAGTGGTTTGAGCCCGCGTACAGTGAGTGCACCGCTGGGACCGGGTCATAGTCGTTGTATCCTGGAGGTCGATTGCTCTGTAAACTTGTTGCACTTGGGACGCTATCCAAGGGGAGCAAATTCGATTTCAAGCCAAGTGACTCAGTCACGCCTCGACTCAATTCTATAAGTTCTTCTTTCTCAAAATTTTATTTTCCTTTCTGGTTCTCGATTTTAATAATCTATTTAATTCAACTAAATATTCCAACAGAGACAGTGTTCACAAATTGACATTTGTGTTTTCCCTTTTATTTATGTCCATGTTACCTAATCTAATCAACAACTTGGTTGACAAATAAACATTCCAACAACCCCAGGATGTTTTTAATGATGGGAGTTCAATTATTATTATTTCCTATGGTGCCAT
Organism: Magnolia officinalis; assembly: GCA_021015155.1. Lineage (NCBI taxonomy): Eukaryota > Viridiplantae > Streptophyta > Magnoliopsida > Magnoliales > Magnoliaceae > Magnolia > Magnolia officinalis. The sequence continues at coordinate 18,932,805 of JAJHSJ010000015.1, forward strand.
CTACTTAGATATCAGTAATTTTTGGGGTCATGCCGTAAAATGAGCTTGCAAAATAGATTGACGTGGTGGATAACACAAATTAATGTGGGTACCAGAGGGACATCCCCTAATCTAGTGACTCGAGCAGGCCAGTGATGGACAAAAACGGATTGACTACTCCCCCTTGCACCAGCCAAAATGGCTGATGGTCGATGCTCTGTGGGCCCCACCATGATTTACGTGTTTCATCCATGCTGTTCATCCATTTTTACAGATTATTTTATGGTATAATACCAAAAATGAGGTATATCCCAATCTCAACTGGACCACATTACAGGAAATAGTGTTGAATGAGCGTGGACCATTAAAAACCTTTTGGGGGCCATAAAAGTTTTGGATCAAGCTGATCTTTAGTTTTTCCCTTCATCTGGTCCGGTATGATCTAATTAACATATTGGATGTCAAATAAACAGTACAGTGGGCCTTAGGAGGAATTTGATGGTGGGTATCTAATCACCATTGTTTCCTGTGGTGTGGTCCACTTGAGATTTATATCCTTCTCATTTTTGGTATAAAACACTAAAATAATCTGTAAAAATGGATGAACGGAATGGATGAAACACATACATCATAATGGGGCCCACAGAGCACCTACCACCAGCCACGGGGCTGGTGGCAGGGGGAGTAGCCAATGCGTTTCCGTGATGGACCTAGCCGGACCTGTATTTTAAGCCAGGACCTGAGCACGCCCGAATCATTGCCTACTAGTTTTGGGGACACACATTCTCCCATCGTTGAATAATCGTCCATACTAACCAAAAGATTGTTCTAATAAGACAATCCTAATAATCCAAACAAGAGCCTAAATAACGGTCATTTGAAAAAAACAGTACATGCGATTCCACACACTCAACGATAACACACATCATTCATCAAATGGCAATGGGTCATCAGATTAGAACATTTTTCACTGACAACCCAAGGTGGGGCCCACTGTGTTAATGGCCCGGACTGGCGATCGGACGGCCACCGTGCACAGATGGCGCGACCTATGCATCATTTACAAGCGCGCAATGCGCACGAGATTATTCCCCATTAATTGTCCTTTACTCCTAAATAAAGCAAGTTAATCAGCATTTCAAAATTCAAAAAGCTATTAGCGGGCATTATCGATATTTTCGCCGACGCCAGGGGCAGTTTTGAGAATATTCCAATGATATTATTCCCCTCCGCTGCGCGGTCACATGCATCACCCGTGCCTGCCGGCCAAACCCGCATATGTGACAGTGAAAGCGGCGTTACCGCGCACATCTCCTGCTCGATCGAGTAAAATTGAAGTTTCATGTTCGACCCATCAGTGGCCCAGGTGGGTCCCACTTCTGCTGATCTAAACCGTTCAATCCAACTGGCGTCAGTGGACCACTTCTATCAAAGGTCAAAATCTAACTGAAAACTTTCGACACGGTTAAATTGTTCTCATGTGTCAGATTTTTCTACCAGTAATTTCCCTGGGGCCCAACATAGAACGGTTGGATCACCAAAAGATGGCCCACGTAGGTCCGGTTGTTAAACCACGTTTGAACGGAGGACGTTTGCTGTACGAGCTCGTTATCTATACCCGCGCGAGTAGATATTTGGCTGGCTACTGTTCTCGCACGTGCCGGTGTGGGTGTATCTGCACAATCTGATCCATTCATCAGGTGCTACGCACTTTTCATGCAACCTAGCCGAAAAATCATATTAGCGTGGTTATCATATAGTCTAAACCTATACATTGAATCTTGACCGTTGGCTGGTTTCTTTCAATCCTACATCTTTGCTCACACGCTTGTTCTCCACCGATGATTTCTGGATCACGGAAGGTATATATTGTCTCCCGCAAGATGAACGATCCCGATCTCTCCAATACCCTCCACATGGCAACCGTGGCTCAGATATAGTGCACACGAGTGCGTAGTAGCTACAAGATACACATCAGTCTTAACTACGTACACGTGGAATGAAACTCAAATCCGAACCGCCAAAAGTGTAGGACCCACTATGGATGGATTATAAACAAAAAATCACGCAGAAAGAATGACGAAAATTGATCAGTGGACAGCTAATCAACTCTAAAAAAAAGTACGTAGCAACGGTCCAATTCAACAAAGTGTACATAAAGGGGACTTTAGAATCGTATTTTAAAAAAATAAGATTTTGATTATCAGACCAGCTAAAGTGGATCCCATCATTGGACGGTTTGAATTTGAGTAAGATTTCACGTATGGCCCACAAAAAAAAATCTCTGGCAATTGGCGAGTAGGACGGGAGCAGATTAGGTGCGGCCCCGGACCCACCCAACACAGTGTTTCCCTCAACGTAGGGCCCACCTTGATGTATGTGTAGTATATCCATGTTGTCCATCCATTTTGGTAAATCATTTTAATGTATGAACCCAAAACTGAAGTAGATACAAATTTCAGGTGGACCACACTATATAAAAAAATGGTGATTAAATGCCCACCATTAAAAACTTCTTAGGGCCACCTTAATGTTGATTTTCCATCCAAACGGTAGATAAGATCAAGTAGACCCGGATATAGGAAAAAAATAACATATATCAGCTTGATAAAAAACTTTTGTAGTCCACAAGAAGTTTTTAATGTTCATTCACCTTCCTGTAGTGTGTTACACATGAGATTTTTATGTTCTTAATTTTTGGTAACATGTCATAAAATGAAATATAAAAACATATGGACGGTTTGGATATGCTAAAAATATATAAGGTGGGCCCCACATTCAGGGACGCACGGTGTTGAGTGTGACCGGAGCCGCACCTAATCCTCTCCCAAACAGTACTGTAGAAGGAGCGTAGGATTCAGATGGCGCGAGTAGCCATATCATCTGTCTTCCTCGACGCAAACATAACTGCGCCTCTCTCGCCGGTTACAAGACAATTACTCTCCCTCCCTCCCTCTCTATCTCTCTCTCCTCTCTTTTAACTTCTCGAAGTTTCTCAGGCGATTTCAGTCTCTCTATCTGCATTTCGATTCCGCCATTTTCATCTCTCTCTGTCTCTCCCTTTCTCTGTGGTAGGTCTTCTCGTCTTCTTTGACTTCTCTACAGTTATTTCTTTCACTGTTTCTAGAACTTCAAATCCATTGAAGAAAATGCCAGAATCCTTTTTATCCTTGTTGTTGCAATCGGAGATTGGATCTGTTTTACAACCAAATGCAACCAAATGCTACGATCTTGATTTTTTCTGACTAGAAATCCTCTTACCTCTGTCTTTTGTAGGGTTTTACCAGATCTCTAATTTTCTTTTATTCTGCTAATTTGTATTCTATTGTAATTACATCTGCATCTTTTATATGCATTTTTTAAAAAATATTGTCATCGTTTCTACTTATTGTAATTTTAGTTCATTTGCTTTTTTTTTTTTTTTTTTTTTTTTTTTTTGTATTTTTTTTAAATAATGTAGTTCATGATTGACATCACTAGTTATTAATTTGGATTTGGGGAAAATTCAGCGATGAGATTATTTGCATTTCTGCAAAATTTTGGAAATTATAAAAAAAAATCCAGTAAATTAGAGGATTCTTTAGTATTCTTCATCTCTTTCTTAAACAAATCTAAGTTACTTATCAAGCAAGATCGCCTTGGTAGATGTGGGGCACACGTATGGGATTTGGACCATTCATCTGTTGGGCCTTATCGTAATTGTATGACCCTAGTTGCTGGTTCGAGGAGTTCTAGTCATTAACCATTGAGCATTTTTTTTTTCTCTCTAATCTAATCTTGAAATCGTATTGTCAAAAGTTGTAAAATTAGTCGCTGGGGCCAACTTATGTGCATTTTCTTAATCCATGGTTTGACCCAATAGGTGAATGGTCTGGATCTTGTGGTAGAATGCCATGTGTACTGAGATTGAGATTGCTATTAATTTGTACACTGGAGAAACTCTATCCTTCGGAAAAATCCAAGAATTTAGGCCCTGTTTGGCAGGCACCTAAAAATGAGTTCATCTCATTTCAGTTAACGGTAATTATGTATTAGAGATCTTGATCTCTAATAACGAGTTTGAGTTAACAGTAACCGTGTATTAGAGATGTCAAATAGATACTTCCTGATAGAAAATAAGATGAACTCATTTTAGGTGTCTACCAAACAGGGATTTACTTTATATTGTTACAGCTTATTATGTGATTAACAAGTTTCAGTTTCCTTTCCCTTTTTAATGTAAGAGAAAGCAAGTAATTGGATATTTCGCTAAGTGCTCACATTTCGTGTAGTTTTGTTAAGATCTGATTGAGTGTATGCTGTGGTTATTTCGGCTGAATTCAGGCATGATGATCTGTTAATCATGCATAGAGATCATGATCTCTAACAATGAGTTTGAGTTAACAGTAATTATGTATTAGAGATCAAGATGTCAAATAGATCCTTATTGAAAAAAAATGAGATGAACTCATTTTAGGTGTCTACTGTCTACCAAACAGGGATTTACTTTATACTGTTACAGATTGTTATGTGGTTAACATCTTTCAGTTTGCTTTCCCTTTTTGATGTAAGGGAAAGCAGATAATTAGATATTTTTCCAAGTGCTCACATTTCGTGTAATTTTTAAAAAAAAGATCTGATTGAGTGTATTCTGTGGTTATTTTGGTTGAATTCAGGCATGATGAGCTGTTAATCATCCATGAAATTTAAGCAATATGATGCACGATGACCTGTTAATTTTGTGATGTAACTAATTTTATTTTATGCAATAATGTATCATGTCGTTATGTTGATTGGAATTTGAGCATGATTTACAGTCCTAGCATATATAACTAGCACACTCAATTTTCACCATTCATTCTGGGCAGATGTTGACAACTTAGTTTGTTGGGAATGTGTTTTCCACAAATCACATTGTCCTAGTGTGCTTCTAGTCATGTGGGTGAATTCATTTCATATGTTATGTGCTACTTCATGTCTTTGTTAGATTCCGGACCTACGACCATGTCTAAGGAACATTAGTGACGCTATCCAGTGCTATGATTGGTTCGAGTCAAGTCAACCTACGAATTCCAACTTGGGAGAAGTTTATTGATGGGTTGATGGTTCAGTTCATTTTGGCCCATTCAGTTATGAAAATTTGCATGGAGAACTTTCCAAAATCCGACAAACAACTTCTGTCCTTGAGTATCAAAGCCAGATCTATATTCTTACATGCTTCTTGTTCCATGAACTCATCTCGAAGTACGGCACTACCGTGTTTTCTTCTTGATTGTTCGTCCATGTACACTAATTTTCTTTCAGATTTTTGGAATAATATTTGGATATGCTCTTTTATTTAATTCTGGTGTATGTGCAAGGTGTTGTTTGTGTAGTACAATGCCGTTGACACTTACAAAACCACAGCTTACACACGATATGAGTTCTTTTGGTAGCATTATGATAGTGTCCGTACTTCCAACCCGGGTCATTTGACTTGGGCTTCAAAGAAGAAGATCGGGAAGAAGAAGACATAATTAATTCTTGTGCACTTGTAAAGATAGAGAGAGAGAGAGTCGAGAGATCGAGAGAGAGAGAGAGAGAGAGAGAGAGAGAGAGAGAGAGAGAGAGAGAGAGAGAGAGAGAGAGAGAGAGAGAGAGTTACACACTTACACTTGAAGAGACTAGATAGAGAGAGAGAGTAGAAATAGAATAACTTACACTTGTAAGAGGGAGAGAGAGTTCTAGTCTTTTTGAATCTTGAACTTGTGTTGTACTTGTAGTCTTTTACTACACTTTATTTGTAGCTGTAAGTTGTAAGTTATAACTTATAGTTTGTTTGTACACTTGTAGGTTGTAGCTTGTAGTAATGGCGTTTAACATCACTACAAGCTACATGAAAGAGAAATTAAGTAAGAGAATGTAAGTAAGAAAGTAAGTAATGTAAGAGAGAAAACGAATGAGAGAAAGTAAGTAAGAAAGTAATGTAATGTAAGACAGAAAACGAATGAGAGAATGTAAAAGAAAGAGAAATTGAATGAAAGAATGTAAAAGAATGGGAGAAAAAAAGGGAATATAAGAGAGAGAAAATGAGAGAATGAATCAGAACTGTCCAGTCTTAAAAAAAAAATCAAACTTGAAAGTCCCAATGGTCATATTTCTAACTGTTGGGTCATTATGCAATCGCATAGCATATGCTATATGCGATTGCATACATCACATATGCGATCCCATATGCCATCAACAATTGCATAGCATATGCTGTATGTGATTGCATACATCTAGGGGTGTACATCGAGTCGAACCGAGTTGAGCTGGCCTCGGCTCGGCCACTAGCTGACCTCAGCTCGAACTTGGCTTGGCCCGGTCCTCGAGCCTGACTGGCCAGCTCGGCTCAGTTCGGTCAGCAGCTCGGGCTAGTTCGAGCCAAGATCGAGCCGAGTTCGCCATTGCAGCATTTCCACAAACACCTGGACTGCACCTTTGAAATCCCACTGTTTGTCGAATAGAAGCAATGGTTTTACTTACAGGTATTTTATCAAACACCTTCTAAGCAATATAAAAACCAAGAAAAAAAAGGATATTTGTTTCATGTACATACCTTCCTTACCACCAGCCACACTTCGTTGAGTCATTTCATCAAACACTTGGTGAGCAACATCCATAGCAAAGTAACCGAGTCATCGAACTGGTTCGATCCCAGTTCGATTCGACCTGGATTCGATCCGAGTCGAGTCGAGCTGGGGCCAACTCGAACTCAGCTCGAACTCATTTTCGATCTCAAAAAATCAGCTCGAACTCAGCTTCGAACCGAGTCAAATCAAGCTTTTTCGAGTCGAGTCGAGCGAGCTAACTGAGCTAGCTCGGTTCGTGTACACCCCTACATACATCACATATGCGATCCCATATGCCATTAGCAATCGCATAACATATGTTGTATGCGATTGCATACATCACATATGCGATCCCATATGCCATGATGGCATATGTGATCCTATGTGCATACGTTGATGCATTTGACACCAATGACCACACCCCAACATCCAACGTGAAGTCAAGATATCTAAGTCCTTCACTATGACGGTAGCAATATTATTCGTATGATTACAAGAAGAGTGGATCGCCGAAGATAGTCGCCAAACCTTTAGGGCATAAATAAATTGACCAAGTGAGCGTTCTAAAGAGGGGTCTTCCTATGCTAACAAGGCCAATTAGCGTCTACTAGTTACACGACTTAGACGGGAGGAAATGAATGAATGATCAGCCCCCGGGCTTTGCTGGCATTGTTGTGAAAGTGGTAGAAGGGCCATCAATGCAAGGAAAAAAAAACTATTTCTCATTGAACCTGTTGAGGAATCACCTAACGAGTCGGAGGAAGTGGATAATGATCTTGATGATCATGTTCATGAAGTTGCGGATACAAACACCAGCCTTGAAATTGATGATGATATCACGTCAATTTTTGCTTATGCATTAGTAGGTTATTCCACCCTCTGAACCACGCAAGTTAAAGGCTACATCAACCTACAACCTGTCATGATTTTGATTGATTTGGGTAGTACTCACAACTTCATGGCTTCAAACTTGGCAAAGTGGCCTGCTTGCCTAGTGGAACATACGGATGAATTCAAATTCAAGGTAGCAGATGGGAGATCCTTAACTAGCACAGGAAAATGCATTAATATAAAAAAAATTCTATTCAAGATCATGAACTAACCACCGACCTGTTTTACTGCTCCTAGATGGTTGTGATTTTGCCTTGAGGACCCAATGGTTGTGCACTATGGGAGATACCACTCATAATTTTTCAAAGCCCATTATGAGTTTCTCGATGAATGGAAAACAGGTAACCGTAAAGGGTAGGGGTGGAGGTAATGTAACCACACTCAGATATCATTTATGGAATGGTTGGTATAAAAGGAACAAGAAGTTTCTTGGTACATTAAGAAGGATGGAGAAACTGGAACTCTCTTCTGCTGAATCTACTGATATTAATATGTTTCTTGAGGAATTCTTTGATGTTTTTGATGAACCCAAAGGACTTCTACCTTAGTACTCTCATGAGTCATGACCATCGGATACCTCTCTTAGGAAGCGGGCCTGCAGATGTTAGACCTTACCGTTATCGGTACATTCAGAAGGTCAAAATTGAGAAGATAGCGAAATGTTTAGAAAATGAATTATTTGACCCATTGTTAACCTGCACTCTTTTATGGCTCTCTTCTTGTAATCGGGCAAATAATATTGCCCGATTACAAGAAGAGTGGGTTGCCGAAGATAGTCGCCAAACCTTTAGGGCATAAACAAATTGACCAAGCGAGCGTTCTAAAAAGGGGTCTTCCTATGCTAACAAGGCCAATTAGTGTCTACTAGTCACACCACTCAGACAAGAGGAAATGAATGAACGATCAGCTCCAGGGCTTTGCTGGCATTGTTGTGAAAAGTGGTAGAAGGGCCATCGATGCAAGGAAACATAACTATTTCTCATTGAACCTGTTGAGGAATCACTTGACGAGTTGGAGGAAGTGGATAATGATCTTGATGATCATGTTCATGAAGTTATGGATACAAAACACCAGCCTTGAAATTAATGATGATATCACATCAATTTTTTCTTAGGCATTAGTAGGTTATTCCACCCTCTGAACCATGCAAGTTAAAGGCTACATCAACCTACAACCTGTCACGATTTTGATTGATTTGTGTAGTACTCACAACTTCATGGCTTTGAACTTAGCCAAGTGGCTCGCTTGCCTAGTGGAATGTACGGATGAATTCAAATTCAAGGTGGCAGATGGGAGATCCTTAACTAGCACAGGAAAATGCATTAATATAAAAAAATTCTATTCAAGATCATGAACTAACCACCGACATGTTTTACTGCTCCTAGATGGTTGTGATTTTGCCATGAGGACCCAATGGTTGTGCACTATGGGAGATACCACTTGTAATTTTTCAAAGCCCATTATGAGTTCCTCGATGAATGGAAAACAGGTAACCATAAAGGGTAGGGGTGGAGGTAATGTAACCACAGTCATATATCATTTTATGGAATGGTTGGTATAGAAGGAACAAGAAGTTTCTTGGTACATTAAGAAGGATGGAGAAACTGGAACTCTCTTCTGCTGAATCTACTGAAATTAATATGTTTCTCGAGGAATTCTTTGATGTCTTTGGTGAACCCAAAGGACTTCCACCTCAGTACTCCTCTTAGGAAGCAGGCCTGCAGATGTTAGACCTTATCATTATCGGTACATTCAGAAGGTCAACATTGAGAAGATAGCGAAATGTTTAGAATATGAATTATTTGACCCAATGTTAACCTGCAGTCCTTTATGGTTCTCTTAGTTTATAAAAAAGATGGAAGCTGGCGAATGAGTGTGGATTATTGAGCGTTAAACCAAATAACTGTCAAGGACAAATACCTGATCCCTGTTGTTGATGAGCTACTCGAATTTTTTTTTTTTTTTTTTTTTTTTTAGAGAACTAAAAATTTATTAGAAGCTTGCAAAAAAAGGGCAAAAGAATACAACCCAACTCTGTAACTCAAAAACAGAGAGATTGGCAAGATTGACTGCCTTAACAAAAGAAACCGAACCCAAAACATAACGTTTAATCTCCCCAATGACCTCCTTAATCGAAAATGTTCTATTCAAAAAGTGCTCAATATTTTTTGCAAGCTAGATTTGCTTGGGATACCACCTGATTCGTGTTTATGAAGTTGATATTCCTAAGTCTACCTTTAGAACCCATGACGACCGCTATGAATTTTTGGTGATGACTTTTGGTTTAATCAATGCCCTGTCAACATTCTAGAGTTTGATAACGATATTTTTCCACCACATCTCCGCAAGTTTATTTTAGTATTCTGATGACATCTTTATATTTAGTTCTTCTTTGCCAGATCATTTGCATCATTTATGGATTTCTCTTACTCTCCTGCGAGAGCATTGCTTGTTTGTGAAAGAATCTAAGAGCAGCTTTGGGCAAACTGAAGTGGAGTACGTCGGCCATTCCATCTCTAAGGATGGAGTTGTTGCTGATCCATAAAAAAATAAGGCTATGGTTGAATGGCCTACACAAAAAATAATTAAGGCATTGTGGCATTTTCTTGACTGATAGGCTATTACTGGAAGTTTGTGTGGGACTATGGCAAAATTAATTCTCCCTTATTGTCACTACTACGAAGGAAGCCCTTAAATGGAGTCTGGATGTCGACATAGCATTCATGAATCTCAAGACAACAATGTTGAGCATGGTAGCTCTTGCTTGCTTGTCTCCATAAGTTGTTCATATAGAATGTGACATTCAATGTTGGCATTCATGGGGTTTTAATGCAGGAAGGCTGACTCTTGGCCTTTGCAAGCAATGCACTGTCACAAAAACACCAAGATATGTCAGTATATGACAATGCACTGTCACAAAAACACCAAGATATGTCAGTATATGACAAGGAGATGTTGGTAATTGTCCACAGCTACAAAATGGAGGCCTTATCTTATTGGTCGTCATTTTCAAATAAGGAGTGATCATAAGAGCCTAGAATAAACCATGGAGTAAAGAATTTTGTCTATAGAGAGGCATAAATGGATCTCTAAGTTTCTGGGATATGATTATGGAATCATCTTTAAGAAGGGTACAGATATGTGGTGACCAATGCACTATCATGAATGCTAGAAAATGCAGCTCTTATAACCATATCTATGTCTTTGTACAACGACCTTGATGGCATACGCAAGGAATGGGTCAATGATCCAACAACAAAGAGCCTTATTCAAAGGTTGCTACAAGATTGAAATGTTGTTCTACATTATTCATGGGAACATTGGACCTCAAGTACAAAGGAAGAGTTGTACTAGTGGCTAAGGCTAACTTTACTCAAATGCGAAATATACTTCACGAGCTTCATGCATCTCGCTCAGCTGGTCATTCAGGAATCCTTCGCACATATAAGCGTATGACATGCGCCTTATATTGGAAGAGGATGAATGGAGGAAATCAAGCGGTTTGTAGCAGAATTTGAAGTCTGTTAGAGAAACAAGGGTGAGACCGTGGCAAGTTCGGGTCTCCCTTAGCTATTGCCTATCCTATCCCAACATAGATATGGTCCAATATCTCTATAGTTTTGTGGATGGATTACCTCCATTAAAAGGAAAAAATGCAATATTTGTGGTCGTAGATCGCCTACAAAGTATGCCCCTTTTTGTTCCCTATCCCATCTATATACTACATCAACCATTGCTAAGCTCTTCATTGATAAGTGATAACACTTTCAAGTTGCATGGAATGCTAGTGTCCATTGTTAGTGATTGAGATGCCATATTCACTAGCCAATTTTGGAAGGAACTTTTTCTGCTTCAGGGTCCTAGTTGAACATGAGCGCCTCATAACACCCTTAGATTGACAGTCAAACTGAGGTGGTTAACTGATGCTAGAAAAATAATGTGTTGCTTCACAAGTGCTCAGCCAAAAGAGTGGGTTCGTTGGCTTCTACGGGCAGAATGGTGGTATAACACCATTTATCATTTGGCTACTAAAAGAACGTCATTTGAGGTCGTGGATGGGTGCCAACCTCTCATCACCTCCTACTCATGGTTCTTTAGAGGTGCATGAAGTTGATTGCGATTTACTCAATAGAGATTGTGTTGTGCAACTTCTTAATAATCATCCTATCTACAAGGTACTCGAGCCGGGATGAGGCAACGAGTAGATAAATGCTGGATTGAGCAGGACTTTCAAGTGGGTGATTGGGTATTCTTGCGCCTAAAGCCCTATAGGCAAGCATCCATTAGTGTTCATGCTTTAATGGAACCCTCTCCGTGTTTTCATGGGCCTTATAAAGTGATTGAGCGAATGGGACCTTTTGCTTATTGGCTAGATCCTCCAACCGTGCATCAAAGATGCACCTAGTCTTCCCTGTTTCATGCCTCAAAAAGAAATTGGGTGATCATGTTATTGCTCAAAGCCAATTTGTTTGACATTTCTTCAAATGGTGAATTAAAATTCAATTGCATGCTATCCAATGGATCGATGATTCGTTAAGCAACATAATTGGGTGGTAACTAAGGTCCTTGTGTAGTGGGATAATCTGCCAATTGAGGATGCTACTAGGGAATCTTTTCGATCTCTGTAAGAGAAATTTCTAGAGTTCATTGCTTGTATAGCTTGAGGACAAGGTTGAAATTAAGGGAGGGTAATGTGAAGAGCATGCAATCTAGGGCCTATCACGTATTCATTGCCATTTCCCCCCCAATTTTCCTATTTTGTTTGTTTTTTCCCTTAATAAATTGTAGATGCCTATGGTTTGGAAGAAGCAACAAAAATCTGGCAACAGGCTTTGGATGACCAATCCCCTTGAAGAGATTGACTTCTTTTTCATATTTTCTTTATTTCCTCCTTATTCTCCATAAATCTCCATTATAAAACTTCGGTTCTATGATCATTACTATTTTCTTACTGTTATTTTTGTATTAGTATTTACTATGACACATCTGTGTTGTGTATGGGCTAGATTCATACTGAATTTGAGTTGGATTTGGGCATAGGCTTGATCCAATGATTGTTTTGTTTAGATTTGAGTTTGGATCCTAGTCCCTTGGTGTAACACCCTGAAATTTGGGGGTCGAGCAACACTTGACTTTCAAGTTCCTGGGTGTCACTTATATCCTAAGTGTAGTAAATTTTTGTGTATGAGTCAATTAAAATGAACAATAGAGGGATCAATTGGAACATAAACCACAAACCACAACTAAGCTAATGAAATAAACGCGGCTAGTAAATACAGGTCTAACAAGAAAATATCATACGGGTCGCATGAGGCATCGCCCGACAAAATATACAAAGTGTAAAGTCCAATAGAAATGGTATGCTACTATCCCTTCGCTCAACAGCCCATCGCTGGGCTCGTGTGGTCTATGGAGATCTGCCCATAAGTTGGAAGTAGAAAAGCTCCTCTTCCTCATCTATGTCCGCCCTGCCCGGTTCGTCAAGCTCTGCGTCACTTGCATGTAATAAAGTGTCTGGTTGGTGTTTTAAAACACCGTCCTAGAGTGGGAGTGAGTGATCTCAGTGGGTACCATTAGCAATGAGTTACACAAATTATCAATTCCAAGGGCGAAATTAATGAAAAGCATATAATCACAAATTCCTAACTACTGTTGTTAGTGCGTATGCATGTATTATGGAATGATGCATGGCATCACCAACGACACTCCCTCAAGCGACTTCATCTAACGTTCGCATATGGCAAACACTCCCTCATTGCGACCTCAACTGCCGAGTCGCTAACCTAGCTAATGCAATGCGATCATGAGCGTGTTAGTCGAGTATTTAGTTATTTCCGTTCATCCAACAAATTTGGAGAAACTGGTACATCCCGACAATGTCAATGCCCTTATCCATTTGTGAGGCTTGGGCCCCACGATCCTTTATCCCATCAGGTTCCTCACCCTCGATGAAAGCACGTGAGGAGTGCTAGAAAGGTGGGATCACTCGCGGTCACTACGGGGAGGCTCGTCACCCCATCGTAGGCTGACAGCTCAGGCATAGTGTCCCATTCCACCATGACTAGCTCACGAGACTTGTGCATCAATTCTAAATGTTGTCAGTGGGCGTCCATGGGCGTGGGGTGTTTCAGGTTCCAAACAGGCGTGAGCAAACATGGTTAACAAACATGGTCGGTCAGTTGGTGGACCAATCTGCCCAAATTCAGGCGAGCACATAACGCACGACATCGGGTGCAAGCATCCCACGTAGTCCCACTACTGTCGTCCTTTCGTGTCTGTCCAAACCGGTCAGATTTGTCAAGGGATGGCCCAACCGACGGGGCCGTCCACACAGTTTGTAGTTCACTGACCAACCCAGAGAATGGGCTACATTCCTTAACATTTCCAGACAATTATGAACTATTCTCAAATACAATAGAAATTGAAACATACATTCAATCCTCAGATAGATTGCAGGGTATCAAAAGTGAATGCAAATTACTACAAATAGCGGAAATTAGACATGCATGCATACAGTGTTGGATTTCCTAGGAATAAAGAAGATCACATGTTACTCATACAGCAGGAAGTTCAGTCATGCATGCAACAACGACGGATATTCAAGTAAAATCTAATGCAAAGATGAACACGCAGCACAATTTCCAGGTTCAACCAAATTTTGGGGACTGATCTAACTTTAATTAATCATGACAAGAAGGGGAATTAAGGGAGGAAGGCGATGTTCAATTCAACTCAGTCTTTTTGTCTTGAATTAGAGTATTGATTTCCTTATGCATGTTAGGCAAACTACTAGGAGAGTTCATAACGAATTTCCTATAAATCGCACATGCGCATCAATTTAACATCCACAATCATTAACTTCATCTTAGAATTGATGATTAGCCACCTAAGGATAACGGTCCCCACCTAAGGGTTGTTGAGAGCTTGCAGAGTCATCCTAAGGGTGCCGAACTCGTGGGTCGATGCGCCGAGGTCCTGAGTCAATTGAATCCGCATGTTAGGACACATGCAAGGGTCTAGCTTATTAAAAAGAAATCTGGGGGAAATTGGGTGATTGCCTCTCAATCAGCGACAATTCGCTTTTATAGCTGTGGAGGCGAGGTCCGAAGTGAGCGGTTGTGGGGAAAGGGAGGGAGATTCTTCAAGGTTCCAACTCCCTTGGGCCCCACCTCCTACTACACTCTCTTTCTCTTTCTTTCCCTCTTCTTTCTTTCTTCTCTCTCTTCTTTCTCTCTTGCTGCTGGGATATGCTGTGGGAGAGAGAGAGAGAGAGAGAGAGAGAGAGAGAGAGAGAGAGAGAGAGAGAGAGAGAGAGGGTTTTATAACCTGGATTTGGGCCAGATGGCCTTGAGTTCTATTTATCCCTTCCAATGGCCCTGTAGGACCCACTTTCTGGCTATTGGGGCTGCCCTGATGGCCCCCTTGCCATCAAATTTATAGGACGGGTGCCCCATGGCCCGATGAAGGGCTGTACAAAGTTTGACGGCGAACGGATGCAGAGTTTTATCGTAATGGCTCGATTTACGATCAACGGTCACCGTTACTCGATCAGGGACCAGATTTGGCGGATGAGTGTAGGGAAATATCTTCAGCCTTCGGTGTAAATTTGGAAGAGATTCGACAGCTGAAATGCTTTGATTCCCTGTTCTAAGCAAAGGGCCATTGATTTAAAATTTCAAACTTTAGGCCAAGGCCAGGGCGAGTCGCATTGGGCAAGTGCCGATTGGACGACGCGAATTGTTTGTTCCCAGGCATCGCCTAAGCCCGTTGCCCGTTGATGGACCACAAGCCCAGTGAGGCCCACGGCCCCCCAGAGTTTTAGATTTTTCTGCCCTTCCTTGGGCGTTGCACGGCCCGTACAGGCAGTCGCTAAGTATAGTAAGGCAGACCGGCTTTACGGCCCGCGCTCGGTCTGAACATAATCAGACTCGATCGCATTAGTGGCGTAACCCGGGTTAATTTGTTGGTGGTATACCTCACCCTAGCGGTCGAATCGTGCGGTCCTGTGGCAGTTCACACGTGGACGCCTCAGGACACTGTTCTGGTTGGGCCAGGTGTTACACTTGGATTGGACGTGGGCATGGACAAGCTTTGGACTAGTCCAACCTGATCCATTTTGATGCGCAAATGTAGGGTCAAACAATGGACTTAGTCATTTGGGGCTGCCCGTTCACATTTATATAAATTAACTCTACATTCTACTAGCTTTCCATGTTCTCATGGTGTGGTGTAATGACTGTTACGTAAAGATAACGGTGGTGACCGTTACACGTTACGACCCCCGTAATGGCCATAACAACCCTGTAATGGCCCATGAAGGGGCCAATACAAGTTTTTTGTTTTTTTTTCTCCAATAAAAGAAAGAGACCATAACGGTCGTTATAGCTCGTATTATAAAAGTAACAGTAGTAGCCGTTACGGCCACTGTTACCATTATGGAATACCTTGCATATTCTACAATGAACTACCCTTTTTTTTTTTTTTTTTCCAGCTTTGTTAATTTCAATTGGATATCGCATCACCATGATATACTTGTGGAGGCTGGAAATGTTAAATATCGGCGATAGCTGCAGATCCATGCGAATATCTACAGTATCGTTTATTTGTTCTTTCAGCTCTGTTGGTAGTTGATTGATCAACACCTGCCTTTGTTAATTTGATTTGGATAGATCTTCACTCTTCAGTGATATACTCGTGGAGGTTGGATACATTAAATATAAAAATAGCTGCAGATCTGCAGGAATATCCGTCAAATATTAGCATCCTCAAATTTCTCAACACTTCCAACCTGATCTGATTGAATCTTAGCTTGTCATATGCCCTAAATTAGAAGCGCTGAGTTGCATGATCCTTCTATCTAGGTTTTGCTCCCGCTTCAAATCACAATTCAGAATCAAGCTCCTGCTCTCGCTTCCCAACTGATCATACTCATTAATGTTTTGAAACAGACACTTCCTTACTTCCACACCCAAATTTGTTGCTGCTTCGCCTCATGCTTCGTGCAACTGTACGGAAGTGCTCACGTCGCTGATGAGACATGATTAGGCCTCCCACCTTATACACCTTTAAATGTCGATGAGCATCAACATCCTGTTTAAAGGTTGCATTTAGCCTTGTCTTTCGTTTAAAGTTTGCATTTAGCCTCATCTTGACTAGCCTTGTTTTTTTTTTTTTTTTTTTTTTTTTTGGGTTGGGGGTGCTGTCGGGGTACAGCTTTTGTTTGGGTTGTTTTTAGCCTCGTCTTGTGTTTCTTTTAGTTTTTCTTTTGTTTCCTGCATTTCGTTTCTTCTTAATAATATTCTCACCTTTCAAAAAAAATAAAATAAAAAAAATAATCCCGTTTAAAGGTTGCATTGCTCTCTTGAGGCTTACGGCGCACCTGTTCATTAACCTCATTGGTGTACTGTTAATTGGTCTTCCCATCGTCACTAACTCATCCCAAAATTTACTAAGGTACCAAAGCTAGGATATGTATCATAGGCTGCCCGTGATTTCAATTTAAGACTTGCTTGTGGATCATTTCATCGTGCTATTGTACATGACCTTAGCTTGAGGAAGGATCATCACGTTGAGACATTGTTTCTCTCTCTCTCTCTCTCTGTTTGTTTTTAACTTTTTAACAGTTATGATATGAGTGTATGGTCACCCTAGCCAATATATTACATTAGTGAACCGGTCACTGGAAAAAAAGGGCCGTATTGGCCAATATAGACCATATCAGTGCTGATATGGCTACAAAGCGCTGTTCTGTATTTTTTGTTTTAAATTCTCTCTGTTTTTTTTCTTCCACTTATTTCTCTATTTCAACCACAGAGGAATCTTAGAAACTAATTCTAAACTAGACTTAGGCCTATTTTGAGGATCAGGATTTGATTGGGATTCAACGAATTGAAACGGAATAGACTATTTTGGGAAATATCAGATAAGGGGTTAAATTCCACCAGTCCGGAGTTTTAACTGAGCATATTGTCCTCGGCTAACAGTGTCCTATGGCTTAACTGGATAGGTACTTCATAGAGTGGAATGACAGAATAGGATTTGTGCAACTGACCACACTTAGTTTGGATAAGGCTTATTAGATGGTGCTGATGATTGGAGGAAGGGTTATTAAACCGTCACTTTTTTTTTTTTTTTTTTTTTCTTTTTCTTTTTCCGTCATGCAGTATATTGATGTACCATCAGTTTCTTCAATATTGAGAGCAATAATTTATTATCATGCAGTCATAATTTTTGCTTGGAGTTATGCTTTGTTGGCAAGAAGATATTTATATATGCCCAGAATAGTAATCTCTATTGATGAGAATCGTGTTCCTTTAATTTTGATGAATCATGTTCTTTTAATTTTGATGAATCATGTTCCTTTTAAGCTATTGTACTTTTCAAGCACAATACTCACCTATCAATCTACCTGTGCTGTCTGTTTCATTCCTAGAAAGGGATGTCGGGAAAAGCTCTCAGAGTTCTCAACACACTTCCAGGATCTGAGAAGAAAAATGAAAGTTCTAGTAAAGGGAGCTTTATAAAGGCTTATGTTGAGAACTCCAATGAAAACCATACTAAGTGGCAGACTGAAAATCCTGCTTCATTGGTCTCTACTCCAAATGAAATTGAAATTGTGAGTACTGGTGTAGAGGTGGGAACTGCAGAAGTAGAGTACATAGAATCTGAGAACCTGAATGATATTGAAGATGTGGGATCGAGTGTCAATGTATGTGTTACTCCTTCCCTTAATGATGTCATTTTGCTTCTTGGCTCAAATTTCTAAATTATTTTTGGGTCCGTTTGAGTAGGGGATCCTACTAAATCAGGATTAAGCCTAATTCCGTTTTTGGTAGGGCCCATGCCCTCCACTTCAGATTTGCCACCCTAAATTGGCACTTTAGTCTTTCATTTGCATAAATGCAATTACAGTTTTAGAACAAAATTTGAAATGCCACTGATTGCATTTCTGTGGAGCAAAGCACCAGTTTAGCATGGCAAATGACATGGAGGTCATGGTGTGCACCATAATTGGAACTAGACTTAATCCTGATTATGCAGATCCCTATCCAAACAGACCCTTAGATTTCCTGTTGTTTGGAATACTTTTTTCATGCTGATAATTTAAAAAGGGAGAAATCTTGTTTAATATTTCTCTCCTATTGCTTGCAGACTTTGTTAGCAAGACTGGAGTCCAAGGATTGGGTTTTGGTCTGTGAGGCCCTTAATCATGTTCGGCAGCTATCAATTTTTCACAAGGAAACCATGCTTGAAATTTTGTGAGTATGCAATTTCTGACCCACGATTATTTCCTCAAATCCTCAATAGAGCTATCAGGAGTTAAGTTTTTGATTGAGAGCTTTCGGATGCATATGAATTTTATTTTAACAAGGCAGTTACATTTTAATCTGATCTCTTTCATTCCTATTTGTTTCTTTGCTCTTATATGTGAACAATAGGGGGAATGTGATCTCACTCATAGTAAAATCCTTGAAGAATCCAAGAAGTGCTGTCTGTAAAACTGCAATTATGACATCTGCAGACATTTTCAGCGTCTATAGAGATGATATTATTGATTCAGTTGACCCTCTTGTAAGTTCTCCTTGATTCTATAATGTCATTTTTGGTGCTCATCTTCTTTCATATAGCTGCTCGTGTTGTTCTGATATACTATTTCTATTATGTCACTTTTCCTATTTTATGATGGTTCGATGGATGGATTTTTGCTTTATAATGAAGTATGCTGGTTAAGAGGCTTATTTTTTGTGTTCAGCTTGTACAGCTTCTTCTCAAGTCTTCACAGGATAAGCGCTTTGTATGTGAGGCTGCGGAGAGAGCTTTGATAACAATGACCACTTGTGTCTCCCCGTTTCTGTTATTGCCAAAGTTGCAACCATATCTTAAGCACAAGAATCCTCGAATACGAGCAAAGGCATCTATGTGTTTTTGTCGAAGTGTACTACGACTTGTAAGATGAATACCAGTCCCTTTTGCTATTTAGTTTCATTTGTGTTTTATTTCCTGTCTTACTTGATCCACACCTTTGATTCCTTTTTGGATATGTAGAAAACCATGGTTACTGTACTTGTATTTCAATCTATTAGAAGTTGAGAACATCAACCTAGCACAGTGTCTTTCTTAGTTGCAGACTTTTTTCGGGGGTAGTTATCATCTTTCAGCACAATTTTGTATAGTGACCTGATTTAAGTTGTGTTAAAGATCCTTATTTTCTTAATTATCTCTACTATATATAATGCTAGTAGTTGGCGGACATTTTTACCCCCGCAATGAGTTGGCTAGAAATTCTAAACCAAGAGAATGTTGATGCATCTGGCCCTTGAATCAGGGTATTTCTGTCATTTATAATTTCATGAGTATTCTGTAATCCTCTCTTCTCTTTGCGTGTAGCCTACATACAACGCAAACCCCAAGAGGTCTGTCTGGGAAAAATACTATGGTGCCCGCCGTGATGTTTGCTATGTCCACTCCCTCTGTCAGTTGCAGCTGCTCATGTTAGGATGTGTGGGCGTATCTATAGTCAAGTGTGCCAATGCCAAGGCAATGAGATAGTGAGATAGGGACCCCATCATTGAGACCAAAGTTACCTAAATCATGGTTTGCTTTGTTATGTGGTACCTGAATGGGTATGCAGTACACTACCTACTCTAATACGTTGTATGCTAGGGGTAGGATCATGTGTGTCACTCCATTGCATACATGGTATATGGAATATAGTTTTATACAAGAACTCATATTGCAATTTATGTACAAAATGATGAATGTTATTATAGACCCGACATGCTTAGTGTTATATTATAACTAATAAATGTAAGTTATATAATAAATATAAATGCGTAGTGTTATATTATAACTAACCTCGCATGCTTAGTGCTATTATAACTAATAACTAAATATAAGTATAAATCTCTACATTGTAAATAGAAATTTGCATTATAACTAATAATAATCTAGAACGCTCAATCCATAATGGTAAACATGGGGGATTTCATGTTTTAGGTAACATTGGTTGAAACCACTCCACTAGCCCCTATCACCCAAACCCCCCCCTCCCACCCCCCCCCCCCCCCACTCTCTCTCCACTGGTTCTCTCCATACCCATACTTTCCAATCACCGCTCCCCACCCACGTGCACGCTCTCTCTCCCTCTCCACGTGCTATACCCCCTAGTGTTTGCATAAAGCTTGTTAAGTCAAAATGAAGGTGGTCTTGTATCTAGTTGTATAGTTCGATTGTGATTGTTGCTTCAATGTTTGTCAATAATAAAAACATATTAAAGATGAGAAAAGTACTTAAAGAATGATACAAGGAAAAGAGAAAGGAAGAACAATAGGTGGACACACTGGATTAATTGCATCATGGGTAGTGATTGCTAAACCAAGGAGAGCCTTTAATTGCCAGAGAGGTATTATACAATGTATGACCAAGAATTTGTACAATGCATTCAGGTTTTTAGTTTGTACAAGCAGGGCCCATGGTTCACTGATCTAATCTGTTGATATGATAGGCCTCGCTATGGAAGGCCCATGCACCAAAACTTCCATGTTCCAAAAATCCTCCAGATCGGAGTCTTGCCTTGAGATTGCGTGACCTTTCTTGATTGATTGTGAACTTCTGCTGTTTTTTTTTTTTTTTTTTTTTTTAATTTCTTAATCACCTAATTGTCGGCCACATATTTAAGTGTTAAGATTTTTATATTTGGAAGATTTTTTGGTGCATGGGCTATCCACAATGGGCTGTATAATATCAATGGTTTGGATCACTAAACTATATATATATATATATATATATATAAAGGTGAGAACACACACACTCTTACCCACTATTTATTTTCCATTTTGAATTATGCGATCTAGATTAATGGTTGTTTGTCCATTCTCTTGGGCAAAAGTGCACTGAAGGGATTTTAATGATAACCGTCTCCTCTTAGCCCAAACCTCAACAAATGCCCAAGGTTGTAGTAACATTGGGAGTGGTTGAAGATAGTGAATGTGCCCTCTATATAAGTGAGGTTCCTTGCTAATCCTCTTCATACTGATCATTATTAGTACAATATTGATTAAGTTATTATAGTAGTGAGATTCACCTGGTGCCTTTTTTGTCGTCTATACTTAAAAGAAATAAAAAAAAATCACTAATTTAGGTATTACTAGTGTCAACGGGTCGGGCTTCGGCCTTTTCAAGCCTGACCCACAAAATATAACCTAGGTCTGAGCTAGGCCCTAGCTCGTGATGGGCCAAAACAGATAGACCCAAGCTCAACCCTATATGTCCTTGTTGGGCCCGAGCCCAAGCCCAAGCCCAATCCATATCCAAGCCCCTTGTCGGATGTAACGCTCGCCTTCTCTAGATTGAGAGGGTTTTGGAAACTCTTTGTACTGCAGTCGTTGAAGGTTACGACGGTTACATATCAGCCATAATAGTAACGACGATTACCATTATGCGATACAGGGTTGAAATGGCGGTTACTGTGTGTAACTACTGTTACAGGGCTAAAAGAAAAAAAAGAAAAATTATATATAATTGATCTTCTTCTTCTTCTTCTTCATCTACTGCTGCGACAACTACTTAAGTTTTATTATTATTATTATTTTTTAATACTCTGTACTCATATAGACCTGTTGATAAGGTCACATAGACTTGGATGAAGGGAAAACACATGGGAGCTTGATCCAAAAAATCTTTTGGCCCAAGAAGTTTTTAATCATGGAAATTTAATCCCCACTCTGTGGGGCCCAGTGTTCGAAGTATTGGTATTGCTACAAGTTTCGCTGGTTTGGGATACAAAAACAATATCGATATCACCGATAATATCGTTGATAACCGGAAATGCGGGGAAACATGGGAAAAACGGTGGAATTTTTAGCGAAACTTCAGGCGATGCCAAAATGTACATATTTGCATATTTAGAAATAAAATAAAAAGAATGCATATATAACAAGTTTCAATTTAATGGGGCCTTAAAAGCATGTGTTGTTGTAAGAATTTAGTCCAACCATCCCATCCAACCTATTTAACCATCCAAACATCCATTGTTATTGCAAAATATCTACAACACGTGATATTTCATCAAGAAATCATCAACAATTGGAAAGGAAACGAAAGATTGTGGTCTCAATATCACGCATGTTGTGATATCAATAATATCGAGATACTATCAATCTTATCAATGGCAAATGAACACTACATACAACCAAATGTGTCGAATCGCATATGCGATCATGTGCGATGCATTGCATGCGCAATCGCATATGCGATTGCATATTTTTATTTTTTGAATATATATATATATATATATATATATATATATATATATATATATATATATATATATATATTATATATATATATAGATATATAATATATAGATATAGGGAAAAAAATTCAAAAAAAATGTAAAAATATATAAGAAACTAAGGTGAACTTTTCTAAGTTAATAGATAACTACATATTTAAAATACATTTGAGAGAGATAAAATCAATTAAACAATCAATTAAACATCAAGTCATCACATTTAACAATATAGTTAACAAGAAGTAGCAAAAAAAATCAACAAGCTATTTATTTATTATTGTAGAAAAACAAGAAGCTATCTTCCTTGAAACTTGAAAGTGCTTGAATCTTGATATTCCAATTTCCAAGAGAGGGAAGGTAGGAGAGAGAGAGATTAAGATTACTTGGAAGTAGGAAATACAAGAGAGATATAGAGAGATTAAGACCACTTGTAATTAAGAAATGTAAGAGAAAAATAGAGTTTTGGAGTGAGAATATTGCAAATGGAGGAGATTTAAAAGCCTTTTTATAGGCAAAATGTTGGTTTTTTTTTTTTTTTTTTTTGCAAAAAAATAAATAAAAATAATTCAATGTGCCATGGTAAATATGCGATCGCATATTTTCGCATATGCTACATATGCGATCACATATGTGCCATGATCGCATATGTGATTTGCATATGGATATGTGCATATGCGATCGCACATGGCAACACTGCATACAACCATGTGCCCATGACAAAAAATTGAAAATTTTTTTTTCTAATAAACAAAATTTTAATGAAATCAATACGTTGGCGATATTATTGAAATATCGTCGATACACATATGATACAAGCATTACCTAGAATTTACATAGTCGACAATATTAGCGATACATTGGCAATATTGATGCATTGGCAATACAAGCGACACCTAGAATTTACATAGTTGAAAATATTGGCGATTACATTAGCGATATTAATATGTTGGCAATACTTAGCGATACATTGCTAATACCTGAAATTTCTGATACCGGTGTTATCAGTATCGCTACCTGTGTTATTGGTTTCGCTCAGGTGGAGATAAGGATAATATTGGAGATATTTCGATAATATCGGAGATAATTCGAACACTGGCGGGGCCCCACATTCAGGGCATCACTCACTATGGTCCACTTGAGATTTAGATTTGTTTCATTTTTGGGACCATGCCTTAAAATGAAATGGCAAAACAGATTAACGACATGGATATAAGAATATATTGAGATGGGCCCCACATTCAGGGCCTCACCCACTAGTGGTCCACTTGAGATCAGGATCTGCCTCATCTTTTGACCATGTCGTAAAATGAGTTGGCGAAACGGATGAATAACATGGATATATAATACATACATCGAGGTGGGCTCACTTACATGGCCCTAAAAAATTGTGCAGGTGGCATATATTAACTCAAAATTAATTAATTAAATTGTGGACCGTTGTTGCTAAGTCACAATCGAAAAATTAAATTTTTTGGATAAGTACCAATATAATTTTGAACATGTATAAGGTACTGTAATGGTCCACCAAATGAGCCTGAAATCAACAACACTATTTACCTGAATTTAATTTCAATTTTTTTCTTAAGATCAATTGGGAAAAATGATTTCAAAAGTCTCTAACCTCTGTATGTTGAAATGAAATGTATGAGAGTCGTGAGGTATGTAATACACCAATACTATAAATAATAATAAAACCTATAAATATGAGATGTTTTGGTATTACATTCATTCTAATAAATTTATATTGATATTATATAATTAAATAATTAAATATAAAAGATTTGCAGTTAATTCTAAGTTGTCAGGTTCATAAATTTATCAGATAGCCCAATACAGCATTCTTACTAAAGATTGGACTGTTACACTACCTTAGACATGTTCAAAAGTATAAATGAATGCATATTTGGAATATTTACAATTTTTCGCATTTTCTGGATATTTACAGGACACCTTGGTTACGACCCTTGAACATTTGTAATTATGTCAATGCTGGATGATAATGTATGTTTGTAACTTAGTATTACACCATTTACAAAGTGGTAGTGACTCTTCAATCGTAGACAATATAGTTGTACAAAAATCCAAACTGTTTTCAAATCGCTAACCCAACTGTGGGTGGAGCATAAAAGAATGCTAAGAAGAATTGTAGCAATCCAATTTCATATATATTATAATATATATATATATATTATATATATATATCAATGTTTCAAATAGCGTTGGTAGCATAGCGGTGGGGTATAGCGTACGCTACGTAGCGTAGTGTAGCGAAATCGCTACGTAGCGCTGGAAATAGCGTTTTTCCCCTGTAGCGTGCGCGACAGGGGTCGTAGCGTACGCTACGGATATGTAGCGTGTAGCGCAGGTAGCGTACGCTACCTGTTTAGTTTTTTTTTTTTTTATTATTATTTTTTTTAAATTTTATTGTTTTTTCAGTGCAGGAAACAGTGGTGAACTAACACCACAAGCTAAAGTTAAGTAAAAAAACAAAAAACCTAATTTTAAAGTGCTTCTAATCCCAAACGGCAGTAGCCGACGCAGCTACTCTCCCTTCCGATCGTTTTGGAGACCCAAAATCGTCTCAGAGAGGCCATCCGACGCTGTTGCTCTCCCTTCCGATCGATTTGGAGGCCATCTGATGCTGCTGCTCTCCCTTCCAATCGATTTGGAGGCCATCCGACGCTGCTGCTCTCCCTTCCGATCGATTTGGAGGCCAATCCGACGTTGCTTTGCGTTCCCTTCGATCGATTTGGAGACCCAAAATCGTCTCAGAGAGGCCATCCGACGCTGCTGCTCTCCTTCCGATCCATTTGGAGACTCAAAATTGTCTCAGAGAGGCTATCCAACGCTACCGACGGTGCTTTTTCTACTTGCCTCTCTCTCCTTCTCTCTCTCTCTCTCTCTTCTTTCCCTCTTTTCTTTCGGTTTCCCCCTCTCTTCTTTTTCATTTCCGGCATCGAAAATGAAATAGACACTTATTATTATTATTATTTTGTGTTCTGCGGTGCACGTTGAACAGTGCACTTGCACTATTTTGTTACACGGTTCGCTGTAATGTTTTATTTCCATCTATCCTGTTAATTAGGTCACACTGACATGGATGAAGGGAAAACACACATGTCAGCTTGATCTAATACTTTTGTAGCCCCTAATAAATTTTAATGGTGGACGTTAATTTATTGTTGTTTTTATGGTGCGGTCCACCGAGCTTGGATTTGCCTCATTTTGGGCTCATGCCCTAAAATTATTTGGCAAAATGGATGGACGGTGTGGATATAACACATTTATCACGGTGGGGCCCAAAAACTTTGACACTTGTGTGCTACACTTCACAATCCGAGTCCCGCCTAATTCGGGCACTTAAAAAATTGTACACGAGACATGTATTAACTTAAAAATAATAAGACTCTATCCATCAACTTCTTACTATTTAATATTTATCATATATATATAATATATATATTTTTTAAAATTAAAAATAGAAGTATTGTGTAGCTTACGCTACACGCTACGCTATTTCGCTACGCGCTATAGAGGGTTGAACGCTACGCAACAGCTACCGCTATTTAAAACACTGAATATATAATAATATATATATATATATATATATATTATATATATATTATATATATATATAGATATATATAAGTGGACTTCAACTTCTATAAACAGTCTCGTCCCTCAGTTTTTGCGTAGCACCGATTGGATTGTTTTGATCATTGGATCGTTAGTGTTTTTTTTTTTGCCCCTTCCAGGCAGCCTACGAAGAGTGGACCTAATGGATGGTGCGGATAGGTTATCTAGGGCTAATGCAACTAAGTGCATGATAAGGTTTCCAAACACCTAACCCACTAGAGTGTCTCTATACATACAATATTACATACTTTAAATGGGTTGGGCTGGATCGGGCTCGTGCTGGGCTGACGGACTTTTATATGGAGCTCGAGCTCGTTCCAAACAACAAACAGGCTTGCATTTTGGGCCTGGGCCTGGTCTTCAGGCCTGATATGCTTGAAATGGGCTTGGCACTGAAGCTCGATTGGCCAGCCCAGCCCATTGACTGCCCTAAATAGCATGTTGTTTTTACACACAATGAGTTGTCACACGGATTGATGATTGTTGCAGTCTTTAAACTGGTGTATTGTTAGATCTTGTGAACTGTTCTACTGACTGTTGATCTGGGTGATTAGGGAGATATCCCAATTTAAGAACCTGGCTATTGCTGTGATTTGTTTGGTAGCTTTTGGGAAAGCCATTTACCCAGATTATTTGTTGGCAAGCTGCAAACATTAGGCAACTTTTATATAGAGCCCTCGTAAACTGCTCATTCAGTATGTTATTCGATGATAACATTATGAAGCATCTTCTCCCCCTCCTCTCTAGGAATAGGTTTGAAGCAATGTGGCGAGTCATATGAACTTCAACACCCTTGCTTACCATTCAGGGAACAATGAGGATAATCTCACTGATTGAACAGGGATTTTTTTTGTACATTCCGCACTAGTCTAGAATAGTCAAAAGGACAGTCAAAATCATCCAATTTGCCCTAGTCTGAAATCCTTCGTCCAAGACGCTTAGGATTCTCGTAGTAAAAAATGTCACTACAAATACAACCACTTGTTTTATTGCCATCCCGGATGACAGATTTTCGGTGCCCGGTGCCCTTAAAGAACATAGGCCCTTGGAAATCTCTAGGTTTGGATCTATAGTTGGCAATATCTCGATGAGGCTCCAAGACCAACTGGGTTCATGGTGGCTTTTTTCAAATCTGGTTTGAACATGGTCAAGTCACACCCTATCTTGTATAAGTCATTGGCGATCGCAATAGCTTCTTTATTTACATGAAGAAATAAACTGAGATGGTTCCTTTCAATTCTCTAATTTCTTCAATCCATCGAGTGAGGTGCCATGGATAGGCATTAGAAAAATTGGCCCATCTAATTGCGTTCACTAGAGCCACCTTCGACAAGTGTAGTGGGATCAACCTGATAAACTAACTCTTTCATACCAACACAGAGTGCGCACCTCTACTTCATTAGAGTCAACTGTACCAATTAACCCATATGCCCTTGGACTCATCCATGCTGTTTGATATAATTCCCTCATGTGAGTTGAACTCTGGTTACCTTTTGGGCTTCCATCAAAATTGAGCTTCCACATATTGCTAGGCAGAGGTTTCCACTTTCCACGCACACTGAGGCTTCTAGGCCACACACTTATCGACTATTACCTTGATTGACCCTCTATAATGGTCACCTTTGAACCCTTTGCAAGGTGTCCCAGGACATGAATTTTTCTTATACCAACTCAGCCATTGAAGTAATAATCCCCATTATATATATATATATATATATATATATATATATTATATATATATATATATATATATATATAAAAGGCTCAACTGATCCGATCTCTGCAAATCAGCTACCCGACTGCTGACAGAGACAATTGCTAGGAAATCTCGTTGTTCCTCAAACTAAAGCCAATGTTTCAGACCTTAAAAGGTCTTCAGCCAACTCCTATGTCCCCCAAAGAGGCTGAGAATGGAATACAGAATTGGCTCAAGGGTAGGGTATGCAAAAAATGGTTACATAACGTCTATTATGGAAAAATGGCCCATCCGTTACATTCCAATATTGTTTTTTCAAAAAAAGAATAAAAAGAAAAGAAGCAAGAAATAAAATAGGGCTTAATGGCTGTTACAACTACCGTTGCTATATAATTGAATATCTTGCTCAAGGGGGTGATGGGATCAATAATTTCAAATTTCAGGGATATTTTGTTGCTGTTATGAAGATTCTTGATGGGATGCTCATACCAAGTGGAAGTGTTGATCGGAGGGGGAGCAGCAGTACCCCTTAGCTTCTTCCCATTGAAGATGAATATAGTGAAGGCATTCGATCATTTCAATTAGTCCTCTTTGACCTTCTTATAAAAAGGACTCAACGGCTTGGACTGGCTTCCTTTGCCCCAAGTTGACCTTCTCATAAAAAGGACTCAACGACTTGGACTGGCTTCCTTTGCCCCAAGTTGGGCTGATTCGCCCTGATCAGTATTGAATCAGCCAAACTCACCTGACTCGGGAGTGATGGGGTGTGTGGAGTGACTCATGGTATTGAACCGGATCGGGTCGTAGCAAGTCTGAATCGCATTGGACTTCCGAGTCTTAAAACCATGGCTTTGGGGGAATCATCCCGACTCACTTGAGCCGGGATTGATACACATGCATGTGTATTATAGGGATCTCTTCATGAGCAGACTGATCATGCCTTTTGGCATACGTCCCTAAGTAACTCACCCAGGTTGGTGTCATCTGAGTAAGGCCTAAGATCATCTGACCAATTTTCATGTAGGAAAACAATTACACGGTTGACTTGTGGTATTGAACTAGATCACGTCCTACAGAATCCAAGTCGCATCAAGGCTTGTCCAAGTCTTAAAACCATGTGTTTGGGAGAAATGGACTAAATGTATAGATGGTTGTATTTCTTCCAAAAGTTACACGATGTGTGCAGCAAAGCAGCCACAAATTCGAGTGTGGGAGTGGGAAAACGTGTTTTAAAATGTTAGTAGTGATAAACAACTAGGAACCAGGAGCGCGAGTTAGAAGCGTGATACAAAGTGGGAGCAACACTGAGTTAGAATAATCGTGCAACTAAGTATTTTCATCAGCTCCTTTTACCATGCTCTTCAAAATTGTACCCTTAAGAGGACTGTTCAAAAGCTTGAGTGGCCCTCAAGTTGATTCTTTTCTTTTACTTTTCTCGATTTTGAAGGTCTAAGCAAACTTATTTGAGAGGATTCCACATATGTATTGTTTTGTGGTTTTGGGCATATTTATGGCAATGTTTGAAATATTGACGATATTGGCCGATATATCTTGTATCTCACCCGTGCGATATGAAACGCATAGGTAATGCCGATATATCTCACATGTTCGATCCGGTGAGCATTTTCAATTTTCGATCCTTTTTTTTTTTTTTTTGAAATTATATTAAATCGGTGTCGAATGGTTCTTCACATTGGTTCTTTATGTTTTGCATGAAATATCATGAAGTTGGAGCTTTGATTTCGATATCTATTGGTTCTTCACATTCTTCATGTTTTTTTTTTTTTTTTGTTCGAAATTTTCCTTCGACCAACTGTCAATTGAGACTAATTGTGACGTATTTAGGAGTATTTGATGAAATGAGCATCACATACACTCTAATTTCGAAATTTGAGTGTAGGTGAAAAAATTTCCCAAAAATTTCCCAAATTGTTTGCAATGTTACACCCCGAACATGAAATCAATCATGCATGAGGGCTGATCTGCTGATTTGTTAAGTCTTTGTCAATTTTTGAAAAATAAAAATAATTTTTAATAAAAAATTATAAATATTATTTTTCGAAAATTTCCTTCAACCAGTTGTCAATTAAGACTAATTTTGAAGTATTTAGGAGTGTTTGATGAAATGATCATCACATACACTCTAAATGTTATGAATTCAATTTGATTATAGTTACATTAGTTACGGCGCATAGCTTAGGACCTTATACAAAAGAAACCTATTATGTATACTTCTTTTTGAGATTTTATGATTTAAAAGTGTGTATTAAGGTCTTTTTTTAACCATCCCTGAAGTTTCATTGAAAACTTCAACCATTTCCCCAATGTTTCCCCATGTTTCCCTTAAAGTGCTATAAATTACGCGATACGAACGATATATCCCATGTGATAACCAATACATATGTATCCTAAGGATGTGATACATAACGCAATACCGAAAATTTGAACACTGATTTATGGTGGCGTAACGGTCTGCTTGTTTGTAAGAATGTTCTCCTCTCAGCATGTATTATGATTTTATCTACTTGACAGGTTTTGATTAACCCCAAATTGGCCCGAAATTCATGCAAGCTATTGCACTCATTTTGGTAATCACATTCCTAAGCATTTGAATCATTCCCCTCTATTAATAAAATTCAATTCAGATGAATAATGTTGCTGATTTAGGGACCTGTCCGATGTTCCCAAATGGACCCAAATTCATGTAATCTATAGCTATTATCCCACTAATGCAGTTGGCCTGAAATTATGATTAGTTTATCACCTAACTATTAGATTGATGAGCATTTGTTGGATGATAAAGAATGCAAAATATCCAATGGTCCTATTTCAACAAACAAGTGTCCCTAAGTCAACAGTTAGAATCATTGAAGCAATCTGATTCTGGGATTGTTATAATAGTGGACCCGACATTTTAATCGGTTTAGTTTTCTTTAATATGTGCCATGTGTACAATTTTTGAGTGCAAGTGGATCCAAGCGTCATGCGCGGCCAGAGTATCATCTCTCTTACTCTCTTCTAATGACAGGCCTCAAGTTCAAACAGTTGGACTATAAGTTACTATCCAGCTAGTGGATAACTTCGAACCTTTCATGTGTGTGCAACATCTAATCCATCCAGTAGGCTGAAGCCAACAAGAGGATTACCTTGCACACAAATCTACTATTTCAACTCATCAAGTGGACCACACTTGTATTTTTCTATTTATTAATATCTACACATCTTTTGATGGTGTGGCCCACAAGATGAGTTGATAGGCCTGATTTATACACCATATGATCCTCGTGGTGGTGCCAACGTATTGGAAGGGTTGGATTTCACAGGCACTCAGCAGATTAGAAGTTATCACTCGATGGACCATAACTTATGGTCTAATCAGTTGTTGGAGAGAGAGTCTTCAATAGCCTTCAATCTGAACCAAGTCACTCTGAACCGGTGTAGTTCTTGGTCTTCGAGACACATGGCAAAACCATTGAAGACTACTTCCCCTCATCTTATTACCCATTGGGGCCACCCTACGTTCCCTCGAATATTTGTTTATTTCTAATTCTATCCTTTTCTACTCATCCATCTCAACATCCTGATTTCAGCTACACTCATCCTATGATCGTGCTTATCCTTGACTGCCTGGCATTCTGTCCTGTAAACATGGCTGGTCTTATGGTTGGTTCTATAGCTGTTGTATAAAATCTCCTCTGCAATTTGATTGTTATGCCCAAGAGGAACATCTCGTCTTCATCTGTCAGCTCTAATTCTATGCCCAACATTCTATGGCCGGTCTTCAATTTGATTAATGAAATCCTTCGCTTTTGCAAAAAAAGTCCAATCATCTTATATCGCAATGGAAAGCACCTTTTTCTAGGGTAGATTCATCTCTCAGCTAACATTCTTCTTGCTAAGAAATTAGCTGACATTTTGGACAAAAAGAGGAAATGTGTGCGCGTATTTTAAGATTAACTTGAAGATGACCTATTTCTCCACATATTTCCATCCCTCTTATAGTCTCTTCCACCCTTAATTATATGCCCAATGTTCTATGGCTGGTCTTCATCTTTATTAATGAAATTCGTCACTTGTAAAAAAAGAAAAGTCCAGTCACCTTATATCCCAATGCAAAGCGCATTTTTCTAGGGCGGATTCATCTCAGCTAACATTCTTCTTACAAAGAAAATAGCTGATATTTTAGAGAAAAAGAGGACGTGTGAGATAGATGAAGACGACCTATTTCCCTCACATATTTTTGTCTTATGTGTACCTGCATTGTGTGATAGATGCGCCAAATGGCCTGCCTTTGCAAAATGTGCACCTGTTTGCTTCTGTGTACACATTCTGCGATGTTCTTA
Source organism: Magnolia officinalis (assembly GCA_021015155.1). NCBI lineage: Eukaryota > Viridiplantae > Streptophyta > Magnoliopsida > Magnoliales > Magnoliaceae > Magnolia > Magnolia officinalis. The sequence continues at coordinate 18,965,214 of JAJHSJ010000015.1, forward strand.
TCGAATTTGGATTTTAGCATAGAAATGTAGTAATTTTTTGGGGCTTTGAGTATTATAATTCTGGGCGCTACAGTGGAAATAACTCATTCTAGATTTTGATACATCATGAAACACAGCAACAGGCATGGGAAATGCATCTATGGCAGAAACATTTACAAAAGTAAAACAGCTCACATTTCAAAGCTTGAAATCTTTGCGAAATGCTGCTTTAAAACACACTTCTAATGCAAATCTCATGCATTTCTTGCCTGCTTTATATTTCTTTTCTGTGTTTTAATCTCTCACAATTTCTTCTTTGTTTTCCTGTTTCTTCAGTTTGCTGTTTCCACTGTGATAACTATTGTTGGAATGCAATTTCATTAATCTCGTCTCTATTTGGTGCATGGTTTGCAGGGCACAGAAGGCATCAATGACTACGGAATTGATAAATTGATTCAGATAGCTGCATCCCAACTCAGTGACCAGCTTCCCGAGTCAAGGGAGGCTGCTCGCACCCTTGCTTTGGAACTGCAGACTGTATACGAGAAATCCCACGTCCCACAACCTGCAGAATCCGAGCAACCAGCAGAATCTGAATCTGAGCAACCGGCAGAATCTGAGCAACCGGCTGCTGATTCTTGGGTGGACTTCTGCCAAGCGAAGCTGTCGCCATTGAGTGCACAGGCCATTATTCGTGTTACCTCGATTCCAAGAGAGGGTCTGGTTGTCGGTTCCTAACGTTGAAGGTACTGCATACCATAGAATATGAGCTTTCCCATGATTTTATACTCATTTAAGGTTTTTATTCATCTTCCCTACAAGAATATGAGCCTGTCTTTTGTTGTTTCACCTGTAAATGTTGTGATGAAGTGAGATACATTTATGATTCATTTTGATGGATGCATAGTGCTGGAGTTGTATGTCTCTGTTCCGGGTAATGTTGAAATTTCATATAGATTACCCTTTTGCCATTTCTTTTGTTATATCAACATCACCGATAAAAAAACATATTTGTGTTTCTTGATTTCCAGTCTTCACCTGGGGAGATGATAGAGTCCTCAGCGGCAAACACTGGAATCCTCTGCATGTGTTTGTCGCAGAGTGGGACCTGTAATTCCTCTTTTCCAATCGCTTGCTTTTGAAACACTTTTGCTCTTGTTTCTTTCTGTATGTAATTCTTGAGGCCCATTGCAATTTGTGCTATGAGAAATTCAAGATGCAGTAATTCATGGCACATGTGCCATTTTGCTAATGCATGCGGGGTCTTGGTCATTCATGAGGTAGGGGACATGCATGGACTGACCCAAAAATCCTGGGCTGTAGTTTTTCAGTTGGTTCATTTTCATTCATTCCCTTGATTGTTTCAAGGTAGCTTTAGCTTGCAATGCCCCAAAAGCTAGGTGTAGAAGCAAGCGGCTGCAGGCGAAGGGATCTGGGCTGGAAAGGAGGCCTTTTTACCAGCTCACTCATCTAGAGTAAATTTTGTGTGTATGAGAAAAAATGGATGGTTAGCGAACAGTTCACCATCGATTTACATCAACTTACATTTATTTGACCTGAAAGTGGAGCTTGTTTTCTGGGTCTGGGCATGTTTGTGGGGGTCCATAACTGATGTTTGGGCTGGATCTTGCACGTTTCTTGAATCATCTCTTCCATTTTTCCTCGCATGAATCCTCAGCACATCTCTCTTTACTACTATTCTTCTTCCTTACAATGTAAGGCAGCCCAGTTACCTACCATGTCATTTACCAATATGGCATGCAGGCCTGCGATCCAAGTTCTCCAACAAGTGTCCCCCTGGGCAGAAGCTCACTCGCCAATAAATCAGGCTGGTCCACTCATCACATAGGCCATATTGTTGGAAACAAATGACAAGCATAGAAAAACTCTGGCGAAGTACTTTTAGCTGCCTGATTTCTTTCCTAGATTGGTTCTCGGCTGATGGATAGTTTGGATCTTGCACCTGTATATCATGTTGGCACGTAGATAGGCTGCCTTACATGCTTGCCGGATTTTCTCTGCCTCAATAATCGTTTATCTAAACTATCGGCCATGCCCATCTCATCTGCATTTCAATACCCCGTTGAATTGGATTGCAATGATTAGTTAATTGAAGTCCAATTTGATTTAATTGGATTGGTATTACCATGGCTGCAGTAGAGATGAGTGTTGAAATTCAGCTTAATTCGGAGCTGGAAATTATTTTTTTTTTAAAAAAAATACAGCAGCAAGTGGAAGAGTTTTTGTTTTTCCTTTCCTTTTCATCTTAGGATGCATACCAATTTGTTGGTATTTGATATATATAGAGTCGGGATTGTAGAGTTGGGTCCGGGCTCATGTTTTGTTATCTAAACTATTGATATGATGAGGTATGTAGATCAAGGTAGCATTTTTAAAATCTCAAGTTTATAGGTTACAGGCTTTACTTTCTTTTCTTCAAGGTTTTTTCATGTTACGGAGGAATCATTGTACGTGAACGAACCAGTTAAGGAAACCCTCGATGTAAAGCTGCCTATTGAAGGAAGGGAGATCCAACTTAAGTTGGTATTCTCGGTTTTGTCTAGTGACTTGTCTGATCCCGTCCACCACTGCATTGCTAAACTCTTCATCATCGTGTTGGGGTCTATGATATGGCATTTGTGCTGGACTTGTTGGACCATGAACTACTTACCATGACCCAAGGAAAGACTTTCCTTTGATACCAAATAATGTAGTGGATGAGTGGGTAGAAGAGGAGATTATTGTCTTCTTTAAAAAAAAAAAGCCATTGAATCCATAAGGATAGAAAAATCACCAAAAGTGAAAAATAAAATTATTATTATTAATAAAAAGTGCTGATTATAACCTATTGGATGTGCTTGTATAAACAAAAGAAGCCATATATTCCTAATTTGACTTAAAATAGTAAAATCTACTAAAAATTTTTGTGAATGCTTTCCCAGATGGGGCACACTTAGCACACTCACTACCCTTTCCATCTCCGCTCTATGATTGTGGAGACTATGGTATTGACTCAAGAACATAATGTGTCTGACTTGAAGTCAACACTAGTTGATGAAGTGCAGAACATATGGTCGGCTAAACACCGTAAAATTGTTATTAGCTGGGAAGTCAAAGACTCATTTTAGAAAATGACTTATGTGGTTGGTTTGCGATTGAAAATTCTGGGTAAGGGGCCTCAATGATGGTGAAGGGGTTAGGCACCATTTTCTGCCTGCACTCGCTCGTGTGGTTTCTACTTTGTAAGATTTTTGAGAATTTTAATCTCTACACGGACATATTCGATTGTGAACAAGATCCAAAGCTGGTTAGAAACCCAGTGTTCAACTCTAATCACTACATAGGAGATTGTGATGGCTCAGCTAGGGGGGGCAATTTGAGGAGACGATAATTGTGATAGAAAATGAAAGAAACAGACAACTGAGGGGTTGGTTAAAATAAAAGGCAAAGATTAGATAACCATAGGCTTTGATACGTCAACATCAAAAAAACTAGACAAGGCACACAAGTAGTAAATAGAACCACACATGGTGACAAAGAAATGGAGATGTAAGACAGGGAAGAAGAGATCTAACACTCTTTGTAAAAGAGATGATCAGATATCTTACATCTTAGCTCTACTCCACAAGATTTAGACGGTTGTGATGACTTGTGTGGATTAGATGATTATTTAGATAAATTGGATTTGTATTAAATGAGAAGCATTGTGATATTTGTAAAAGGATGGCATTAATGTAAATTATGGGAATTTGGAGGGCAAATTATGATATGGCAAGCTTTGATTGGTTGCTGGTACCTAGCTCCGGGACATGTGGCATTTCCTCGTTAGTTGCTATAGTGTTAGATTATGTAATTTGTAGGAAGTTTGAGTGCAATTGGTCACCGGGGGGTTGACTTATCACCTGATTAGTTGCAAAACAAAATTTTTATTATTATTTTATCTTATCGAAAAAATAATTTCTTGGTAGTAACTAGCATGTGCCAAATTAGCACATGTGACATGTGGGATGATTGAAGATGAACAATGAACGTGGCATAAGTGGCATGTGATTGATTGAAGTTGAATTGTGGCCCATGAGGCACATGTGAGGTGCTTAAAAGGGCCTGTTTGGCCAGGCGAATCCCATGAGATTAGGAGGGATGGGATGGATTTTAAGGTAATGATGGTGGTGTCAGTGGATTGGTTTAAGATCCATGGGATTGCTATATCCCGGGACAAGTTCACTGGGTCCGTTTGGCACACCCGGCATATCCTAGGATTTTACCTTCCAATCCGTCCAACCAAGGGATGGGATCAATTTTAAGGCAATGATGGTGAAGTCAGTAGATTGTTTTAAGATCCATGGGATTGCTTATATCCCGGGATAAGTTCACCGGGTCTGTTTGGCTCGTCATGCATATCCCGGAATATCGCGATCCCATCCCTCCTAATACCGTGGGATCAGTCCGGCCAAACAGGCCCTAAAGATTTGTAGTAGCATATATGGCACGAGGTACACATTGACACATTTGTACACATTAGCACCATTGACACGTGACATATTTTAAGCGATTGAAGTGAATGGTGACATGTGGCACATTGGTGCATGTGTGGTGCCTTGCACATGCATGGTGCCATAGAAGATGAATGGAAGTACACCTAGCACATTATCACGTGGGGTAAAAGAGAAGATGGATGGTGGCATATGGCACATTAGCACGTGGTACACTTTGAACTTGTAGGCTGCAAGAGAAGATGGATGGCGGCACATGTAGCACATTGGCATATGGACATAGTGACATGTGTAGCACATAATATAAGATGAACAGTGACTCATTTGACACATTAGCACATGTGAAGCCAATTGAAGATGGATGGTGACACATTTGAATTTAACTATTAAATAACCCATTTTTCCATTCTTTATTTTTTCCATTGTAAGAAAATAACTTTTCTCAGGAGTGGAGGTGAGAAAATAATTTTCCAATAAAAATAGGAAGTGAAAAATGATATTTCCCACAAATTCTTTAAAAAAAAAGACTTGAGAAACCATGAAAAGTTTGTTTAAGGGGTAATAATATCTCCCTTCTTTTTCTTTCCTTTCCTTTCAATGAATCCAAACAAGGCTAGTTAAACTTCAAAACAAGCCATCTCTTTGACCCTATGGAGGAGAGCATCAAGATAGTTAATTGGGAGAATCTTTCTCCCAAATGTGTTATTTTTTTCAATAATTTCAATTATAGAAGTCAATGTGCAACAAAACATCTCTTTTCCTTATTCACTAAGTAACGCAAGCTTTCTTTATACGAGCTTAAGAACTTCGAAATAATCTCTCTAAGGCAATCATCGTCATATTGCCGGCTACCTTCACATGGAAATGGGTACTTTTATTGTTGCATCCTCCCTAAATAATTTCTAATGAAATATAATATTATACAAAGCTTAATGGTCACGATCACATTGAAAATGTGCCACGTTGTAGAAAATGGTTAAGCGGTCCACATCCAATGCACAAAAGTAGATATTAAGATGGTCAAATGGAGTGATTTTCAATCAATGCCCTTGCTGGACCTATTATTTAAAGAGTCTGGACTGACTTGTATGACAGGTTTGTACATGGATTTATTTGATACTCTGGTATACTATCCCATCAGAATCTTGGTATATTTTAATGCAAGAGTCACACTGTAGATAGATCATTCCAAAATCAGATTGTTTAAACAATTTTAACCATTGGATGTTTTTCATCTCAACCATCCAATAAATGGACCGATTAGATATTTTATGATTCAGCTGTAGTGGAGATCACCATTTGGACGGTTTAATTTGATTTGGCTGTGAGCAAGGTGTACAATTTCTCAGTGCTGGTCTCAACCATTGCACTTCCAAAATTTCAAATATCTTCTCCGAAAGGTGGTTGAGTCAAGCAATATGGGGCCCACGTGGGTGTGTGTGTGGCATCCTAACCTTCCAACAGGTAGGCCTCATCAAGTTGATTAGACCAACAAAAATTAGGCTGATTCAATGAATGGGTGGTTAACATCATTTAAAAAAAAAAAAAAAAAAACAATAATGTAGACCACCCAAAAACCTTCAAATTAAAGTATGGCTCATCTGATGATTAGTTCAGCCTGAATTTGGGTTTGTCTGACTTACCATGATGGGCTGATTGCAGGGTTTTGATGTACTAAACACACAGACGGGCTCCTAAACGGTCCATCTCGATCACGTTTAGAAATAAAATTGGACAAAGGTATTTATGTCATTTCACACTCATTTTGTTGATGATAAATGGTTGTAATAGGTGGTAAATGGATGCACATAGGCAAAGAAAGTCATTTGGCTGATGGTAAACAACGATAATTGGAATCAATGTGAAATGAAATATAACAAAATCATGTGAATTGGAATTTATAAAATGTTAAGAACCATATGCAAATGCAATAAATGATCCGATTTCCAAAAGTAGGCCTACTTTTAAAGCTCACTTGAGGGTTAGAATTTCTTTCTTTTATGCTGTTTTATTATTTATTTTTTGGAGGTAACCAAATTTTATTAAAAAATCACCGAAGTGGAAAAGAATACCCAAAACACCACAAGACCCTTAAAGAGGAAGGGCGGCCGAGGCTACCTTCACGTACACTGCCCACTCAGATAAAAGCCAGTTAACCTTTACAATGCCCTCACTCTTCCCCTCAATTATGTTGTGGAAACATTAGCCATTCTTGGAACTCCAAATGACCCAAAAAACTGCCAAGGTGAGAAGCCTCCAAATAAATTTTCGAGTCTTCCCTCTGCCTCTCCCATACCAGGCCCATAAAAGCTCCTCCATTGTCTTCAACATAAACCAATGAGTTAGAGGAGCAAAAGAAAATGACCCCGAAACCTTGTGACGAAAGGGCAATGAATGAAGAGATGATTGATCTATTCCTTGTTGTCCATACACATGAAACACATATTAGGCAAAATGAGCACTCTTCTCTGAAGATTATCAATAGTTAAGATTCTCTCTCCCTATTAACCAAACAAAGGCCATAACCCGAGGGGGTGACCGTAGAAACAATGATGGAAAGGATGAGCCGGGGTCATATTAGAGGGCATCCGAGATAGAAGGATATAGAGGGCTTTGAACGAAATTTCCCAGACCTGTTACCATCCCAAATTATGCTATCTTCCTGCTTGTAGACCGGGGTGACTGAGTTAAGGAGCTCCATCAAAGATAAAAGCTCGTCGTATTTGTCATCCAACATGTTACTACAACAAGGAGGAGATCAAACAATCTTGTCGCCATCTCTAGAGTAGCAATCCATGACTCGAATAAACCTATCAGGGGCAAGCCTAGCAACTCTAGGAAACATACCCTAAAGAGCCTGAGAGCTGCACCAAATATCCACCCAAAATCTAACCCGAGTTCCATTCTATCTTTGAAGGATAAGCCCTGACTCACCATACGATGTGTATGCCGTATTTCAATAGGATTATTATAATTATTATGTCAAATGTCACGTATATTAATTTGGGCCATCAAAACTGATGTACTTAATGCATTCCAATTATAGGTGTCTATACATAATTCTTGAATTTTGTTATAGTTTAGTTATAAGCATCCGAACACAACTAAGGATTTTCATTTGCATCGATTCCATTTACCATGTGATTTCGATTCCAGTGTACTGTAATTATAAGCATCCAAATGAACCCTTAGTAAAGCTAAAGTTCTTAAGAAGCTTTTTGGTAAAACAGCCTAATGATGAAATTAAACCACTCACTACGTGTAATGCCCTGAAAATTGGGGGTCGTGCATACACTTGACTCCCAAGTTTCCGGGGTCACTTATATCCGATTTTCGTTAATATGCGTTTAATCAGGTTTAAATGCGCAGCCTGGAATTTCCTGAAACATGAAGCACAACCACACAAGTATACTGAAATGAAGGAGATCGGGTATATATACAAGTCCAAAAATATAAATGGGTCGCATAAGGCGTTGCCCAACAAAACTACAAAAAGAATGATATATCCAAAAAATAAAGCTGAGTCCACAACTTAGCGATCAAAATCCCGCCTGTCAAGCCGATGGAGAGCCGCCCATCAACTAAAAGTAGGACAACTCGTCCTCCTCGTCTAAGTTCGTGCTGCCAGGCTCCTCATACTCCTCGTCACCTGCAACTATGGGAGAGTCTGGTTGGTGTTTTAAAACACTGTCTCAGAGTGGGAGTGAGTGATCAACTCAGTGGGTGCTATTAGTCTTAAGTTGTAACAAGCGTCAGTTATATTGTGAATTTAATGAAAAACAATAATTCATAAACACCTAACTAATCTTATTAATGCGCATGCATGACAGATGATATGATGCATGCCCTCGCCACAACACTCCCTCGAGCGACTCCATCTAACGATCGTGCATGACCAACACTCCCTCAGAGTGACCTCGACTGTCGAGTTGCCACCCTAACTAGTGCGATGTAATGTGATCGTGTTAGCTGAGTTCTTAGTTAAGTTCATTCATCTAGCAGGTTGGGGAATCTGATACACCCCACGTATCAATGCCCTCAACTAGTTGCGACGCCAGGGCCCTTCAACCCACGAGGCCAAGGCACCGCGATCATTGATCCCGTTGGGTTCCCCATCCCCGACTTCAAGCACATGGGGAGTGCTGAGAAAAGGGATCGCTCTCGGTCACTACGGGGAGGCTCGTCACCCCAGCATAGGCCGACAACTCGAACACAGTGTCCCATTCCACCATGGCGGGCTCACGAGTCGATGGATCGACTTCAATTGGTTATCAATGGGCTACAACGGTTGTAGGGTGTTCAAGGTTCCATACGTATGTGACCAATCAAGGTTAACAGACAAGATTGGTCAGTAAATAGGCTATACCGCACAAGTTCAGGCAAGCACGCGACAAACGACATCGGGTACGGGCGACCCATGTATTCTAACTACTGTCGCCCACCCGCACTCGCCCAAACCCATGGATTTAACGCCAGGGTAACCCTACCAATAGCACCACCCTCACTCTCCTTATTTTCCTGACCAACCCAAGGGTTAATAATCATCCATAACATGATAGAAGTCAGCGTTATTAACTAGCATAGGCAATCTCATGCATCCATATATCTCACATACAATTTAGATTCTTGTACAAGTAAGCTAACAACATTATGAACAAGGTGCATGTGTGGTGTATGGGTTAGTGAGGACGCTAAACATCTCATAGATCAAATGCACAAGAGTTAATGAGTCATACAAGTTACAAGGCAATACCATATAAGAAAATCATATAAGACATGAACATGTAATCATCCATTGTAAACTAATCATGTGAGAAGCATGAACGACATCATATGAGAACTAAACAAAACATACAATTCCATACAATCTCCAAACAGCATCCAAATCCTAAGTTTTCTCTAGATTCTCCAAATACTTCATCCAAGCAATCAAAATCATTAGACTCATAGTACAATTGGTGCTAGGCCACCTAAGGATAATAGTCCACACATTCGGATCGTTGAAGGCTTGGAAGATGACTTAGGAATGTGGATTTTTGGGGTCGAACGGCCGAAATCCCTAAAGCAAATATTTGTATGTTAGAATCCCATGCAAATCTCTTCTCAACACAAGGGTTTCAAGAAAAGGGATGAGGGATCTTACCTAGGCAATCAACGAAATGATTCTTATGGTTGTGGTGTAGGGTTTTCCTTTAGAGAAGGGATAGGGAATTGCAGGATTGGGTTTCCTTGGTCCCACCTCGATCTAAGGTCCACCTTTGCTCTCCTTCACACTCTCTTTCTCTCCTTGCTCTCTCTTTACTCCTTTGGTGGTGGTAGTTGTGGTGGGAGTTATAAGATAATGAGCTAGGGTTTTATTTCCTAGATTTGGGCCCTTTGTCCTCAAGTTTCAACAACTTTCCAAAATAGCCCTCTAGGACTCCCTATTGGTGTTGGGGCGGCCCTAACACCCCCTTAGCCACCAAATTTGGTGTGTAGGTGCCTCATGGCCTGATGATGGGTCATGAAAAGTTTGGGAACAAATGGACGAATATGGGGTTTGATCGTATGGTTCCGATATTTAAATGGCCCTGTGAGGTCCATTCCGGTGATTGGAGCGGTCCTGGTGGCCCTCTGGCCCTGAAACTTATAGGATAGGTGCTCCATGGCCCGATGAAGGGCCATGCGAAATTTGGAGGCGAACGATAATCAAAATTTGACCGCACGGGTCCGATCTGTGATCAATAGTCACCGTTTCACAATTGGGTCCCAGATTTCGTGGACGGGTATAGAAAAATACATTAGACCTCCACTATAAATTTAGAAGAAATATGAGACTAGTGAGCTGAGGTGAGTCACACTTTGCAAGTGCCGCTGGGATGACATGGGTAATTGACTTCTGGACGTTTACTGGGTTCGTGGTTCGCGATGGACCACAAGCTCAGTCAGATCTATGCTTCCCTAAATTTTTATAATTTTCTGATCTCCCGCGTCGCGGTATAGCCCTCACGGGCTGTTGCTAAGTGTAAACGACCATTTGGCTTGGCGGCCCGCACTAGGTCCTATCATGACCCATCTGGTCTACTCAATTGGGCTAATCCTATATTAATTTACTTGCGGTACCTTACCACGAGTAGTTTAAACGAATGGTCCTTCGACAAATCCTATATCGACGCCGCAGGACACTATGCTGGTTGGACGGGACGTTACAATCTACCACCCTTATAAATAAATTTTATCCTCTAAATTTATACCTGTTCGTATTGTTGAAGAAGGCTGGGTTAATGTTTGCGGGCTTCTGCTTCTGTCTCTCAAGTGGTCTTTTCTTCATCATGGTGGGTCCATAGTATTTGACCAATGGGATGACCTTGTTGCGCAGGACCCGCTCCTTCCTATCCAGTATTCGAGTGGGTCGGAGAATGTATGTGACATTTTCCTTGAGTTCCACATGTTCCCACTTGATGATGTGCGAAGGATCGGGGACGTACTTCTTCAACATTGATACATAAAAGACGTTATGTACTCCGACAAGAGGCATGGGTAGGGCCAAGCGATAGGCAATCGTACCAACTCGGTCCAAAATCTGGAAGGGCTCGATGAACCGTAGCGCGAGCTTTCCTTTCTTGCCGAAGAGTAAAACACCCTTCATTGGAGAGATTTTGAGAAATACGTGGTCCCCAACTTCAAATTCCAAGTCCCTCCACCTCGTGTCGGCATAGCTTTTCTGTCTGCTTTGAGCCGTCAAGAGGCGGTGCCAGATAATTCCAATATTCTCGGTTGTAATCCGCACCACATCCGGTCATAGCAAGCTTTTCTCGCCAATTTCTTCCCAACAATGCGGGGCTCGGCACGGACGCCCATACGAAGCCTCGTAAAGTGCCATGCCGATGCTAGCCTGGAAGCTATTGTTATAGGTGAACTCGGCATATGGGAGAAAGTCGTTCCAACTCTCCTGAAAGTCGAGTACATAAGCTCGCAACATGTCTTCCAATATCTGGTTCATCCGCTTCGTTTGCCCATCTATCTGTGGGTGGAAGACGGTGCTAAAATTCAACTTCACTCACATGGCTTCTTGGATGCGAGTTCAGAAGATCGACGTGAATCGGTGTCCCAGTCCGACACAATTTACAACGGGAAGCCATGGAGTCGCACTATCTCCTTGATATATAACTTGGCCAAATCATCAGCGGAGTTAGAAATCTTTATCGACAGAAAGTGGGCTGATTTGGTTAACCGGTCTACGATCACCCATATTGAGTCATATCCCTTCCTAGTCTTGGGCAACCCGGAAACAAAATCCATTGATATAAAGTCCCATTTTTATTCTGGTATGGGCATTGGTTACAAAAGACCCGGTGGTCGGTGGTGTTCGACCTTGACTTATTGACGGGACACATACTCCGGTATCTCCTTCTTCATGTTATCCCACCAATAGTTTCGCCTCAGATCCCGGTACATCTTGGTACTACCGGGATGCATTGCTAACTTGGAGTTGTGAGGGCGTTTAGAACCTCTTCCCGTAGTCCTTGAAGATTTGGAATACAAAGGCGGCCTCGGTACTGCAATCCCCCATCGGTACCGATCCTCCACTCGGACCCTACATCATTGTTTGCTCTTTCTCTCATCTTCTTCAATAACTCATCACCCTCCTGGGCTTTAACGATTTTACTGTTAATCATTGACTGGGCCTGAATGTGTGACCTCGTACGGCTCCTTCATGGTTAGCTTCATGTCGAAGTCCCGTACAAATTCTACCATGTCCCACTCTCTCACCATGAGCGGGACTGCGAATTCAAGCACCTTTTTGCGGCTCAGGGCGTCCGCCACCAAATGTTTCTTGCCAGGGTGATATGAGACGTTGAACTTGAAATCCTTCAACGTTTCCATCTAGCGACGCTGTCTCATATTCAGATCCTTCTGACCGAAGATGTATTTGAGGCTCTTATGATCGCAAAAGAGCTAAAACTCTTCACCATAGAGGTAGTGTTTCCATATTTTCAATGCGAAAACTACTGCCGCAAGCTCGAGGTCATGTGTAGGGTAGTTCTCCTCATATTTCCTTAACTGTCGAGACGCATAAGCAATTGCCCGTCCTTTTGCATGAGCACGTAACCCAAGCCCACTCGAGAGACGTCCGTATAGACAGTGTACTTGACCCCTTGCTCAGGCAGCACAAGAACAGGTGCTGACGTCAGTTTATCTTTCAACTCTTGGAAGGCCACCTCCGCCTTCTCATTCCAGACAAATTTGAGGTCCTTTCGTGTCAGCTGGTATAGCGGCCGAACTATTTTTGAAAAGTCTCTAATGAATCTTCGATAATAGCCGATGAGACCGAGAAAATTTCTCACTTCTGTGATCAACTCCGGTTGCTTCCAATCTTGCACGGTCGCCACCTTGGCGAGATCCACAAATATTCCTTCTTTAGACACTACATGTCTCAGAAATTTGACCTCCTCCTTCCAGAAGTCACATTTCCTAAATTGTGTAAACGACTAATTTTTCTTAAGGGTTTCGAGGACTGCCCTTAGATGCTCTTCATGCTCTTCATGGCTTTTTGAATAAATCAATATGTCGTCGATGAACACGATGACGAATCTGTATAAGAACAGCCTAAAGACTCTGTTCATGAGGTCCATGAATACTGCTGGAGCATTGGTGAGTCCGAACGTCATAACTAGGAACTCATAATGGTCAAAACAGGTTTTGAAAGCCGTTTTCTGTATATCCTCGTCCCTGACTCGCAGCTGATGGTACCCTGATTGTAGATCGATCTTTGAGAAGTATTGAACACCCCTCAGCTGGTCAAACAAGTCGTCAATTCTGGGCAACGGGTATTTGTTCCGAACTGTCACTTGGTTCAATCTCCTGTAATCTACGTATAAACATAATAACCCATCCTTCTTCTTCACAAATAGGACCGGGGCTCCCTAAGGTGAGACACTGGGTCGGATGAAGCCTGACTCTAGCAATTTGTCAATTTGAGACCTTAACTCTTTCATCTCACATGGGGGCATGCGGTAAGTAGGCAAGGAGATGGGCTTGACATCCGGAGTCAGATCGATCGTGAAGTCTATCTCACATTAAGGCGAAAGTCTAGGTATGGCTTTAAATACGTCCCAAAAATCTTGGACCACGGGTGTGCATGTTATCGAGGGTCCATCACAACCCTCCTCCAATGAAGCATAACACAAAATTTTATGATCGTGGCTGACTTGGACTGGGAATGTGAGGGAAGTGCCGTCGTCCTCGTATATTTTCACTGTCAAGGTGTCACAGTGAATCTCTGTCTTCATCATAGTCAACCAGTCCATGCCCAGGATGACGTCGTAGTGGAAGATCTTGGTCACTATTAGATCCACAAGCACCACCTTGCATCCCAAGTCAATGGGGCAATCACTACACATCTTCATTGCTTCTGAGAAAGTACCAGCAGCGGTAATGATCTTTACCCCAACGAAGGGGGTAGGGTGTAGTCCTAGATGCTTGACGGTTGCATGCGATATGAGAGAGGTAGTGGACCCGGTGTCTACCAAAAGAAATATGCGAGTACCTTGAATGTGGGCCGTCACCTCGAAGGCCGTAGGAGTGGGGACGACTGCATCCTAGCCCTCAACCGCTAATGCATGTACTCGAGACTACTGTGGAAGGTTCGGTCGTTGTATAGGCTGTTGTGGCGGCCTAGCTTGAGGTGCAGGATGACGACTGAACTGCTGGCTAGGCCCCATCATCCGTAGGAGAGGAATCTGCAATGCTTGCCGTGGGGGTCGATTGTTGCGCTAAGGGGGCGTGAAGCCGAGGTCCTTCATTCTTGTAAAACAGTAAGGCTCAGAGTAACCTGTCCTCCAACAGTAGTTGCATATCTGGGTAGGTCGTGTAGGAGGGGCTGGTGTGGCGGCTAGTCAGGGCGGAGAGTTTGGGCGCGGCCTTTTCCCGGCAAAGGAAGAGGACGGTCCCTCCATCCTGTTTCGTGGCCCCAGTTGTGAATGGGTCAGTGAGACTCGTTCCTCATCCTTTCCACCTGTATGGACATCTCGACGAGCTCGGCATAGGTCCGGATGCTCGCACAATACATCTTCGAGCGGATGCCGCTCCTCAACCCCGCAGTGAATCGCCTCATCTTAATCGTCTCGTTGGTGATCATTTTGGAAGTGTAGCGCGATAATTCGGTAAAACGGTTTTCATATTGCGCTACAGTCATCCCCCCTTATTGGAGGCGGAGGAATTCATTTTCCCTCTCATGCTGGTACATCTGAGGGAGGTACTTCTCATTGAAGTGGCTCTCAAACGCCTCCCACGTCCACACGTGGTTCTCGGGAATGGACCGGAGAACACTCTCTCACCATAGGTCCGCCTCTTTCTCAAAGAGGTATGAGAGGAGCTCGACATTCTCCTCTTCAGAACAGTGGAGAGGCCGAAGTAGTTTGGTGACTCGGTTGAGCCAGTATTCCGCGTCCTCGGGTCGGTGGGTGTCGGCAAAAGTAGGGGGCCTATACCGTTGAAATCGCTCAAACAGGTTGCTTTTGTTAGTTGCGGGCGCGGCCATGACAAGTTGCTCCCCGTGTTGCACCCCCATGTTGTGGGCCATGGCCCCCATCATAGTGGCCATTATCTACTATTGTTGTTGCATGAGAAGCAACATCTGGCCCATTTGATCCATGACCTGTGGCGGGGGAGGTGCGGGTGTTACGGCTTGCGGTGGTGGCGCATTCCAAGCTGCCTCTTGGGTAGTACTACCCATGTTCTGGGAGCCGGTCGCCCCTTGGGGGCCTTGTTGATCGTCAGAGATTTGGTCCCTCTCGACCAAGCCACCATGAGGTAGGCGGACAAAATGATCTTCACTCCTAGGGGGCATCTTTCCTGGAAAGAAGTTTCTTAGAGTGTTAATCACTAAAGCATCGTTTAAACACAAGCCACATACATACATACAAGACTTATGGGTTCCATCCAGAACTTATAAGCAACCATACACACGATGCAATTTACAACAAGAAGATATTTCACGACAATCCATACATCCTCATTGATTTCAACATGCCATTAGTATGGCCAGTTACATGTTACAGCATGGATTACAAGCATTACTAATCATGCTAAACATAAAGGAAATACAATCTAACTAAGCAAGAGTCCTAATCATCCTTCAGTACATGCAATTAGACCTAATCGGCCCAAAGCAACTACTAGTTATCAGTAAGGACGTGGTGCTACTCGTCTGAGTCGGGTGAAAGTGGATGTGCTTCTTTTGCCGCAGCAGATCAGGGCCTTTATGACTCGGTACATCTTATTATTCCATTTTTCCTTCTTCACTTGGTGCCTGACTTGATTCTCCTTGATCTCTGCTACCTCGGCCTTGAGCGCATCCAAGCGCTCACACATATCTGGGATGGTAAGTGGCTCCCCGCCAACTTCTTCCATTTCCTCAGCTCCACCCGCCTCTTCAGCTTCATCCTCATCCTCGTAGCTTCCATCGCTTTCCTCTTCTTCTTCGACAGGGTCTCCATACTGGTCGATGTGGGCCTGTCGCTTTTTGGAGCCTATCTTCATCTTATTCGATATATCGTCGCCCAACAACTGTGTCGGTACAGGATTTCCATCTGATCCTCCTACTCCATACTGCTGGGCCAACCGACAGACCAGGCGACCAAAAAGAAGGCATGTACTCTTCCTCGTGTTCCTTGTGGCCTACACAATCTGGTGAAGTACTACGCTGGGAAGGCACACATCTGCTCCCTGCCCCACTTGATATATAAAAACTCTACCATATAGCGGGAGTACTCGGAGCGATTCAACAGTCTCGGGTACACATTTTAGGTGCAGATGCGGTGAAGTACCCGGTACTCTGGGATAAGGTTGGTCGAACTCAGACTGTGCCCTTGCTCCCCCCGCTTCCACTGGGCAACCCGACCACACAAAAAGCGGGTCCACTCATTGCGGGCTTAACTCGTATCTAGATTTTCTTCATCAATTTGTACCTCCCCTACTGGCACTCCCAGTACGTCGGCAATATCCTCCACCCCGAAGTGGGACTCCTCACCACCCACTATAAGATCAAAGCCCAGGGGCTTGAATTGAGGGTTTCTGATCCGCACGTAGAAAGCCCTAGCTTGACCTACATCCGCCTGGTAATTCCCATAGAAGATTGGACCCCATTCATTATCCATAAGCCGGCCGAGTATGACATACTCATCGAATAGATGCTCCTCCACGGAGGCTTCGAAGGCTACGCTGCGCTGTAGGAAATTTCCCATATCTTCAACGGGCAGTTGGGAGGCCAGGGTTGCTAGCCTTCCTTGGGAATCGCTTCGACACTTGGATCGGACTTCCGAGACCACCTTCCCCTTTGGATCGGCCTTTTGGTTGCTTTGCCTCTCTCGGTTCGGTCCCAGCTCGGCGGGAGCTGACCTTTTCTTCCCCATAAGGGAAAGAATCACCGAGATGGAGAAGAATGAGGCAGCGGTTGCTAAGAAAGCCATTTCTTTAGCTAGGAATTGGAGGGTTGATAATGCAGGCAGATTGTTGGAGGAATGGTCTTAGGAATGGCTTGGGAATGACTTGAGGGTGGGTCTAGGAATGAGGAAAATGTGTTGAATATGGAGGTGGAAGGATAGATTTGGGGATTAGGTTTGAGGATGGTTGTTGTTGGGTTTTGTGAATGAGGGATTGGGATGGAAATGAATATGGAGTTTTAGAGGTGGTTTTGGAAATGAGAGAGTGGAGATGGGTTAGGGAGATGAAGATGAAAATGGGAGAAAGAGGGGTTTGTTAAGAGGGTTTTGGAGGAAATGGAGTGAGATGGGTTAGGGAGGTGGGTAATATGGAAGAAGAGGAGTGTAGATTTGAGAGAGGTGTGGAATGGGTTTGAAAAATGGAGTTTGAGATGGGTTAGAGTGATGGAGAGGTGGTGGATTTGAGATCTTGGGATGGGAGAGGTTCTCCAAGGATTTTAGGAGCAATAGAGGGGAGGGAGATGGGAGGAAATGAAGTTTTTGAGTTTCATTTGCAATAAGAGTGGGCCCCACACGTGTGCAAGTAGAAGGAGGGGAGGGGATTTCTGTTTTTTTGGGGGTCCGGTGTCGTCATGCCGGTCGGCTTGGGCACGCCGGCACGCTGGAGTCCTCAGCGTGGGTAGCGCCGGCTGGGCGTAGGCACGCCGGTGCTCTGGAGTCCTCAACGTGGGTAGCGCCGGTTGGGCGTAGGCACGCCGTTGCTCTGGAGTCCTCAGCGTGGGCAGCGCCGGCTGGGCGTGGGCATGCCGGTGCTCTGGAGATTCGGGTGTTGGCAGCACTAACGGGGCGTGGGCACGCCGAGGTGCTGGACGATTGGGCATGGGCACGCCGGGGCTCTGGTGGTTGGGTGGGGGCTGCGCCTGGTGGGCGTGGGCATGCCGACGCCCTGGACATTTGGGCGTGGGCAGCGCCCATTCGGGCGTGGTCACGCCGGCTTGCTGGTCCCCTCTTTGCTTTGTGATTTTTTGGGCACTGGTAAAGCCCCCGGGGAAGCACCATATATGAATTTGGGGTAGGAGAAGCCGGTCTACGCAGTGGGTCTATTCGTTTGATGAGTTTCCTCTTGGTTAGGGGCTGAAATCAGATTTTCTACTGTTCCACTATTTTTCGATAAATCCGCGTTCACCCTTAAGTTTCTTTCCCCGAATGGGTCGGAACTATCAAATTTTGCCCGGAACTAATACACTCGGACTTGGAAGTTAGCTTCGACCGTCAAATCCTTTAATTTTCGGCTCGTTCTCGTCGATGCGTCAATATACCATAAGACTCTCGGACCCGACTCTTAGCGTCGCTACATGCCCTCGTTCCCCGATCCTAACTTGTCGGAAGAGTTACCTTCCATCTACGATTGCTGGTTCGGGGTCTAGGATGGTTCCTATATTTATAAGTCTCTATTGCGTTTACTAATATGTACCCTCTCAAGTCAGCGGACGCTTTAGTGAGTTCATGACCCATGACCCAAGGGATTACAAACTATTGCTCTAATACCAACTTGTATCGCCCTGGAAATTGGGGGTCGTGCACACACTCGACTCCCGACTTCCTGGGGTCACTTATAACCGATTTTCGTTAATATGCATTTAATTAGGTTTAAATGCGTAGCCTGGAATTTTCTGGAACATGAAGCACAACCACACAAGTCTACTGAAATGAAGGAAATCAAGTATGGGTCGCACAAGGCGTTGCCTTACAAAATCATAAAAAGAATGATATATCCAAAAAATAAAGCTGAGTCCACAACTCAGCGATCAAAATCCCGCTTGTCAAGCCGATGGAGAGTCGCCCATCAACTGAAAGTAGGACAACTCCTCCTCGTCTAAGCTCGTGTCGTTAGGCTCCTCATACTCCTCGTCACCTGCAACTATGGGAGAGTCTGGTTGGTGTTTTAAAACACCGTCCCAGAGTGGGAGTGAGTGATCAACTCAGTAGGTGCTATTAGTCTTAAGTTGTAACAAGCGTCAGTTAGATTATGAATTTAATGAAAAGCAATCATTCATAAACACCTAACTAATCTTATTAATGCGCATGCATGATGGATGATATGATGCATGCCCTCGCCACAACACTCTCTCGAGTGACTCCATCTAACGATCGTGTATGACTAACACTCCCTCAGAATGACCTCGACTGCCGAGTCGCCACCCTAACTAGTGCGATTCAATGTGATCGTGTTAACCGAGTTCTTAGTTAAATTCATTCATCCGGTAGGTTGGGGAATCTGATAAACCCCACGTATCAATGCCCTCAACTGGTTGTGATGACAAGGCCCCTCAACGCGCGAGGCCAGGGCACCGCGATCCTTGATCCCGTTGGGTTCCCCATCCCCAATTTCAAGCACATGGGGAGTGCTGAGAAAAGGGATCGCTCGCGGTCACTATAGGAAGGCTTGTCACCCTAGCATAGGCCAACAGCTCGAACACAATATCCCATTCCACCATGGCCGGCTCACGAGTCGGTGGATCGACTTCAATTGGTTATCGATGGGTTACGACGGTTATAGGGTGTTCCAGGTTCCATACATATGTGAGCAATCAAGGTTAACAAGCAAGATTGGTCAGTAAATCTGCTATACCGCACAAGTTCAGGCAAGCACGCGACAAACGACATCGGGTACAGGTGACCCATGTAGTCTAACTACTGTCGCCCACCCGCACTCTCCCAAACCCATGGATTTAACCCCAGGGTAGCCCTACCAACAGGACCACCCTCACTTTCCTCATTTTCCTGACCAACCCAAGGGTTAATAATCATCCATAACATGATAGAAGTCAGCGTTATCAATTAGCATAGGCAATCTCATGCATCCATATCACTCACATACAATTTAGATTCTTCAACAAGCAAACTAACAACATTATGAACAAAGTGCGTGTGTGGTGTATGAGTTAGTGAAGACGCTAAACATCTCATAGATCAAATGCACAAGAGTTAATGAGTCATACAAGTTACAAGGCAACACCATATAAGAAAATCATACAAGACATGAACATGTAATCATCCATTGTAAACTAATCATGTGAGAAGCACGAATGACATCATATGAGAACTAAACGAAACGTACAATTCCATACAATCCCCAAACAACATCCAAATCCTAGGTTTTCTCTAGATTCTCCAAATACTTCATCAAGCAATCAAAATCATTAGACTCATAGTATAATTGGTGCTAGGCCACCTAAGTATAATACTCTGCACCTTCGGATCATTGGAGGTTTGGAAGACGACCTAAGAATGTGGATTTTTTGGGTCGAACGGCCGAAATCCCTAAAGCAAACATTTGTATTTTAGAATCCCATACAAATCCCTTCTCAACATAAGGGTTTCAAGAAAAGGGATGAGGGATCTTACCTAGGTAATCAACGGAACGATTCTTGTGGTTGTGGTGTAGGATTTTCCTTTGGAGAAGGGATATGGAGTTGCAGGATTGGGTTTCCTTGGCCCCACCTCGATCTAAGGTCCACCTTTGCTCTCCTTCACACTCTCATTTTCTCCTTGCTCTCTCTTTACTCCCTTAGTGGTGGTATTTGTGGTGGGAGTTATGAGATAAGGAGCTAGGGTTTTATTTCCTAGATTTAGGCCTTTTAGCCCCAAGTTTCAATAACTTCCCAAAATAGCCCTCTAGGACTCCCTATTGGTGTTGGGGCGGCCCTAACACCCCCTTGGCTACCAAATTTGGTGTGTAGGTGCCTGATGGCCAGATGAGGGGTCATGAAAAGTTTGGAAACAAACGGATGAACGAATATGAGGTTTAATCGTACAGTTTCGATCTTTAAATGGCCCTGTAAGGTCCATTCTGGTGATTGGAGTAGTCCTGGTGACCCTCTGGCCCTGAAACTTATAAGATAGGTGCTCCATGACCTGATGATAGGCCATGCGAAATTTAGAGGCGAACGGACGCGGGATTTGACCGCACGGGTCCGATTTACGATCAATGGTCACCGTTTCACGATCGGGTCCTAGATTTCGTGGACGGATATAGAAAAATACATTATACCTACACTATAAATTTAGAAAAAATCCGACGGCTGAAATGTCTTATATCTCAGTTTCAATTAAGAGTGTCAGATTCTAAGACTAGTGAGTGGGGTGAGTTGCACTTTGCAAGTGCTGCTGGGACGACGTGGATAATTGACATCTGGACGTTTACTGGGTCCGTGGTCCGTGATGGACCACAAGCCCAATGAGATCTATGCTTCCCTAAATTTTTATAATTTGTTGACCTTCCCGCGTCGCGGATAGCCCGCACGGGCTGTTGTTAAGTGTAAACGGCCATCTGGCTTGGCGGCCCACACTAGGTCCTATTATGACCTGTCTGGTCTACTCAATTGGGATAATCCTAGATTAATTTACTTGCGGTACCTCACCATGAGTAGTTTAACAAATGGTCCTGCGACAAATCCTAAGTGGATGTCGCAGGACACTGTGCTGGTTGGACGAGATGTTACACTACGCATGCCAATGGATAAGGATTCAAACATGCCCCACAATATTGTAGATATATTTAACAATCAAATTTCTAATTGCCTTGGTAGACTTTCCTTTTTAGCTCTCACATGGTATATTTAGAGAGAGGTAACTTCATTTTCAATTCTAAACTTCTCCCAAAGAAAATCATCTTTAGATATATAATTTTAGACCTAAGAGCTGTAATCATATTCCATTGTTCTTATTGAAATAAAGGCCCTTATATCTCTTTACGTGGCTCGTGATCTTCATACTGTTGGGATAAACGGCAGAATCATATAGAGATGAATCTAGGATTGCAATTCAAAAGCACCAAGCAAACACAAAGAGAACACAACAATTTAACGTGGAAAACCTTTTTGGGAAAAAAAACCACAGTACAAAGCGATAGAAATCCACTATGAAAGTAGAAATTACAACGAGAAAAGACTTACTCGATTTGAACAATCCTCAAATCTTACCCTTGCTACACCCTTTGAAACCCTATAATTATTTAGAAACCCTTTGAAATAGTTTAAGAAGCCTTAGAATATCCTTTGGAGCATCCTAAGAACTCTTATTTATAGATGAGGAACTCCAACTTTCGCACCGAGTTGGAATAATCTAGAAACTGCCTCAAATTTATGCAGTCCCCGCACAATCTACGTAACCTTCGACTAACCGAACCAGAGCTCAGGCTAGCCGACCGACACTTTGGCTAGCCGAACTTATCCTTCAGGTGGCCAAATTACTCGAAATTTCCAAAAGAAAGGTTGCTGGATTTTTACCTGAACTTTCTCGGGCTGACCAAATTTCATCGAGCCTGTTTGACAGATTTAAGACATCTGTCAACAACGATTTTTATCATGTCTTCAATCTTCAAACGTGTAGCTTTTTGACCTCTTTTCTTATCTCTGCCTCGTATCATCGCTTTATTAATGCTTCTCCTGTAGACTCCATCCTCCTTTTATGCCATCGCCAAGCCCAGAGAAGTTGTACAGAACTTAAACTTCTTTATAGGAACGACCTTGGTGAGCATGTCTGCCGGATTCACGCTGGTGTGAATCTTCTCCAGTGTTACACCTCATTCCTCAAGCACCTGTTGGATAAAATGTTGACGAATGTCAATGTGTTTAGTACGTGAGTGATAAACAGATTTTTTAGCTAAATTAATAGTGCTCTCGCTATCACAATTAATCGGCACGGTCTCCTGTTGAAGCGCCAACTAATTTATCATGCCTCTTAACAAAACACCTTCCTTAAACGCTTCTGCCACCGCCATATATTCTGTTTCGGTCATGGAAAGAGCCACTATAGATTGAAGCTTCGACATCCAACTAATTGCTTCACCCACTAGTATAAACGAGTAACCAGAAGTCGACTTTCTGGAATCCACACTACCTGCGTAATCTGAATCCACATACCCTACTAACTTTTCTCCTATCTTCTCAAAATTAAGACGTAGTCTTTTATACCCTGAATGTATCGAAGTAGTCATTTCATCGCTTCCCAATATTGCTTGCTAGGGTTTGACATGTATCTACTCATAACACTGACTGCCTGTGAAATATCTGGTCTCGTATAGACTATGTCATACAGTAAACTGCCAACTGCATTCGAATAAGGCACATGAGACATAACTTATTTTTTCTCATTTGCTTTAGGACATTGTTTTGAGGAAAGCTTAAAGTAGGCCGCGAGGGAAACACTCATTGGCTTTGCCTGGTCCATCCTATACTTGATCAACACATTTTTAAGGTATTCTGCTTGTGATAACCAAAGCCTGCTCCTCCTCCCGTCTCTATAAATATGTATGCCGAGAACTGTCTTTACAGCCCCCAGATCTTTCATCTTGAATGTTACGCCCCAAACTCGAAAACCGGGCTCACAAAATTCCCGATCGCCGAATCCAGTGCCGATAGCCTCCGTAAAACCCCATTTTGGGCTCCCAACGCCCATACACTAGGTTCTGATCCTGGGATCCTACAAGGAGGATTTTCCAATGTACATTTATCTCGTAAGAAGCATAACCACAAGTTTACTCAAATCACAAAGGCAACATCATCATCACATATCCACTAATATAAACAGTTAAATACAGAGCTGAAAGGGAAATGCATATATAAAAAATTAAAGCTCCAGGAGTCCGCTGCCCGCTCTAAGCTCAATGCTGCTGCGACCTAACGCCACCTGCACTCATCTATCGTACATAAGCTTATAGAAAGCTTAGAGGGTGGTGAAAGTGTGTGTGCAAGATAAGTGTTAAGCACACAAATACAATGCCATAATCATACAATGTCGGAAATACTTGCAAGATCATGAATCATACAATATCCGAGTAAGCGGAAACATACAGGTAAATCCACGAGTCATATAATATCAGAGTACACAATGCAGATCATAATGAGCCAAATATCATATACTACGGATGCAATGTAATATGCAAAACCTGAAGAGCCACGAATACCATCAACCTCATCTAGGCCATACATCAAACCTGCGCGTATCACGCGATCATGTGGGGATAACTCCGTCTCACAAGGAGTACCATAAACATCTCAGCCCAATAACATCTGCTTTAATCAATCATCCATCATAACATGCATACGAATGATGGAGATCCACAGAAGGACGTCGGATTTAGTCCAAATATCAAGATAAGCTTACTGATTTAAAATGTGTCGCAATAGTTAAGGAAATAATTCAACTTATAGCCACCATAACATCGGACGATGCTTCCGATGTGGGACAAAGTTCTGCCTGCACTGTGTGCATAGTAGCCTGCCAGCATAGTAGCCTGCCAATCACTGGTAGCTCGCTCAGGTCCTCATGCCCCGCCCACTCAGTGTCCCCCCACGTGGGCCCACCCACATGTGATCACAGTGATGGAGCGTCACAATATCCCCCACCGAGGGCAGATCCGAGTCTAAGTGCAATAAGTGGGCTTCCTTACCCCCTCTATCTCGCAATAAACTGGACTTCTCTATGGGGCCCAATATACACAAGGTGGGCTCTAAGGTATAAGTATCATAATGTTATGTTGTCACATACTCATAATCAGTATCAATAACGGGCACCGATAATCAATATCGATAATTGACATCGATAATCGGAATCGGCCTCAATAATCAGAATCGGTAATCGGCCTCGACAATCAGAATCAGCCTCGATAATCGGAATCGGTAATCGACCTCGATAATCGGAATCGGCTTCGATAATTAGAATCGGTAATCAGCCTCGACAATCGGAATCGGCCTCGATAATCAGAATCGGTAATCGGCGTCGACAATTGGAATAGGTGTCGACAATCAGCCTCGATAATCAGAATCAGCCTCGATAATCAAAATCGGCCTCGACAATCAGAATTGGCCTCGACAATCGGAATCGGCCTCGGCAATCGGAATCGACCTCGATAATCGGAATTGACCTTGATAGTCTGAATCAGCCTCGATAATTAGCCTCGACAATCGGAATCGGCCTCGATCTCGATGTGAATGGGCCTAACAAAGCCTAAGGGAAGGCCACAATGTGGACATTCAACCATCATTACCCATCAATGTGGACATTTAACCAACATTACTCCCAAGGAGTGGCCCACATAGAGCCAAACGTATCGTGAGCCCATGACCTCATACAATCACAATGGGCCACATACAGTTTCATTGGGCCTCATACAATCACAATGGGCCACATACAATCTCAATGGGCCTTACACAAGGGTCTCATACATCAAGTGGGCCGCATCACATGGGCCTTATACAGCACATTGGGCCTCATCATATAGGCCTCCTATACAACACATCGGGCCTCATACAATCACAATGGGCGGCATCACGGTGGGCCACATACAATCTTAATGGGCCTTTTACATCAAGTGGGCCATATCACATGAGCTGCACCAATGGGCCTCATATACATTGAATGGGCCACGTATTTGGGCCTCGAATACATTAAATGGGCCATGTATTTGGGCCTTGAATACATCACAATGGGCCTTACCATATACACCATACATCTATTTTTAAAGATCATTATAGAGTATTACCCAATGCATCATATCAAAAGATCATCTGGACCATACCACAATAACAGTGGTGATAATGATCAAATGGTCAGTTGGACCACATCACAAATAGCAGTGGAGACAGTGATTTCCACTATACAAAAATTTCACAGGGGGCCATCATAACTTGTATTTTCCATCCAGTCTGTTCATAAGGTCACAAGGACCTGAACCAATAGGAAAAATAAATATCATATTGGTCCAGAACTTCTGTGACCCAAAAGAGTGTCAATGGTAGACGTTCAATCCCACTGTTTTGGCAATGTGGTCCACTGGATAACTAGATCTGTCTCATTCTTTTTCTCATGCCATAAAATTATCTCTCAAAATGGTTGGACAGTGAAGATACAACACATGCATCATGGTGGGTCACTGCACGGACGGTGCCGATATAAGACATCAAGGTGGGCCGTACATGGCACCATCCAAATGGATGGTGCTAATGAAACACGTAGATCAAGGTGGGGTCCATGAGCGTCGCCCACCTAAGATGAGCATGCCAATGGATGGGCGGTTTGGATGTACATGGAGGTGGGTCCAACAGAACCTGCTGACGTCAATACCCTAGCAGTGGAACTCACGGGGCTTGCTGGCTTCATGTACAACACCTGCATTGCTAGTGGGATGTTGACCCACTAGCAGATGGACAATTTAGATAAAATATATACATCATGGTGGTTGCAGGGCTCCAGCACGTCTGTTGATGGATGACTAGGGAAAACATATACATCAAGTGTCATCCCACCGTCCCAAATCAAATGGACGGTGGGAATGAAGGATACATTCATCAAGGTGGGCCCATCCCACACGTGCAGCACCTGTGGATGGGCCCCACCGACCAGGAAAATGGATGGACAACGTTGATGAAACGCATGCATCACAGTGCACATGCATTAGCGTGTGGCCCACATAACTTGGTGGCATCCTATAGTCAGCCATTGTTGCTGACATCAACGTGGGTGGATCTCCATCGTCCAGTTCTGCTGGATGGTGCAAATATAATAAATACAACATGGTGGGTCCACATCAGCGTGGATGGTGTGGATCACAAACACATCATGGAAGGTACCCACCGTCCAGCAGCTGTTGGATGACTGGGATATAAAATATATTAAGGTGCGGTCCACACACCACGTCCAGGGACTGGATGTCTTGGATTTGCTGATCAGGTGGGCCACATCGATACCATCCAAAAAAAGGAGAGAGAGAGAGAGAGAGAGAGAGAGAGAGAGAGAGAGAGAGAGAGAGAGAGAGAGAGAGAGAGAGAGAGAGAGAGAGATCGGGTGGAGGAGGGGCCTCGCCACTATGGGCCCCTCTATACAAAGCATACATCAAGATGGGTCCCACCACAAGTGGGCCCTCAAATCATCAAATCCAAACAAAATCACCCACCGTTCTTGCTTCTTCTTAGGCTCCTCCTCATCTTAGCTCCAATGAGACATGATTCAATAGTTGAGATTGATTATGGAGGGTGGGATTGGGTGGTAGGAAGGTGGGCCACACTAGCTTCTCTCCATGGGAGGCTCTCTTACTTGGACGGCTGCTTGCTTGGGAGAAATGAGAGATAAGAGAGATGAGAGAGATGAGAGATGTGAGTGATGGGTGAGTGAGTGATGGGAGTACTTGTGTAAGAGAGAGAGAGAGTTGACTTTGGGGATGGGTATTGTACTTGGGGATGGGTGTGAGTGATGGGAGTGATAGGATGTGTACTTGACATTTGATGTGATGGATTCTCTCGGGATTGTAACGCTCGGTGTTTTCCTCGAACTGAGCGCGTGCCCACATCTCCTGGCCCGGGTATCGCCTCAGCGCGTGAGACGCGGCGTCGGAATGACGGCGATGACGTGGTCGCAATGATACAAGTTTCAAGTCGATCCGACTCTGATATACGGGACACGACTCAGGATCGCGCACAAACACTGATAACAGATCGTGGGTCGCCGGAATTCGACTGGGAGGACCGCGAAAGCCTGTTGAACTGTACGGACTAGGATACGGGTCTTACATCGAATGTCCCTGATAAAAGAGTCTTCAATACGTTGATTTCAAATATATGATGATAGGTGATCAACATATCATCAACGTACAATACTAGGATGATGAATTTGCCATCACTTAGTGTCTTGTAATAGATACAGTGATCGTATTCACTCCGAGTAAATTTCTGACTCAACATAAAAGAATCAAATTTTTTTATACCACCGCTTAGGCGACTGCATTAACTTGCAAACTCTTTTCTCTGCCCCTTTAACTTCGTATTCCTCTAGTTGTTTCATGTAGATCTACTCTTCCAACTCCCCGTGCAGGAATGCAGTCTTGACATCCATCTGTTCCAGGTCGAGATCGTATTTGGCAACTAACGCCAACACAAATCTGATAGATACTTGCTTAACTACAGGAGCGAATATCTCTGTGAAGTCAATTCCTTCTCTTTGAGATTCCCCTTTGTTACTAGCCTCGCTTTGTATCCATCTTGTTTCCTTTTGAATAACCACTTGCATTCGATCACTTTTCGGCTCAATGGAAGCTCCACCAACTCTTATGTATGGTTTTTGTATAACGAGTCAATTTCATCGTCCATAGCCGCCTTCTACTTTTCTGCATTAGGTTCATTAAGAGTCTCCTGAATAGTAGACGGGTCCCCCTCATCTGTAATGCGAGTATATGCAATATTAGAGTCATCCTTGTATCTTGCTGGTAGCCTACGATCACGCAGTGGGTTTCTTCTCACAGGTGACTCTCCACTTGATCCTGTACCTATTTGCGCATCTGTCTCTGCCTGAGTATCATCTGTGTCAATTTGGATATTTACGATCAACCTTTCTGGTTCTTCTTGCTCCTCTTGATTATTCTTGTGGAATAGGGAGCTTTCATCGAATCTGACATCACGGCTAGTGATGACCTTGAGTGTGACCTTGTCGAATAACTTGTAACATTTCACACTAACACCATAGCTAACAAATATGTACTTTTTGGCCCTATGGTCTAGCTTATCTCTCTCAACTGATAGTACATGAGAGTAAGCCTCACAACAAAATATATGCAAATATGAGTCTGGAATTTTACATTCAATTGCTGTAAAAGGAGACCGGTTCACCAAATAGCAAACCGTGTTAGCGGCCTTTGTCCATAAGTCCTTGCCCAACGCAGCATTACTTAACATGCATCTGGCCCTCTGAAAGAGAGTCCGATTTATTCGCTCAGCCACATCATTTTGTTCGGATGTGTGGCACACTATGTTGTGCCTAATGATCCCATCATCCTTGCAATATTCATTAAACTCAGTGGAAGTAAATTCTCCACCATTTTCAGTCCTTAAAACTTTTATTTTTTGCCCTGACTGTTTTTCCACCATTGCCTTCCATTGTTTAAAAATGACGAAAACTTTGGATTTACGTTTCATGAAGTAAACCTAAACTTTTCAAGAGCAGTTGTCAATGAATGAAACAAATCATGACGACCCCCCAACGGAAACCTCTGGCGATGACCCCCATATGTCAAAGTACACATAATCAAGCACTCCCTTACATACATGTTTTCCATATTTAAAAGATAATCTAGATTATTTATCATATATATAATGCTCGCATATATCTAAATTAGAATTCTTAAAAGCAAGAATCAAACAACGATCGGATAATACCTTCATGTCCCGGTCGCTCATGTGGCTTAGACGAGCATGCCACATATGTACAAACATGAAATCTGTAACAGCCGCTGCCCTCCACCTGCTGAAGTGCTCTCAATTAACCTGTAAAGGTTTTCATGCCTTTGCTTTCTCATAATAGTGAGTGCCCCTTTTGAAACTTTAGGGACATTATTAAGACCAGTGAACTTACACCTTATAGCCTCGAGTGCACTGAGAGAAATCAGACTTTTCTTCATCTCATGAACATGCCTGATATCAGTCAGGGTATGCTCCATCCCATCAAACATCTTGATACTCACCATACCAATAGCCACAACATTACAGGCATTGTCATTGCCCATAAAGACCTGTCCACCATCGCATTCTCTGTAACTAGCGAACCAACTCGGATGATGAGTCATTTGATATGATGCTCCTGTGTCAAGGATCCACTCATCTTTATGATTGCCATGCAAGTATCCGATCATAGACACAGACAAAACATCACCTCCACTTGTCTCTTCATCAGATGCGACAACATTGGCTACCCTGGAAAAAGCCTCTGAGTTTTCTTTCTTTGCTTTGGGATTTGTACTATCCTTTTTTATATGTCAAGTCATCTCATAGTTCCAGCACTTTAATTTTCCTTTGCCCTCGCCCTTTGATTTGGATCTAGGTCTTGAAGATCTTGTACCTCGCTTAGTATTCCTACATCTCATAAATAGTGCATTAGAAGATGTTCCTATGCCACCGTTTATCTTTCTCATGGCCTTCCCTTGAAGGGCTAAGATAACAGTGTCCACACTTAGGGATTTATTTATGGTGGACAATGAATCCCTAAATGATTCATACGATGTCGGGAGAGAATTCAACAACATGCATGCCCAATCTTCATCTTTGACCACTTCCTTCATATCCAGCAACTTGCAAATCAATTTATTAAAGTAACTGATATAGGCCACCACATCTCCACTTTTTGCCATCTTGAAGGTGAACAACTGTAGCTTCAAGTATAGATAAGTTTCAATGGATTTTTTCGCATAAATATCCTCTAACTTCGCCCATAAATCAGCGGCAATTTTTCTCTCTCAAAACATTATATAAAACCTCATCCGTGAGACACAAACGGATCGAGGATAAGGCCTTTTTATCAAGAGTATTTCAATCATCATCACTTATAGTTGGCTTTCGCTCCTAAAGAGCACCATCCTCACCTTACTTGGTTAAGGAACTGATCATCTTGATCTTCCATTGATTTTCCATAACTCAAAGTTATTTTTACTTGAGTACTTCTTAATGTCATACATAATGTTTCCCATTAATGATAATCCTGCAGATTCACGCCTGCGCCCCAACGATTTCTTGGATACCACTTGTTGGGATAAATGGTGGAACCACACAGACATGAATCTAAGATTACAATCCAAAAGCACCAAGCAAACACAAAGAGAACACAACAATTTAACGTGGAAAACCCTTTCAGGAAAAAACCACAATACAAAGTGACAAAAATCCACTGTGAAAACAGAAATTACAAAGAGAAAAGACTTACCCGATTTGAACAATCCTCAAATCTCAACCTTGATACACCCTTTGCAACCCTAGAACTATTTTGAAACCCATTAGAATAGTTTAAGAAGCCTTGGAATATCCTTTGGAGCATCCTAGGAACTCCTATTTATAGATGGGGAATCGCACCGAGTTGGAATAATTCAGAAATCGCCTCAAATTTACACAGTCCGCACACAATCTGCGTAACCTTCGGCTAGCTCGAGCTCTGGCTAGCCGAACTTGTCCTTCGGGTGGCCGAATTACTCGCAATTTCCAAAAGAAAGGTTGTTGGATTTTTACCCGAACTTTCTCAGGCTGGCCGAATTTCATCAAGCCTGTTTGACAAATTTAAGACATCTGTCAATACAACATACTTCATATCCCGTCCCTCAGCTCCTCGAAGTTTCCACACCAATACATCTAAGCCATGTAGGATGCTTGCATGTGTTGAGGTTAGTGACTCTTAAGTTGTCTTCCTTTGTTTCCCCCATCATCTTAAGCAATCTGAGGAGTAATCTTTGATATTGGCATGCAGGGGCCTTCAGATAAATGCATCCAAACTCTATTTCTTAGTATATTTAAGTTTGATTTTTCAAATCTTGCAGGTGCAAGCATTCATGTCCACAATGGAGAGAGAGCCTTGCTACTTTATTGGATCCTTCCTTGTAACACCCCGTACTTTCCAGTACTCGGGTGTTACCATAAATGTATAAATAATGCAACCTGACTGTATACACTATGAAATGTATGTACGTTGTGAAGTTTAAAACTTCATGCTAAAATGATATGTATGTATTTAATGTATATAAGATATTATAAAAATAATATTATATTAAATAAACATAATGAATAATAATTTTACAACATATAATTGAATTATAAACATCAATGTAGTATTGAATATTTTTATAAAAAAATGTATACTAAAAATTATTAGATATTTGAATAAAAATTCTTATTATTTAATGATGTGATTTAAAATAAGATATTGTACAATTTGCATTCATATATATGTATAATATGAGATTGTATATGATGATTTATATATTAATAAATATGTGATTAATAACATGTAAATAGTAGCAGGTGAATATTAGAAATTGTATTTGTATATATGTATGAGTTTTTATTTATTTATTTATTTCAATAACAAGTAAATCCATATTAATGATTACTATTAGTTAATAATGCACGTTGAAGGCTTTAAATGGACCCTCGAACTATTTTAACCGCTCACAATCAATTGTGGAATGATCTGACCATCAGATCGCCATAAGAGACACTTAAAACCTTTGTTCAATTAGTACGACCCACCTAACCATTGGATCTGGCACACCTTCAGTCAAAATGGCCCAATTAAACCATAAAGCAGAATGGACGGAGTAGATTTCCCACAAACATCACGGTGGAAACCACAACTGTTGCGTGTGCACCAGGGGTGGTGCACTTGCTGTACAACAGACCGGAGGGCTCGGTCAAGAGGCGCTGACCCGCAATTCCTTTAAGGAGAAAGAATCTCTCTCTCCTGGCTTTCGCCAGCGAACGAACTGACATCCGTTTCCTTGATCAAAGGCCCACCTTCAACATCCATCTCAATGATCCAAACCGTCCATCTTGTGCACAGCAAGGTCCTGACCAAAACCCAACTTCTCCTGCACGCGGAAACACGTGTGCATGCGCACCATCTTCGACCCAAACAAGCCTTAGAAAACCACTTTTCCAAGAATGGAAACCGCCAGCTTGGCAATCCGCGTGAAGGAGAGATCCTCCAATCTCAACCCTCCATTACCAGATAGATCCCAGCCATCCATTTCAGCTCACGTGAGTTAGGGTTCTCTGTGGAGAACCGACGCCAAAACCACCTACCCGCTGATTGTTTTCCATGAAACCGAAAATCGGGATTAGATCCCAGCCCTTTAGTCCCATCTTACGGTCTAGGATCGTTGAAGGAGTCCCACATAAGAGAAAAATCGATCTTCTTAGGGTTCATATCCATTTCTTGCGGCAGGAAGGAGAAAAACACTCATTTTCTTCATTCCTTCAAAACACCAAGAAAACCTTCTTCAAGCTCCGTTTTCTCCATCCTAGAAGCTTCCTAGGACTAGTCACGCCCTCCAGAAGCTCCGTTTTTTAGAAATATCAGTCGGGTCCAGATCTGCCATTAATGACGATCATCTTCCTCGTATGCTCGTGCCGCACTGAACCACTATCAAGCCCTATGTCGACTCATCTCATCGTGCTGCTGAGCTTGTTCTGTTCGAGTCATCCTAGAAAAAAAAGAGATAGGAGGAGAAGGATATGAAAAGAAAATATAGAAGAAGGAAGAAGATAGTGTCGTTGTTGTTATTATGGCTTCCGCACCACCTGCATTCAGACCAACCTGAGCTTGGGCCGAGTCAGGCCAGGTTTGGCCTGCACTGCTGGAGTTCCAGCACACACACAAAGAGAGAAGAAGGAGAGAGAAGTAAAGGAAGGAATGAGAGAGAGAGGGTGGCTGCGCTGAGATTTGATCCGAGTCTTACGAGTTGGGGTAGCAGTCCGAGTGAGCGCAGACTTGCTCGGTTATGCAGGGGCTGGAGATGAAAGGGAGGAAGGAAGAATAAGAAGCAGAAAAGAAGAAGAGAAAGAGAAAAGGAGAGAAACAAAGGAGCTAGATGGCGCCTGTTGCACCAGCTTGAACCGAGTCAAGACTGACTCACTACCTACCTATGTGCACTCGCTGAGTCGACTCAGCTCAACTAGGGCTGAGTAAAGATGGGTCTGACCTGTGTCCAGGTTTGGGAATCCAGCAAGAAGAAAGAAGAAGGAGAATAAGATAGAGAAGGAGGAAAGAGTTGATGGCCGTTGGACTAACTCGGCTGAAACAGAGTTCGACTCAGTCGAGTCAGGGATGGGCCTGGTTCAACGTCGCTGGACATTCCAGCAGATAAGGATGGAAGAAGGAAAGGAGGAGTGGAAGGAAGATGAGAGAGAAGCGACGGTGAGTTAAGTCGACTCAACCGAGTCAACTAGGTGAGCTACATTTCTTTTCCATATAAAGATTATTTCGATCAATACAATCGTCATTAGATTTATTAATACTAAACATGATTAACTATTAATAAACTACCTATACTATGTTAGTTACAATGGTTAAATATAAGTGCTTCATTGGTCACTCCTAAACATTGTCATGATAGTTACCAATCATGGATAGCCATCACCACACCGTCTATCGTTAATATTAGAAACTACTATTGAATGATATTAGTATGACACCCATCACTTGAAATATAATACCATTAATAATAGATTTAATATTCGTTACCATTGTAATACTCGTTACTACCATGATCGCAAGTATTGATCATATATATCATCAACGATGAATGGTGACTAACCGTATTATTACACTTTGCTAAATTACACATATATTATAGTTCAACCCCTAGGACTAAACCCTAAAAGCCTAAGCAACCTAAACCCTAGGTTAAGACCCTAACCCTAAATAGTGTGTAAGCTTGGATCTAATTGTACAACTTTACAATTGATGGTAGGAATTGATTCTAAGGGAACACGCACTTCTTAGTGATTGTGCGGGCGATTCAAACATAAGGTGATGATTCTTCCCCTTGAGCTTTCCATCTTCTCATTAGCTTAAGTTATAGTTTTTATTTAAATTCCTAACTGATATCTCCCTTTATAATCACATGTGTTAGCTGGTGGAAATTGAATTGCTGTCTTACATGCTTTATGATTATCCTGTATAATTGTTCATACTTGTGGATTATTTGTGGATTGCTTACGGAACTTAAACTAGTACATTAGTGGGAAATTCTCACATATGAATGTACACCCATACTTGGGATGTAACTTGACTAGTTGTGATCGTAATAGACCTTCGATTCGGTGGTTATTGAGTGGTGGTTTAGATGGATCATTAATGTGGGCCTACCATTAAGGGTTGTTGTGCCCAATGGTTTTTAAGGATGGTTTTTATCGTATGGTTTTGATATTTGCCCTATGTGACATATTTTGATACTCACCCTGCGTGGTTTTATTTGATATTTTCCCTACATGGGTTCGATGTTTTATACTGTGCAACCATGCGATGGTAAGCCCCACATACTGTAATAAGATTGGCTACTAGTCAATGGGTTTCCATTAAACATCCTATGGTGGTAGCCTCATGGCCGGGGATGGTAGTCATGGGATAATATACCCGAGCCGTCGGCCTACGCTGGGCCATGTGCTCCCCGTAGTGACCTTTGAGCTTATTTAAAATGGCTGGTTGTAATTGGACTAATAATGACTTGGCTAATCATGCATACATAGCACAGACCCGCATCTATTGCTATCGTACGTGATGTAAGTATCGTTCCGTCTGGATGATATGTCCCGGGTTCAATGGTTGCATTATTGATGTACGTATCGTTCCGTCTGGATGATGTGTCCTGGGTTCGATGTTCCGACTGGATGATGTTCCCAGGTTCGATGATTGCATGGGTGGCGGCTCACTGTCCGCACGGATGAGCATCCCTGAGGCATGAACACATTCCATACATCCATGCACATAATAAGACTACATCCACTATGTTTTGGTTGTCTGGATGTTTTATACTGTTTCTTACCTAATGCGGCGGTGTGTAATCTTGAGGGGAGTTCACACTGAGTTGACCACTCATCCATCAAATAAATATAACCATACAGGTAGCACAGGTGGCTTAAGTGACTTTCAGGTTCAGTCTGATGAGGAGCCGAGTACAACTGCCAGGTTGCATGACTACATCTAGCTCGAGGAGCTGCACGGTCTTGCGGCTTATGTTTACATTCTTTTGTTATTTTTCTTGTAGTAGATCATGTGGATTCTTGTATTTGTTATATTCGAGATATTAGTTTGTATAAGTCATTATGGATACTCTCTTGTATATTCTAAATGATAATAAAATTTTCCTTTATGCTTACTTGTCCATCCTACGCTCATCTGCTTAATCTGATAAAAGAAGAAAAAAAATATATTTGACTATCCTTTAAGGTTAACACTCGGGTTTTTGGGAAACGGGTCGTGTACTCGGGTCCTAAAAAGTCGGGGCATTACAGTTGATATCAGAGCATAGTTTGGACAAACTTGGCCTTGGGAAATGATCTTATACAAACCTTAAATATGTCAAGTCAGGATGTTGGAAATTAGAAATTTGAAGTTAGGTGAACTTTCCCTAGAATTAGAAGAATGATTGAGAACATAGAGATCCAAACTTAGGCTCCCCCATAAATTATTAGCGTAGCCATTTGAATTGATGTGAAATTTCCCTGTAACTAGTGGAAATTGAGAATATAGGGAATTAAGATTTTAAATTCCCTAGAAAATTGCTTGAATAACTGTAAAACTTAGAAGTGAACTTAGATTCCCTTAGAGTCATTAGATAGTCATTCGAACTTTCACTTATGTAGGAATCCCTTAGAAGTGGGAAGAAATGAGAATGTAGAAATTTAAATGTTAGGTTCCCTAGAGAATTGTTTGGGTAATTGTAGAACCTAGAAATGAACTTAAGTCTCTTGAACATTTTAGGTTTGGTTACTGAACTTAGCAACATAACTTTAGTTCCCTTAAAAGCTACCAGAATTATCGTTTGAGCTTAGAGATTAAATTCATGTACCGTGGAAGGACAAATACCCACTATGATGCGATTGAGATGGAATAAGAACATTCCTTGAGCTTGACTTTTGATGAATAATTTTCTTAGAAACATAGACTTGACAATTCTAAAAACCTTTTAACTAGAAATAACATTGTCGCAATGGTCAGCAGATGAGATGAACTTGGACTTCGTAGGAAATTTCTTATCCCCTAGAATGTATATGGGATCAAGCATAAACACCCTCTGAACTTAAGAAATCATACAAGGAACGTAACTTGAATTCCCTAACATTTCCCTCAAGTTTCAGCATGAAAAAGTTAGTTAGAGGTGAACTTATAGAATCTTAGATAAATTTTCAACCATAGGATGATCGTGTCAAGACTAGATTTGAAACCCTGGATGAACTCAGCAAATTTCAAACTCAAACTTCCACATAGGAATTTGGTCATGAAATTTTTAAGTAGTGCACTAGGTGATTAGAGTGCGCAGCGAAAGCATGACGGGCTGCATAGACTTGTCAAAAAAAAAAAAAAAAGGTTTCATGACACTTCCTAGGAGTCTAGAACAATCGGGATTCACAGAGTGATGTAAACATGTTTAGGCAACGTTTACATGGTTTGACTCAAAGTTCCAAGTCTTAGCAAATCTCAATGATTCCAATGCCTTGATCAAGAAAAGGATCGAGGTTAAATAGGATGGTGAATTGATACCGAAATCCTCTGCTCT
The DNA here is from genome assembly GCA_021015155.1 of Magnolia officinalis. NCBI lineage: Eukaryota > Viridiplantae > Streptophyta > Magnoliopsida > Magnoliales > Magnoliaceae > Magnolia > Magnolia officinalis. The sequence continues at coordinate 19,002,200 of JAJHSJ010000015.1, forward strand.
ACAGGCAGATGATCGATGTATCGGGCTCAAACCCACTACAACCATCTATCCGTGACAGCTCGAACACTGAAAACAAGAAAATTGCATTGTACTCTAGACGTTGAGAGTTATCCTTTAAAGGTAAAAGAAAATAAAAGCAAAGCTAGGACGTTAGCATTAGTCACCCAAATGAACTCAAAACCCTAGTAAGTGCTATAAGAAACCCTGATGCTGATAAGCATTAATAAGATCCCCTAGTTCCAGTTAATACTGAAATGATTTCTAACATTTAGAGGAACCTAAATCGCATCAGTTGATTTGCTAGGATGAAGAGTTAAAGGTTGTGGTAGATTGGAATATGGCAGTAAAATTTCACACTTAGGCATATATATTGTCCGATTTGTTAAAATAGGGGTATGAGAGTTAGCAAAATTTAACTGCAACTTGTTTAATCTAAGCAGTGATAGCACACTTAGACACATGCGATATATGGAACCCCATTAGGACGGTGGAACCACTCGTAATAGTAATAATTGGTACGTGCATCATTAGATCTCAAAGTAGTATTTCATTTATTTTCTTTAAGGGGGGTAGGATGTAATGACCCTTGTCCTAGTAGTAGTCATGAGCACTTGCATATATAAATAGACTTAGTGTGGAGAACTAACGGATGCATACAGACACCGTGAGATAAATTGTTGTTCACATCCATAGAGGGAGTGTTGAATCTCGGGGACGAGATTCTTTTTTAAGGGGGGTAGATTGTAACACCCCGTACTTTCCAGTACTCGGGTGTTACCATAAATGTATAAATAATGCAACCTGACTGTATACACTATGAAATGTATGTACTTTGTGAAGATTTAAAACTTCATGCTAAAATGATATGTATGTATTTAATGTATAGATAAGATATTATAAAATTAATATTATATTAAATAAACATAATGAATAATAATTTTACAACATATAATTGAATTATAAACATCAATGTAGTATTGAATATTTATATAAAAACATGTATACTAAAAATTATTAGATATTTGAATAAAAATTCATATTATTTAACGATGTGATTTTAAATAAGTTATTGTACAATTTGCATTCATATATATATGTATAATATGAGACTGTATAAGATGATTTATATATTAATAAATATGTGATTAATAACATGTAAATAGTAGCAGGTGAATATTAGAAATTGTATTTGTATATATGTATAAGTTTTTATTTATTTATTTCAATTACAAGTAAATCCATATTAATGATTAGTATTAGTTAATAGTGCACGTTGAAGACTTTAAATGGACCCTCGAACTATTTTAACCACTCACAATCAATTGTGGAATGATCTGACCATCAGATCGCCACAAGAGACACTTAAAACCTTTGTTCAATTAGTACGACCCACCTAAACATTGGATCTGGCACACGTCCGGTCAAAATGGCCCAATTAAACCATAAAGCAGAATGGACGGAGTAGATTTCCCACAAACATCATGGTGGACCCCACAGCTGTTGCGTGTGCACCAGGGGTGGTGCACTTGCTGTACACCAGACCGGAGGGCTCGGTCAAGAGGCGCTGACCCGTAATTCCTTTAAGGAGAAAGAATCTCTCTCTCCTGGCTTTCGCCAGTGAACGAACTGGCATCCGTTTCCTTGATCAAAGGCCCACCTTCAACATCCATCTCAATGATCCAAACCGTCCATCTTGTGCCCAGCAAGGTCCTGACCAAAACCCAACTTCTCCCGCACGCGGAAACACGTGTGCATGCGCACCATCTTCGACCCAAACATGCCTTACAAAACCACGTTTCCATGAATGGAAACCGCCAGCTTGGCGATCCACGTGAAGGAGAGATCCTCCAATCTCAACCCTCCATTACCAGATAGATCCCAGCCATCCATTTCAGCTCACGTGAGTTAGGGTTCTCTATGGAGAACCGACGCCAAAACCACCTACCCACTGGTTGTTTTCCATGAAACCGAAAATCAGGATTAGATCCCAGCCCTTTAGTCCCATCTTACGGTCTAGGATCGTTGAAGGAGTCCCACATAAGAGAAAAATCAATCTTCTTAGGGTTCATATCCATTTCTTGCGGCAGGAAGGAGAAAAACACTCGTTTTCTTCATTCCTTCAAAACCACCAAGCAAACCTTCTTCAAGCTCCGTTTTCTCCATCCTAGAAGCTTCCTAGGACTGGTCACGACCCTCAAGAAGCTCTGTTTTGGAGAAATATCAGTCGGGTCTAGATCTGCCATTAATGGCGATCATCTTCCTCGTATGCTCGTGCCGCACTGAACCACTATCAAGCCCTATGTCGACTCAGCTCATCGTACTGCTGAGCTTGTTCTGTTCGAGTCATCCTAGAAAAAAAAAAGAGACATGAGAAGAGAAGGATATGAAAAGAAAATATAGAAGAAGGAAGAAGATAGTGTGGTGGCTGTTATTATGGCTGTCGCACCACCTGCACTCAGACCAACTTGAGCTTGGGCCGAGTCAGGCCGGGTTTGGCCTGCACTGCTGGAGTTCCAGCACACACACAGAGAGAGAAGAAGGAGAGAGAAGAAAAGGAAGGAATGAGAGAGAGAGGGTGGCTGCGCTGAGATTTGATCCGAGTCTGACGAGTTGGGGCAGCAGTCCGAGTGAGCGCAGACTCGCTCGGTTATGCAGGGGCTGGAGATGAAAGGGAGGAAGGAAGAATAAGAAGCAGAAAAGAAGAAGAGAAAGAGAAAAGGAGAGAAACAGAGGAGCTAGCTGGCGCCTGTTGCACCAGCTTGAACCGAGTCAAGACTGACTCACTGCCTACCTATGTGCACTCGCTGAGTCAACTCAGCTCGAGTCGACTCAACCGAGTCAACTAGGTGAGCTACATTTCTTTTCCATATAAAGATTATTTCGATCAATGCAATCGTCATTAGATTTGTTAATACTAAACATGATTAACTATTAATAAAATACCTATACTATGTTAGTTACAATGGTTAAATATAAGTGCTTCATTGGTCACTCCTAAACATTGTCTTGATAGTTACCAATCATGGATAGCCATCACCACACCGTCTATCGTTAATATTAGAAACTACTATTGAATGATATTAGTATGGCACCCATCACTTGAAATATATTACCATTAATAATAGATTTAATATTTGTTACCATTGTAATACTCGTTACTACCATGATCGCAAGTATTGATCATATATATCATCAACGATGAATAGTGACTAACTGTATTATTACACTTTGCTAAATTACACATATATTATAGTTCAACCCCTAGGACTAAACCCTAAAAGCCTAAGCAACCTAAACCCTAGGTTAAGACCCTAACTCTAAATAGTGTGTAAGCTTGGATCTAATTGTACAACTTTACAATTGATGGTAGGAATTGATTCTAAGGGAACACGCACTTCGTAGCGATTGTGCGGACTATTCAAACATAAGGTGATGATTCTTCCCCTTGAGCTTTCCATCTTCTCATTAGCTTAAGTTATAGTTTTTATTTAAATTCCTAACTGATATCTCCCTTTATAATCACATGTGTTTGCTGGTGAAAATTGAATTATTGTCTTACATGCTTTATGATTATCCTGCATAATTGTTCATACTTGTGGATTATTTGTGGATTGCTTACGGAACTTAAATTGGTACATTAGTGGAAAATTCCCACATATGAATGTACACCCATACTTGGGATGTAACTTGACTAGTTGTGATCGTAATGGACCTTCGATTCGGTGGTTATTGAGTGGTGGTTTAGATGGATCATTGATGTGGGCCTACCATCAAGGGTTGTTGTGCCCAATGGTTTTTAAGGATGGTCGTTATCGTATGGTTTTGATATTCGCCGTATGTGACATATTTTGATACTCACCTTACGTGGTTTTATTTAATATTTTTTCTATATGGGTTCGATGTTTTATACTGTGCAACCATGCGATGGTAAGCCCCACATACTGTAATATGATTGGCTACTATCGATGGATTTTCATTAAACATCCTAAGGTGGTAGCCTCATGGGCCGGGGATGGTAGTCATGGGATATTATGCCCGAGCCGTCGGCCTACGCTGGGCCATGTGCTCCCCGTAGTGACCTTTGAGCTTATTTAAAATGGTTGGTTGTAATTGGACTAATAATGACTTGGCTAATCATGCATATATAGCACAGACCAACATCTATTGCTATCGTACGTGATGTAAGTATCGTTCCGTCTGGATGATGTGTCTCGGGTTCGATGGTTGCATTATTGATGTACGTATCGTTCTGTCTGGATGATGTTCCCAGGTTCGATGATTACATGGGTGGCGGCCCACTGTCCGCATGAATAAGCATCCCTGGGGCGTGAACGCATTCTATACATCCATGCACATAATAAGACTACATTCACTGTGTTTTGGTTGTCTGGATGTTTTATACTGTTTCTTACCTAATGCGGCGGTGTGTAATCTTGAGGGGAGTTCACACTGAGTTGGCCACTCATCCATCAAATAAATATAACCGTACAGGTAGCACATGTGACTTAAGTGACTTTCAGGTTCAGACTGATGAGGAGCCGAGTACAAGTGCCAGGGTTGCATGACTACATTTACTTCGAAGAGCTGCGCGGTCTTGCGGCTTATGTTTACATTCTTATGTTATTTTTCTTGTACTAGATCATGTGGATTCTTGTATTTGTTATATTTGAGACATTAGTTTGTATAAGTCATTACGGGCCCTCTCTTGTATATTCTAAATGATAATGAAAATTTTCTTTATGCTTACTTGTCCATTTTACGCTCATCTGCTTACTCTGATAAAAGAAGAAGAAAAAAATATATTTGACCATCCTTTAAGGTTAACACTCGGGTTTTTGGGAAACGGGTCGTGTACTCGGGTCCTGAAAAGTCAGGACGTTACATTCCTCCTCTTAGGAGACGCGCCTTTGTACCCATCGGGTGTACAATTTCATATCCCACTCGAGTAGTCGTGCCTGTGTTATCTTAAGACACTTTAGGTGTTCTGTTTTAAAGTTGGCTATTACCCTTCTGCGCTCTCCTTATCTTATCCTTGCGTTTGAACTAGCTTCATTGTTTTGATGTCTGCTTTGGGCTGTGGGTTTTAGGCATTGCCCCTTTTTTGGGTGGCTTTTTTGGTTATCCTTTTTTTTTTTCCCTTAGGCCTAGGGTGTGAGTTCCTTTTTACACTTTTCTAGGGGCTTTGCTCCTCCTTTGTTTGTATCTCTTCCAAACTTTTGTCATGGGTAAGTAATAATAATAGAGTTATTTCTTACTTGCTTTCCAAAAAACATGCCCAATGATGGGAGGAATCAATATGGTTCTAAATTTACACACTTGAAGCCTAAGATTTTTCCATCAAATTGTTGACACGATAGGCCCATTCATCCATGGACTATTCTTGAAATCTCCAGGATTCGTTGATGCCGGTCATTCAATCTCTGATCTAATGTTAGTGTTTGCTTCTGCTTCTCTTTTTTCAATTCCATGGGCTATTGGTAGAAGGGTTAGTAATATACTACTTGGGAGATTTTTGTTACCATGGTCCAACCGGTGGCCTCATCAAATCAACTACTTTGATCACTGATCTATTGGTTGCAAGCTATGAACCCTAGTAAACTATTTGTATTTTTAGAACATATAATCAAGTACAAGACAAAAAAAAACCCATGTACAAGCATGGAATATATTTTCAAGACTTGAGGTTTCAATGCAGTTGGAAGCACTGTTTAGATCTTCATAAAAAATCATTTGCCATTTCACTTTTCTCATGGGGCCAAAATGTACAAATTGTCCATTAAAATATTTTTTTCGACTGACCATTTATTGTGTATGCCATTGCGTACCTAAGGTTTGAAATGGCTATTGACTTTTAGGCCACAAGATCTAAATAATGTTGCCTACTTGATGCAAATCCCAACTCCCACATGAGTAATCCATGTTGGCATGTGTATTTTTCTTGTGAATGAAAAGGCCTCTCAAATATCTAGGTATTCCTAATGACTCTACATTCTATGTGGTAGCTTTATTTCAAATTATTTGGAAGTGTTAGGTGTTTACACCTAGCCGATTATGACCAAATCAAACAGTCCAGAAAGTGTCACGTGACAGCAATGCCACACATGGTTATGACAAACATTGAGAGCCGACGACGTGTTTGTGTTGGGAAACAACTCTCCACAAATAAAGAGTCCCACAAAAGGGCAACTCTCCACCTAGAATTCAACAAAACTAAGTACCTATAAAGCAAAGAGTTTAACAACAATAAGTCTCAGCAAAAGGAAGAGTCCAACTACTGAAGCTCTTTAATAAAACCTCCTAAGGATGTTACTTGACCATAATAGCAAGAATTTTACGGGATCTCTTTTGCACACATGGCTCAATATAATAGGTTACGCTTATTTGAAGAATCAATGAGATTTGTTTGGCTGATCATCCAAATCTCTCATGATGCATAAGCTTACATGGTCACACAATTAATCCAAGCTTATATAAGCAAAACTTAATGAAGAGGATGAAGATTGATAGTGTAAGACCCGTATCCCAGACCGTACTGTTCCATAGGCTTTCGCGGTCTTCCCAGTCAAATTTCGGCAACCTTCGACCCTTAACCGGCTTTGCGCGCGACCCTGATTCACACGCCGTCAACCCGAGTCGACTCAACCTAAGACTAGTACCAATGCGACCGCGCCGTCGTCGCGGTTCCGATGCCGCGTTTCGCGCGCCGAGGCGATACCCAGACCAGGAGATATTGGCCCGCGTTCAGTTCGAGGAAAACGCCGCACGTTGCAAAACCCAAGAGAATCTCTACCGAATGTCACATCTATCAATCTCATCAAAGGTCAAGTACACATCACCTCACATGTCAAGTACAACCCCATCCCCAAGCAACCCCAAAGTCAACATCTCTCTTACACAAGTACACATCACTCACTCACACCCATCACACCCATCTCTCTCTCTCTCTTACCCCTCTCTCTCATCTCTTTCTCATTTTCAAACTTCACCTCCCCAAGCAACCCACGTCCATGGCTCTCCATGGGAGGAGCATTGTTTGGCCCACTCTCTACCATCCAATCTAATCCTTCAAAGACGATCTCAACCGTTGAATCACACCCATTCGAGCTCTAGATTGCATTGGCGGAAGAAGGATAAAGAGATCAAAGGTGGGTGCTTCTCTCTTTCTCTCTCTCTTATTCTCTCTCTTTTATTGTTGATGGCCCACCCGATGATTTATATATTGTATCCATGCTATCCATTTAGTGGACCACACCACAACCCACTGGTGGAGCCAACCTTGCTGTCCAAACTTGGATGAAGGAAAATACAAACACCAGTTAATCCAAACCTTGGTGGGCCGCCATGTGGACCCACCTGGTATTCAAGTATATCCATCACCGTCCATTTACTAGGACGGAGGGACCCACAGCAGATAGACGGTGTATGCAAACCGTCAGTCCAGCGTCCAGACCTTGGACGCTGGAGCTTCCTAAAATTAAAATAATATACAAAAAAAAAGGGGAAAGAAAAGAAAGCTAAGATATAATATTATTATATATATATATATATATATATATATATATATATATATATATATATATATATATATATATATTATATTCACACACGCTCACACACGTGTACGTGGTGGGCCTCATGTGGGACCCACTTGCTGGATTATGATATTATATAATATTATATAAGATATATATCATATCATATAAATAGGTTATGGTGGGCCACTCCTACGTGGGACCCACCTTTAACATGATATTTGCACCGTCCAGATCCATCTGGACGGTGAGTATGGGCGGGGTAGTATATAATATAATACTAATTATAATAATATTTTATATATAATATTACGGTGGCCCCACGTGGGACCCACCTTTTCTGTATATGTTTCATCCATTCGTGAATCCCATCCATGTGGCCACCATCCCTTGGCAGATGATCCAAACCGTCCATTTGAGGACGTCAGCAAGCCGGGCCTGATCATAAGGGTGTGTTATATACACACCGTCCATCGGCTTTAAACCCCAACCGTCCATTCATGTGGGGCTGCTGTGGTGCACGTGTGGCATTCACTTGCCACGTGTATGCGGGACCCACCTTGATAATTATTTTTGGTCTGCACCGTCCAGATGTGCTGGACGGTGGACCACCTTGCATGTATGTATTCCATCCACACCGTCCAGTTTCTGGATGGTGGAAAACCCCCCACTCTAATGTAATGTTTTATCCCAGCCGTCCATCATCTGGACGGTGGGATACTACCGTAATGTAATTGTTGTCCTAGCCGTCCACCATCTGGACGGTGGATGTGGGGCCGACCGTGATATAGGGTTGTATCCTGGCCGTCCACCTCGAGCTACGTGGAGTGACGTCAACAAGTGTGGGACCCACCTCACGTGTGGTGCTGCACCATGATGTATGAGTCTTATATCCACACCATCCGCACCGTCCAGCCCTTGGACGGTGGGACCCACCATGACGCATGTGTTGTATCCATTCCGTCCATCCATTCTGCTGCATGCGTGGCACTCTCCTACGGTGGGAGCAGATCAGCCACCTAACTGCTGATATAATTAAATATTATATATAATATATTATATCAATATAGCTGGTGGGTCCCACGTGGGACCCACCAGATGTAAGTATTTTATCCCTTCTATCCACCGTCCAGTGGATTGGACGGTGGATAACCCACCATGATGTATGTTTTCATCCGCGCCGTCCACCATCTAGGACGGTGGGACCCACCTCCATGTACGTTAAATCCACACCGTGCATCCACCATGATGCACGTGTTTCATCTTCACCGTCCACCTGCTGGGCCACACCAGCCATCTAGCTGCTGTATTTCACCGACAGCTAGTTTTGATCATGAGGTGTGTGCTATACCCTGGCCGTCCATCTGTTTTGCCAAGCATGGATAATCCACCATGACGTATTTATAATCCACACTGTGCTGGATGGGTCTGGACAATGTTTGGACAGTGCTGCCCAATGTTTGGACGGTGCGTATTTACATGGATAGTGCTGATTTATGTAGACAATGTCTAGGCGGTGTCGTGAACTCCACCATGATGTATTTGTTATCCACGCCGTCCATCTTATGCAATGCGGTCCACCGTGATATATGTATTCTATGTTTATACCATTCATTGTTGGACGGTGCCATATGGGCCCTACCATTGATGCATGTATTGTATATCTTCGTCGTCCGCCCCTTGGACGTGTGGCCTACCTTGAGGTACGTGTTGTATCCAAACCGTCTAGCCATCTGGATCACCCAGACCGTCCAGATCATGGGGCCTACCCTGATGAATATTTGTGGCCCAGTTATGAGGCCCATAGTGATGTATATGTGGCACAGATATGAGGCCCATTATGATGTATTTGTGGCCCATTGGCGAGGCCTACATTGATGTATTCGAGACCCAGATACGTGGCCCATTTGATGCGTACGAGACCCATGTGTAGGGCCCACCTATTGTGTATTCGAGGCCCATGGGTTGGGTTGTGGCCCATTGTGATGTATTCGAGGCCCATGGGAGAAGCCCGATGTGATGTATGTATGGCCGTTACGTTGTGTATGAATCCCTTATGTGGGCCACTCCTTAAGAGCAATATTGGTTAGATGTCCACATTGATGGGCAATGATGGTTAGATGTCCTCGTTGTGACCTTTCCTTGGGCCTTGTTAGGCCCATTCTGACCGATTTACCAACTCTGATTATCGATCGATTTCGATTGTCGTGACCGATTACCGACTCCGATTGACGTGGCCGATTTACCGACTCTGATTATCGATCGATTTCGTTTGTCGTGACCGATTACCGACTCCGATTGACGTGACCGATTTACCGACTCTGACATCGATCAGTGCGATTGTCGTGACCGATTTGCTGATTCTGATTACCTTGGCCGATTACCGATTTCGATTAACATGACCGATTTGCCGATTCCGGCTATCGATCGGTGCGATTGTCGTGACCAATTTGCTAATTCCGATTACCTTGACCGCTTGCCGATTTCGATTAATATGACCGATTTGCCGATTCTGACTGTTGATCGTGCGATTGTCGTGACCGATTGCCGATTTCCGATTGACGTGACCGATTTACCGATTCTGATTATCGATCGATTTCGAGTATCAATGTCAATTCCGATGATTTCGATTTGTCGAGGCCGATTATATATGCCGATTCTGATTGTAGAGGCTAAGTATCGAGGCCAATTCTGATCTGTCGAAGACCGAGTACCATGGTCGATTCCGATTGTCGAGGCCGTGTATCGAGGCCGATTGAGGCTGATTCCGATTCTGATTATCGAGGCCGATTCTGATTTGTCGAGGCCGATTGTATAGGCCGATTCCGATTGTCGAAACCAAGTATCGAGACTGATTCCGATTGTCGAGGTCGCGTATCGAGACCGATTCCGAGTGTCAATTCGATTGTTGAGGCCGAGGCCGATTGTCGAGACTTATAAGATGTATATGCGACCCGTAGTTGAGGCCCATTGTGATGTATTCGTGGCCTGTGGGCAAGGCCCATTGTGATATGCATTAGACCCATGATGCATGACCCATTTGACGTATTTGAGACCCATGAGTAGGGCCCACATGTCAGGTATTTAAGGCCCATGAGTAGGGCCCACCTATTATGTATATGTGACCCTCGGGTAAGGCCCACTATATTGTATATTAGGCCTTTGTGTGAAGCCGTGGGCCTACTATATGTTTGGCTCTATGTAGGCCATTCCTTGGGACAATGTTGGTTAGATGTCCACATTTTCGAGGCCGATTGCTGATGCCGGTTATTGATACTGATTAGGAGTATGTGATAGCATAGCATCATGATACATGCCCATACGCATCATCTGCATGTTTATTATGAGATGTGGTTGATCATTGCATATATTATTGAGTATGTTGTTATGAGACTCCCTGATAGGCGGAGGTTATCTCACATGAGCGCACGGTATGCGCAGGATTGATGCATGACTGGATTGTATGACTCATGTATCTTGCATTGTGTGCTGTGTTTACTATACGCCCTAGCATCATCAGGGTCGTAGCCTCCACAGGTAGTTCGTGGATGGCCAGATGGGACACCGAAAATCTATTCTACATGGGGTGCTATAGATATCCCTGGGTGAAAGTCCCTAAACCCTCTTGGTTCCAGAGGTTGCTCCAACGTCTAGACCGAGTGGATGCATGAGCGCATGAGGGCCATATACCGTTAGGCCGCGTCTCCCACTGTGTCGTGGTCGGTTGGAAGGAGGTACGGCCTTACCTGCCCGAGAGGAGGGGGCAATGCTAGGCTGAGTCTGACCAGCTCGAAGAATGGGTCCGCTATCGACGAGCCGGGCCCGATATTGGCAGGCGGATAGTGAGGTCTCTTCCACCCACCTTGTTGCGCGCGATGGGGCGGCAATCTGGTTTGGAGTGTAATAGACCCCGGTGATTTCCCAGAGAGGAACCGTACTGATATGTGGACTTATTGAGTAGGAGTTGCATGCTCATTCATCCATTCATTCACTATCCACACGGGCTGGTGGTGCGCAACTAATTGTTGTGTACCTTCGTTATGGCAAGGATTTCGGTTGGGCGCGCGACTGACCTGAGATCAGGAGTTTACCACGTTGAGTCTGACTATCCAAATTCAGGTATGGGACTAGTTTGGATAGAAGTCCCTTGTGGTGGACCCCGTAGCCTGCGATACTACGTACTATCATCCCGACTTCACACTCCAGCATGGTCATTTCATTCGCATCGCATATTGCATTACATCCGTAGGCATATGACATTTTGGGTTGTTATGTTCCTGTACTTATATAGCTTAGACTAACTTAGCATGATTTGCATATTGCCTTGCATCCTCAACATATAGTAGTTGGCTTACTGTCTTCGCATTGCATAGCTGATCTATCTTGCTCCCTCAGTATATTGGTTATATATTTTTTGCATCGCATAGCCTTGGTGCGGCTGATAGCATTCATGGACTTATAGATTGCTAGTATTTCCGCTTACTCTGATATCGTATGATTCATGATCTTGCCTGTATTACCAATGTTATATGATTTATGGCATTGTATTGCATTCTTGGCACTTACCTTGTGCACACACTTTCACCACCCACTAAGCTTTCTATAAGCTTATGCACGATAGATGCGTGCAAGTGACGTTAGGTTGCAGCAGTGACGATCTTGGAGCGTGCAGCGGTCTTCTGGAGCTTGATTTTCGATTTATGTATTTCCCTTTCAGCATTGTACTCAAACGATTATATTAGTGGATATGTGATGATGATGTTGCCTTTGTGAATTGGGTAATCTTGTGGTTATGCTTATTATGAGTTAAATGTACACTGAAAAGAAAAAAAAAATCCTCCTTGTAGGATCCCAGGATCGGAATCTGGCGTATGGACGCTAGGAGCCGAGAATGGGGTACTACAGAGGCTGTCGGCACCGGATTCGGCGATCGGGATTCCAGTGAATCCGATTTCCGGATTTGGGGCGTGACAGATAGCCAAAGACATGTTTGTGTTGGGAAACAACTCTCTACCTAGACTCCAACAAACCAAGTCTTTGTAAAGCAAAGAGTTTAGCAATAATAAGTTTCTACAAAAAGGAAGAGTCCAACTATGGTAGCTCTTTAACAAAGTCTCCTACAGATGTTACTTGATTAGAATAGCAAGAGGTTTATGGGATCTCTCCCGTACACATGGCCCAATGTAATAAGCTACAATTATGTGGAAAATCAAGGAGATTTGCATGGCTGATCATCCAAATATCTCACGATGTTGAATCTTACATGGTCACCGCCTTTCCAAGCCTATATAAACAGAGATTGACAAAGAGCTTCAGGCCCTCTCTACACACAACCAATCAATCTTTACAATGCAACGCTGCTTATCATAGTTTTAACTTAAATATTCCACTTCTTTCCAACTACTCTATAACAAGTCCATAATCTTTATTTTTGTTTAGATCCGCTATTGTCTAGTGTCATTGCTGCAGTACGCCTTAGGAGTATATTACATATCTATGACCTTTATTATCGAATTCCACCAATTATTGAGTTTTTACTTGGCAGATCACACCAGTCATGTTTTGCAAACTAAACACCTTAGTTGTTCTGTCCATACAACAATTGTAGGTAAATTTCTTTGTTTTTTCTACTTAATTTTATGTTATTCACTGATTGTACTACTTTTACATGCAAATTAACAAAATCAACGATTGGCTTTAATTTTTAATCTTATTATTTCATTATCGCATTAATCAGAAAATCGAAATCGCTATCAACGTTAAAAGAAAAGTCCTTAGTGGAAGGTAAAAAGACCCCATTTGAAGGACTAACTATCCCCTTCTATATCGCCTGATCACTGTAACATTAGTGATTGAACAATTAGATCAACATTTAGAGGTCTGAGCCTAATTTGGTTAGTTTGGCGCCTAAGGTCACAAGCATTCGCTCAATTTGAATCAAGTACAGCTCTGGTATGCTCGACACTATTCCTATTCTCGCACCTATGATCAAATTCGAGCCCTTCGTAACACATGCGGCCAAGCATCCAAATTGAACAACAACGTTAGGATTGTAACCATGTCTTACAAGGAGTTCACTAAAAAGTTGAGAATTTGGATTGTGAATTAAACCAATAATTTGTAATAATTGTACTTTTACATCAAATTAGCAATTCAAACCGGTGTTAAGAATTTTGATTTTATTAAAATATGCCTGAGTGTAAAATGCTGAGAATTGACTTTTCTCTCTTGTGGCATGCCTGGGCTATTCGCACACATGGCGATGGGAGGCGGATTGGGTACTGCCCCCATTGAAACCTAGCTAGAGACATGTGTTCCTCCCAGCGGATCTGTGGGCCCATCTTTATGTACTTGTTTTATCCATGCCGTCCATCTATTTTGAAAGATCATTTTAATACATGAACCCAAATAGCAGACAGATGGAAGGCTCAAGTGGCCACACCACTAAGAAGCAGGGATGACCATGATACCCACAATTGAAACATTCCTGGGCCCACCGTGATGTTTATTTACGATCCAACCTGTTCATAAGGTCGTATAGACCTATATGAAGGTAAGACACAAATATTGGCTTAACCCAAAACTTCTGTGGTCCAAAGAAGTTTTCAACGGCAGGCAATCAATCCCCGCTGCTTACTCGGTGTGGTCCACTTTGAGTCTTACATCTCCCTCCTTTTTGGGCACAGGCCCTAAAATGATATGTCAAAATGGATGGACGACATGGATACATCATGGTGGGCCTCATAGAGCCCCTGCCAGAACACATCATTTCCAAGGCACTGATTTCCTACGCAAGTGCCATGCATGTGGAAAAGATGTTACCGTACCAGAAGTTGTGGTACGCTTGCATGCATGAGATCAGTTTTCTCAGATAATTGAAAGACACTATGACTGTGGACAATGATATCACGTTATTATGGCCGCCCACCGCTATTTAAGTGTTTCATTTCTTTAACAAGAGCCACACGTCAAATGGAATTTTATTTTAAGCTCCAACTTTTGGGAATGGACAGGAATATCTAATTGGCTCTTGCTTCTTCTACGGTGGACCCACCTGATGAACGGTTGCGATCATCAAGATTGGGCCTATGAAAGAACTCCGTTGATTTTGTGGAACTTTGTTTATTGAAGGGGATGATACTACTGGACCCGGGCCATTTCCAATTTTTTGCTATTTTGTTATTTTTCAAGGGACTGAGTAAACTCTGTAGGGCCCACCGTGATGTATGTGTTTTATCCATACCGTCCATTTGTTTTTTCACCACATTTTATTCAATGAGCCCAAAATCGAAGAAAATCCAAAGCTCAAGTGGACCACACGACGAAACAGTGGGGATAGTGGCATCCACCGTTGAAACCTTCCCACAGTGTTGTTTATTTGTCATCTAACCTGTTCATAAGGTCACAGACGGGAAACACAAATATCAGTTTCATCCAAAACTTCTGTGACCCAAGAATTTTTCAACGGCAGGCATTCAAATCCCCCTGTTTTCTGTGGTGGGTCCACTTGAGCTTTGGATATGCTTCAATTTTGGGCTCATGCCCAAAAACGGAGGATGGACAGTGTGGATAAGACAAATACACATCACGGTGGGCCCCACAGAGATGCAATCCCGTACATGTCCGACTAGATACGGGGGCATCAAATCAAATTTTTGTACGATGATCGTACGGTGCACCCCGCCGTGCAACCACTCTAAATCTGATTAGACGGTGGTAAATGCCATTAACGAAAAAGCTAAAAAGTTCATTAAAATAATAATTCCTGTCTCTTAGATTTCGAGTAAACTTTGATACTCAGGCAGAGTATGAAGGATGATACTCAGACACTTATAAACTCGTTAGAAATTGCATGCTTGGCATGTGCGTCATTGAAGTTAAACTGTCCACACAGTAGGTTCCAGTTTAGATGTATCATGAAACAAAAATAAAAATTATTTGATTACATGACAATTGGAATGGTGGTCATTTATTAGAGGTTAAAATGAAAAATATCCGATGGTACTATTTCAACACACAAGTGTCCAGGCATCCGAAATAATGATTGTTTAACGAATCTGATTTTGAGACCGTGACTTAGCTGAGTTAATATGCTTCTAGTATAATTTCTTAATGTTCGTGTATCAAGCATGATACTCTGCCAGAGTATCAAACGAACTCCCTTAGATTGCCTGTGACCAGGGCACGTAGATATACCTGTGCCCGGGCTGTGTGGGTCCATAGAGATTTACGTGACAAATCCACTCCGTCCATCTGTTTTTAAAGAACACAATAGGTGAGGCGTTTAAAAATCAGGAAGATCCAAAACTCATGTGGTTCACACCAACAAATCCATTGCCTCCATCTGACCATGATTTAGGGTGGACCCACCTGATGAACGGCTATGTGGGGTCCATAGGGATTTAGGTGACAAATCCACTCCGTCCATCTGACCATGATGTGTATATTCCATCCAAACCGTTCGTAGATAAAAACTTCTGTCACCTCCGGTCTTTCAATCCCTACTGTTTCATATGGTATGTGGAATGGTCCACATGAGTTTTGGATCTGCTTAATTTTTAGAATTGGTCTTGCAAAACAGATGGACTGAGTGGATTTGTCACGGACATCTCCGTTGATCCCACACAGCCCCGGGCACAGAAATATCTCTCTGCCCGGGGTTACAGGCAATCAATCCGCTTCCAGATTTTTTTAAGGGATTAGACTGACACAATAGATCACCACCATATAACAAATGGTGATCTTTATCAACCATACACGTGTCATAGGCCTACTGCAATCCAAACCGATAAAATCTCTTAACCAATTGTTGATGTAGCACAACCACAGAAATTATACTGTGATTCTGCCCTTGAAATCTAGACCATTACTTATTACTTTTAACCATCCATTTGATAGATGTCATTGAACGGTCAGGATTGATCCATCACTGTGATTTCAGTCAAAATGCTCCAAGTCTCCATCTACACCGTGCTCCACAATTTTGATGGTCTGGATATGAGTACATCAATGCCACATGTGAGGAGTATGAGACATGAGACACCACCATTTTCAAAATCCTTTTTTCTATTTTTTAATGATGGGTTAGCTGGGATGAATCCGCGACGTCGATTTCCCTGTCTACACGTCCTAATCAGCCTTTAAACATGCTCTTTTGCATAATTGTTTTTTAGGGTTGTTAAAGCACAACTAATCTCTCTGATGAGACCGGCAACCCAAAATAATGCAATTCTCTTGCCAACCACTCTTGCTGCCTATGACACTTGATACGCAGGTACATAGAAATGGTACACGTGTCATATATTAACTCAACTAAAACCGACTAAATTATTTAACCCACTTTTACTAAGTGACAACCTAAATATTAGATTACTGGAACCATCCTAACCACTGATTTTTGGACATACGTTTGATATAAGACCATTGGATATTTTTCATTTTCAACCATCTAATAAAAGTCCAGAAATCTAATAGCTGGATAACCAGATAATGTTAATATTTTGTGAGTTATACATCTAAACATGTTGTCAAAATTTGGACGGTTAATCTGAATTAAGTATATGCCAGGTATGTAATTTCTCAGTAATTTCTAAGTAGCTGCGTATCATGCATCACACTTTTACAGAGTATTAAAGTATATCTCACCAAAAATCTCTCATATGGTAGCCCATCTGCTACGTTAGGACTTGGGACCATTTATCATTCAACGTGCCGTGTGAGTATTGTCAGTTACAGTACACCTAGCTGTATTGGGACAGTTAGTCAGTCCATCACTCTATCTGACTGTACGTTACGTACATCACAGATTTCATGGGCTACCTCTCGAAATTCACAATGATCGGATGATCTGATCCATCCTTAAGTTCTCTCCTTTTTTCTTACCCATCCGTTTCTCTACATGGAATTTGATGGTTAGGATTGGATTGTATAAGTAATTATTTAGAATTCCTGAGTGTTTCAGCAACCAATGAAGGGCTTTTATTGGACCTATTTTTCCATCATGGATGTTGACCATCCGTATTATATTCTACTGATTGGATGGATGGAATCATCGGTAAGATTTTCATGGTAGCATGAGATGTACCAGGGACCTACTGGACGGTCCAGATTGATCTGTTGGACTCGCTAAGTAACAGTACTGTGAGTGCAACGGATTATTTCTTGTGAAAACGTTTGCTTTTAAAAACAAGTATATGATAGATACTTCATACAAGAAGTGAGCGACTTTCGTCAATCGCGTCTGAGGAACATTGCGGGGCCGAACCGTGATGGTGGTAAGTGGCTGATTGGATGGATGGTATGAACCGTCCATCTAATGAGGACTGTATTGGACGGATGGCTGTAAGAGTATCTTATGGATTGTACGATTTGATCCACTGAATTAATGGCCTTTATACAGATGGTTTGAACGGTTAAATGTACGGTGGGGAAATCACGCTGCCAGAACAGTTGTTTGAGTATGCTATTTATGTAGTTGACCATCAACAGTAGGACCAGCCAAGTGGACTGTTCCGATTGTATGATCATCAGTCTCGTCAGCCCACATGGGCAGCCAAGGGCAATGAAAGCTCCACTTATTAAAATAGGAACAGATTTATAAATAAAGGAACTCAAGAAAAATAATAACAAATGCTGTTAGAAGAAAATTTTCCATCGTATAAATAAACAAATTCCAAGCTGTACATTTTCTTAGTCAACGGTGGCCCACCTGACAAGCCGGCCAAGGGCCCACATGTGTAGTGGATTTCAAAATCCACGGAAAACGGGAGTTTGGCTTATGGTATTAGATGGGAGTAGGTGAGATGGAAGTTCATTTGGTACCGTATAAATTTCACACGGTGCGGAATAGTGGAAAATGTTAGATTATGTTAAATGGAATTGCATTTGGTTCCTCTTAAGTTATAAGCACGGTAGCATTGCTATACTGTTTATACTCGTGTGATGTGTACATGAGTTGTGCTAACCATGGACTTAGAGGGATTCGAGAAGATTTCAAATCCCCTAAGGGCCCGTTTGGACAGATGTATTCAAGTGGAGTAGGTTGTAATGGGGTAGAGTGCACAGAAAACGAAGCCCTTTACTGTCCGTCAATGGATTGTCTCCAATCTAATTGGAGTAGACCATCCAGTGCTCACTTGGTGTGCACGTTTGGACGGTTCAAGAAATCCAAATGTGGCAGATGCGGTGGATGTTTGGTCATGCAATCCCTTGCAATCCAACGGTGAAAGTGTCACTCTTTGTATTTGAAAGGGTGCCATCGACCGGATTGGGTACTCCGCGGGGCACCATGATGTCTGTGTCTCATCCACGCCGTTCAATGGGTACCGTCCATACCCGTGTCTCATCCACGCCGTCCATATATATATTGATCTATCAGATGGGGGTTATTTGGAGAAGACAACCTGTATCTCATCGACACTGTCTATATATATATTGACCTATCAGATGGTCAGTACAGAAACTTAAATAATGAGAAATGGATCTGAAAATTACAAAATATACATTGTCTACAAAATCAGCAGGCGAGCTCTGAAGTCATGGATGAGAGTGTTAGATTGGACGGTCATAATGATGGATATCCAATCACTATTGTTTTCAGCTTGTGTGGTTCACCTGAGATTTATATACCTCTAATTTTTTAGGTGACATCATAACAAATTCAGTAAAATTGGATGAACAAAATGGATGAAAGACATACATTATGGTGGGGCCCACTATGTAAACGCTAGAGTGTTTAAGGCGTATCTCGATTTCACATAACCCTCATGGGACTGTCCATGTCAAATATGGGCCGCACATTCATGGATGTGTTTCATCCATTCCGTTCATTGTGGTAACCGATAGAATTGGGAGATCTTTATCTAATTAAAACTAGAGATGTCAAGAGATATCAAAAGCACAAAGAAAATCCATTCAACCTACACGCAGACTATAATATACTAAACCATCACACGACTATAGTCCACAAAAACCATAAACATAAGTCAAAAGAAATAATCAAAGTTACAACAATAATATTTAAAATTTAATAATAATAAGCAATGCGAAAAAAAGAACCAGCAGGCCCACGAAAATCGCAACGACTTTCTCGCTATTTGATCGAGCAAGATCATTAGTCGATGTGGCCCTCTCCACCACCTCCTGTCTCGTCTGGGTAGACTGATGGGTAGACGAAGTCGTAGCGTGCTAGATCTCCATCTCAGCAGATGCAGCGGTAACCTGAAGACACGGAGACTCTGTCAGTGGTCTGGATGACTCACAAGCCTTATGAAAAAAATTGTCCCTGCATGCTACGGCCTCCTTCCAGTTCCGAAACGCGCGGTGCCTGCCGTCACTGTATCCCTCAACTTCTACTCGCGCCTCATCCCAAGTGTCATATATCCCAGGGCGACGTCCGACGAGGACAACGTAGAACTTTTATTTACCCATCTGCAATGACATGCATGGATGATTTTTGTGATATATCAAAAACTGAACATTCGTAATTCAAATATCCCATACTAATCCTTGATAAGAATATGAAAGTTGTATGTATGTACCCTTCCTGCATTATATCAACTGACTAATCCAATCCGACTTAATATGCGTAATGCAAGCATGCGAGTAGATATACCGAATTGCTTCCAAAACATATTTAGTCATTAAAACAGCAGTCACAATAGTATACATTAGGCATATATACCAGCACAACAAAATTCAAAATATGAGAAAAAAATCAGTATACAGAAACAAATATCACAACAATATAAGTTATTACATGCCCATAATAGAAACCAGCATAACAAACCCATTGACCACACCCTGTCAGACAGAACCATCACCTCCATCACCGAAGTGATCACGGAGTTTTTCCTTTAACCACTCCACTCGGCGCTCAGGTCGAAGACTAACAAAGAACGACGCCAACGACTTGTCCTTACTCAGGATCTCACCAACATCGATAAATTCTTTGGTGGTCAGGCCTTTCACCTCCTCGAGCACATCAAGTACTTTGTTAGTACGATTAACCTGTTTGCCGAGTCTAAATTTCATCATTGACTCGGCAACGGTATTTAATGAGGCCCCAAGTACATCACATGGACGAGGCGGGCGCAATCGTTTCCTTGTTACTATCACTCCGCGAGTACCATCGGAATCAAGAGTACGAGTGGGAGTGCCACGGGACCCGTGATGTCCCATCGCAGGACTGTTTAATGGTAATGGAATGGTCCCTATGCAGTCTGTTACGTAATCCTCTGATAGATCTATTGTATCATCTATATTGTCATCAATAGAATTCCATGCTTCATTAAGGTCTCGCTGCAGACGAGAAGAAGATGCCGACACGGCCATACTCTTGCTGCCTCGTACGTAAACTGCGAGGTCATCCATCCTGTTGATTCGTTTATTGCGGAGTCTTACAGCATTTGGGTGAGATTGTCAGAGGAATAAGATAGATGTAATAATGGGTAAATATTACATAGAGATGGATGATAGGAAATTCAAAACCAGTAAAACATGCCCTAAGATATTGCTCCCAGACTTCATCAGGGGTTGTCACAACCATCCTCTCAGAGTCCCAACCAAAGCTACTCGTTGCCAGCATGTCCTTCACTGCAGTATGCTCTCGCTTGTAATATCTCAACCGATTGGACACATTTTTCTATGTGATAATTACCTTGGTGTGCTTTTTAACTTCGTCGACCGCAATCTGGTACGCCTCCCGCTTGAATCCGTTATCAACCTTACAGCCTAGTGCGACCTGTTCGAGGAATGTGTTGAACAGTATCTGGTCCATGACACTTGTCCATTTGATCTTCGGCGCTCTAGATGAAGGCACCGCGAGAGATTTCATGGTTTTTGCACGTGGTGAACATCGGGTGGCTACTGGCGGTGTTTTTACTGGTGACTGGGTCGGTGTGGATGTTTCGTTAAAGGAGCCTGCCATTTCACCAGAATATGAAGTATGTATGATTTTTTTACAAATGGAAACTATAATCGTTAAAACAACAAATATTAAGATAGACTTATATAACATAAATTCACTGGTCCTTATAAGTATCCAACAAACCATCAAGTGTGTAATTCGGTGACCATAATTTCTGTTTTTCGAAGTTAAATCAACCTTAAATATAGTATCACCAACTGATGTATGAAAATTAAATAGAAAGTATCGTCATCTACTTCTACTATTCTGCTGAGCATCTTCCCACATTCTGGCTGCAATGTCATCGCGCATTCGATTCTAAGCATCTTTTTCACGCTGCGTTACTCGAAGAACCATTGCCACTCGTCATTACTTGATAGCTCTTGTGGTGTTGGGATATCCTCCACATCGGCAGCAGATATACTAGCGAAATCACTGTCCTGTGGAGACTCATTTTAGCCACATATATAATTGTGTAGGACACAACAGACTATCACAATCTTGACTTGTGTTTGAAATTCGTACTGCATAGCGCTCTTCAACATGGAAAATCTGTCTTTCAATAAATCGAAACATCGCTCGATTGTATTGCGCAATTGTGCATGTCGGTAATTAAATAGCTCCTTCATGTTCGCAAGAGCTCTTCCGGCTCGATATTCTTATAAGTGATACTAAACGCCCTGGTATGGAGCCATAAATCCAAGTGAATGAGCGTATCTAGCGTCGACAACATAATATTTTTCTATACATTCGAATCAACGTTCTATTAAGTGAAAAGCTGGATACAGTCATAGTTAACAATTAGATTGACACTTTCATAACAGATAAACAATACCGTTTGAGACAAGCAAGGGATCATATGATCGGGTCAATGCGTTGTGTAGCACTCTTGCATCCGAAGCAGAACCCTTCCAACCAGCCAATACATATGTAAATTTCATATCGAAAGAACACGCTGCCGGTACATTTTGGGAGAGCACCCATTTGCAATTGCGGAAGCTCGCGTGGTCAACCACCAACACATGCGTTGGAATGTGTGTACCATCAATTGCACCGATACAATCCTAAATGTGAAGAATCAACAACCATGAAGCGACCGTACATTAGAGGGAAGTAAAAAATACATACTTAGAAAACACACCTATTGTAAATATACCTGAAAGTAAGCAGACCAATTTAGATTTGTTTGGATCTCTGATGGCATCTCTGTGCCGGCTGGTTTAACTAAATCAGGGTTCATGACGCAGGGATGAACGTGATGAGAATAACTACTATGATTTTTTTTTCTCTCATTGATGGAATTTTTATATGGACAGCCAACAAAAAAAAAAAAAAAAAAAAAAAAAAAAAAAAAAAACAACTATTTCGTTTGGAAGGCTAGATCATCCAACCATTGTATATCTGGGTTATGGCCCATCCAGTGGGGTTCAAAAGGAACTTAGATGAACTTGTGCCACACGTATGGAAATTGAATCGCATGATAATAATTCTTTAACTGTAGATTAGCTGTTAATTCTCAATTATTTTTTTATGACCATTATTGTTCAAGGTAAGAGTACATTATGGCAGGATCACTCCAAAATGGGCAGACTGGGTGGACCAAACCACCCACACGAAATTGCGCCTGCCAGTTCTGATTGACAATAGGATCTTTGCCCTTTAAAACCCATTATAATCAAACTGGCACAAATGCCCAAAAATGACAAGTTGGCTTCATATAGCTAATAACTTCAATGATTAAGAAACTAAAGAATAGTAAAGAAACATGTGCATCCAATGATTAAGATACAATAGAATAGTTGAGAAAATTCTACTAATGATGGTTTTGATTCTTGGGATTTTTACCACAAAATGATATGGGGAGTGCTTTTCAAGCTGGGAAATTACCATAATGCATATTGTATACTTCTATTTTTCCTGTAGAAAGTGTTAAAATAATATCCATGAAATGCTGTTTCCATGGAAGCTCCCGAATGTTTCAAAGAAATGAATATTTAAAATTTGAACTTTTCAATGCATCCAAACGTACCCTTAATCTCTAGCAAGGGTGCCAACGTGTCATGTTCCCATGTGGGAGGAGCCTCCAGAAAGATGGGCTTGATTTTTAACACAAAAAAAAGGGGTGGCGTGGAACCTTGTCCCTGGCCTTTGGGTTTTGAGTTTGTGAATGTAGGGGGAAGTGGGCCCCATGATTCAGTGATTGAATAGTTGATACTATGGGCAGATAATTGATATTATGGCCTCAATTGTGGATGACCCAAGCACTAAATAATCCTCCAGATTGGAAAATTGGTAACGATTCAATAGTGGTCAACAAATAAACGAAAACGGTCAAGAGAGGAAAAAATAGGAGTGCTTCAATTTCAACTACAATGGTCTAGAATCTTTCAACCTGGAGACTTGGTGCATGGGTCATCCACGCTGATGGCTGCCATATCAACAGTGTAGATAATTGAACCATGGGCCCTGCTTGCACACAATGAAAAGATTTCTCCTGTGCAAACAGGCCCTAAATATTCTTTATCAGTTACCCATACAACAAAAGAAGAAGAGATGAAAAATGGGAGAGAGCTTACAGAATGCAATTAGAAACTTTTCGTATCCTTTTATTTGGTTTGGGGGAAGAGTGAGAATGCAAGCAAAATTATATGACTCTTTTGACTGTTTTTCCTGCATAATCAGATGAAGTTTTTACCTTAATAATTTTTTTTGTCATTAAATTATTGCATGTCCAAAAGAAGAAATTTTGAATTAAATAGGACATATAGGCGCATTCCCATAAATAACCTGAATTAAAAAATAAAAAAAATAATAAAAAAAGTCCAGAGTAGCAAAAAATTGCAAGATAATGAGAGTAATTGAAACATTCATATCAAGCAATATGCAGAGAACATGTGAAAAGTAAACAACTAGAGAATCCAATATTTGACAGCTCATCAGAGACCCCTAGCTTCAAATTCCCCCAATAGTTGGCCACAAATAAAATAGTTGTCATTGAAAGAAATGAAATCATAATCCAAACAGGAACTACCCAAAAATAATGAAAAGAAATTGATAAAAACCAACAAAAAAGCAAATACCTCATTTGTGTAAAGACAAAGAACAAAAAGAAGAGAGACAACTTCACTATTGCCACCAGAAACTTAAAACACGAGTCAAGGGATAGAGGTTGTGATGCATAACAATGAGTTGGATATTCCTATTGCAGTACTTTAAGTATGCCATTAGCTTGAAAAAAACATGGATAAAGTAAAACCCAATATTTAAGGAGTTCGAAATCTCCAAATTTCAATATATACTCTCAAAGGACCTGTGTTTAACATTGTTCCCTGTAGAGGTCTTCCTTTAATCTCTCTTGAAAACTAATTTCAAGCATGTGAACCACTTTGATTGAATCTAAGAATAAATTCACAATAGAAGTATATATTCACTTGCTCAAAAATCATCCAAATTTTACAGTTGGAGAGTTATATAAAAGAGGTGTGAATGTATGCATTCGGGCAATAGGGTGAGATATGTTAAACAAGAAGAACTCACGAATCAACTATCCAAAACTCATTTTAATGATCAGTGGCATATGATAAATAAGCGAGCTTCCTCTGTTTGGTGTATGCAGGTTTTGAAGGACATGACACATGCACATAAGGTCATGTTGTTAACATCAAAATATGAGATTAAGGTGTCCAGTACTTCAGATTACTAATAGCCTTCTCGAATCTCAGAATCTGAATCACTGATGCAACAAGGGTAAACCAGATTTGGCAAGCATTCATCATCACACTCATGATTAGTGGAACTTGTCCAGTCAAATGGTTCACCAATTGCATATAATGACTGGATCGATGTGCCTCAACAACTGGGTCCCAAACAGAAATGGACAGAGTAACTTGTTTCATAAAAAACTTTTCCTTAAGAAGCAAAATAAGAATTATTTCTCCATGAAGATAGCAGAGTGGATAACATATATCATAATTCTAGAGATATTGCACTGTCTATCAAACTGTGAAACAGAGTAAAGAGTGATCTACAATAATATTTCATCACTTTTAGCTATGGAGGCAGAAAATGCTAAGAATGAGAGAGGGAAAAGGTAAGAAAAATAAGATGGAGCATACCAGAGATCTTTATCTAAGCCAATGGCGGAGATCAATGAACACTGAGATGGAAATGGAAGCAAATCAGCAATTGGATATAAAGACTTTTAGATTTTAGATTAACTGAAAACTGAAAATACTGAAATCCCTATTTTCTAGAGAACCCTCCCAACATTAGAATTAAGATTTCACAAAACCCCCAATTTCTAGAAACCATGAGCAAACAGGTTTCGAAAATTGAAATCCATCAGTTCAATAAAGACTGTTTCAAGCAGAATCAGTCCTCCTGGATGTGAAAATCCATGTCAGATTTCACGAAATGCCCCAAATCCAGAAATTGGGGATTATTTGGAGTGGGATTGAAGAGTAGAATTAAGATTTCACAAAACCCCCAATTTCCAGATACCATGATTAAAATGGTTTCCGAAAATCAACAATAGGACTGAATACAGACTGTTTGAAGAAGAATTAGTTATCTAATTTAAGAAAATCCAAAGAAGAAAAAGCCACAATGCCCACAATCTGCTTACATGGGGGTTATCTGAAGAAGACAATATCGAAAAAAAAATCTGATTTCGCAAAACCCCCAATATCCAGAAAACATAAGCAAAGAGGTTTCTGAAAATAGAAGCAGTCAATTGAATATAGAAGGATTGAAGCACAAACAAACAATCCTCCTGGATTCTCTATTCCAGCAAATATTAAGCCATCACACTCTAAAAACCCGAAACCTCCAATTTTTGGAGTGTACAATACATAAAAAGTCAGATTGCATAGAAACCCCCAAAATCCAGCTGCTTGTAAAACCGAACGTGCAGATCGGAAGCCAATGGCCCTCTCACAGAGTGGTGGGATGACATGCATGCTAGATTCCCAACTATATGCCACCGTATCAGGACATAGGAGGAACAAGATGTACCTGCATGTAGCAACGGTGATGGCTGTGATGGCCACCTATGTCGAAAATACCTGAGATTTATAAGACGATTACACTGTGTAAATGATCCTTTCCGCCACCACTCCCACCATATCCAGCGACCTTCAATCCCATCCCTTAGTCCGTACGAGGGACTGGGATGGGCTCGAGGCAAAACTAGAGAGAGGAGCGTATCCGAGGGAAATCCAACGAGAGAGAGAGAGAGAGAGAGAGAGAGAGAGAGAGAGAGAGAGAGAGAGAGAGAGAGGTTCGTATCTGGTGTTGAGATGCAATCCAGCAGTTAATCCAGCAGGCGATGCCGCCCTGCTCATCTCTCTCCTGTCCAAATAGGCAGACGCCCGTACTCTATTGGATATGACGCTCATATCCAACCTACTATGACCGACTCCAACCTAATACTCCCATCCAAACGGGCCCTAATTGTTTGACACCACAAAGTAAATGAGGGTTTCAAATCCACTCTAAGGAGGTTTGAAATCCAACATGAAAACTTGAATTGCATCAATCCTTTCAAGGAGTTGCATGTGTAATATGTGTGTCAGTATACTATTAATCTATTGGACACATGACCTACTAATGATATTCCAAAATAATTAGATTACCAATTGCATTACTATAATTAATTTAATATGATGATCAGCGTTGTCCAAACATTGTCCATGTAAATCAACGGTTAAAAATCATTGGTTAGTCACTCGGATGTGATCTTGTGCTTGTGGCAGATGTGATCTTATGCTTGTGGCTCATCTGAGACTTGGAATTTTATCGTTTTCGAGCAAAGTATATATTTCAGCGGGCTTATTACAATCTTGTGTCAAACATTACATACGTCTACCAATTAGAGATATTAAAGTTTATTTAATAATTAAATTCAAACCCCCTTAAATATATTAATGCATAGTTACTTTTGAATTAAAGTTGATTCAGAATCTAGGGTGCCAAACACATTAAGAGGATTTCAAATCCAGGGGTTCCAAATCCACACTCCCAAACAGGCCTTTACTCTTTAAAAAAATAATTGAACTATCTTTTCCTTTAAACAGTTTATATTTCAAGCCGATTAAATGAATTGGTAGGATTGGGTGAGGGATGTGGATTGTGCCCTGCCCGGCTTGAACAATAATCTATTCAGGTAAAACTAAGTAAAACTCTAAGGGACCTCTATGATGTATGTGTTTTAACCATGCCGTCCATCCATTTTCTTAGATCCAAGGCTCAAGTGGACCACATGGTGAGTGTAAGACCCGTATCCTAGTTTGTATTGTTCCGTCGACTTCCGCGATCCTTCCCATCAAATTCCGGTAACCTGCGACTGATAATCAACGTTTGCGCACGATCCTAAGTCATATCTTATATATTTGAATCGGCTTAACCCGAGACTTGTATCTTAGTGACAGTGCCATCGCCGCGATTCCAACGCAGCGTCTCGTGCGCCAATCCGATGCTTAGATCACAAGATGTGGATCATGCATTATAATGACCATGAACCGCACATTGTGGAACCCACCCGTCCCATGTGGCACAAATTCCTAGGTAATTATGAGAGTGATGGATGACATCACCCTAACTATAGCTACCCTAACCTAGCTATAGCACCCTAACCTAGCTATAACCACCCTAACCTAGCTATAGCCACCCTACTCCTTAGCCTTCTTACAAGCACTTATGACTAGCCACCCTACCTCTAGTCCTCTTATAACCATTTATTGCAAGCCACCCTCTCTTACAAGTAATCATGGCCTACCTAAGCTACTCTCTCCCTCTCTTTACTACACACTCTCTCCCTCATTTTTCAAACACAATTCCAAGCTAAGGAAGAGGCTCACGTCCAAGCCTTTCCCAAGAGAGAAAAGTGAGTGTGTGGCCCACCTTCCTCTAAGAAAAAAAAATCCTCAATCCTAGCCATTTAACTCTCATCCTCTTCATCAAAGTGAAGCACAAGGAGATCGGCGTTCCAACGGACCGAGAAGATCGAACGGTGGGTGCTTATTAGGGTAGATTTTCCATGTTTTGATGATGGGCCAAGTGAGCCCTACCGATTGATGGTATGGATCTCACTTTGGACCCTTGATGTGGCCGATGGACCACCTTGATCCTCATGATCATTCCATGATGGGGTTATTCCCCATGGACCTCATCATGATGTTTATTTTCCTTATATGGATAGGGTCATCTAGACCTTACATGTGGTGGAAAAAGGATCTCCACCATTGATTTTTGATTTGATGGGCCCACATGTAATGGGACCCACTTGATGTATGATTGCTTGCAAGGGAGGGCTCATAGTGGCGGAGCCCTCCATCTCACGTGTCCCACTCTCTTTCTTTCTCTCTCTCTCTCTCTCTCTCTCTCTCTCTCTTTTTCATGTTTGTATGATGATGTGGCGGTATGGCCCCCTCGGATGGATCCCACCTTGATGTGTGTATTATCCACACCATCCAACCATTCGGTGGCCCACCCTAATAACATGTCTATGGGTGGGGCCCACCTTAAACAGATTCTTGACCCAATTGTCCAGCGTCAGGGACACTGGACATGGGTGAGGTTTGAGATGACAGTGGGCGTACTAGCAAGCTAACAAAAGAAATATATATATATATATATATATATATATATATATATATATATATATAATATTATTTTTAAAGGATTTTGGGTGGACTATGTGTGTAGGCTCCACCTTGATGAATGGATTCAATCCACGCCATCCATCCTATTTACCAGCTCATTTTAGGCGTTGAGCCGAAAAATGAAGCTGATCCAACTTTCTGGTGGGCCATACCTTAGCAAACACTGATTCTCACCATTTAAAATCACTTGAACTTTTCTACATGCCAAAAGATGCCTAATATTGGGCTTGATGGGTTTGTTATGGACTATGGAAGCAGTGGACGAGGCGGATTCTTGCGATGTAGGCCCCACACGTGAAAAACCGCGAAAATACCGCGATTTAAAAAAAAAGGGAGAGGCAGCGCCTGCTGCTGCTGATGCAGCAGGACACTGTTCCGTTTTGACGGACAACCAGCAGGGTCCCACGGCTCCAGTTGTGGGCCCCACCGTGATGTATATCTATCATCCAAGCCATTCATATGGTGGGCCCTTGGGGCTGCGGGCTGCCCTCCAAACATCAGCCATATCCAACGCATAGGTGGCCCACGTCAGAGGAAACAGTGGGATTGAGCGTATGCCATTGGAAACTTTTTGGGTCCACAGAAGTTTTGGATCAACGTGAAATTTGTTTTCCCTCTCCATCTGGGTGTACGTGACCTTATCAATGGGTTGGATGGCGTATAAATTTGTGGTGGGCCCCACATGGGACCCACAGTGATGTATGTGTTTGTCTCCCACCGTCCAGGCGGACGGTGGAGACCACCGTGATGTTTGTGTTTCATCCCCACCGTCCAAGACGGACGGTGGAGCCCACCGTGATGCGTGTGTGTGTGCGTGTGTGTGCATGTGTGTGTGTATATAAATATATATATATATTATATATATATATATATAATATATATATATATATAATATTATTTTTAAAGGATTTTGGGTGGACTATGTGTGTAGGCTCCACCTTGATGAATGGATTCAATCCACGCCATCCATCCTATTTACCAGCTCATTTTAGGCGTTGAGCCGAAAAATGAAGCTGATCCAACTTTCTGGTGGGCCATACCTTAGCAAACACTGATTCTCACCATTTAAAATCACTTGAACTTTTCTACATGCCAAAAGATGCCTAATATTGGGCTTGATGGGTTTGTTATGGACTATGGGAAGCAGTGGACGAGGCGGATTCTTGCGATGTAGGCCCCACACGTGAAAAACCGCGAAAATACCGCGATTTAAAAAAAAAGGGAGAGGCAGCGCCTGCTGCTGCTGATGCAGCAGGACACTGTTCCGTTTTGACGGACAACCAGCAGGGTCCCACGGCTCCAGTTGTGGGCCCCACCGTGATGTATATCTATCATCCAAGCCATTCATATGGTGGGCCCTTGGGGCTGCGGGCTGCCCTCCAAACATCAGCCATATCCACGCATAGGTGGCCCACGTCAGAGGAAACAGTGGGATTGAGCGTATGCCATTGGAAACTTTTTGGGTCCACAGAAGTTTTGGATCAACGTGAAATTTGTTTTCCCTCTCCATCTGGGTGTACGTGACCTTATCAATGGGTTGGATGGCGTATAAATATTGTGGTGGGCCCCACATGGGACCCACAGTGATGTATGTGTTTGTCTCCCACCGTCCAGGCGGACGGTGGAGACCACCGTGATGTTTTGTTTCATCCCCACCGTCCAGACGGACGGTGGAGCCCACCGTGATGCGTGTGTGTGTGCGTGTGTGTGCATGTGTGTGTGTATATAAATATATATATATATTATATATATATATATATATATATATATATATTATATTATATATATAGTATTGTATATTATATATACTATATATGAATTATATATTATATTATACATAATATATATAGGATGGTGGGCCTTCATGTGGACCCCCACCATGATGCATGGGCTGCATCCAAACCGTCCACCCATTTCTAAAGGTCATTTTTGGGCATGAGCTAAAGAATAAGTCAGATTTAAAATTCAAGTGGACCCCAGCATTTGATGTAGTGGACAATGGCGTCCACCGTTCATAAATTCTAAGGGTCGTAGTAGTTTCCTTTTTAAGCTGATACTTGTTTCCACTTCAACTATCCTTATGTTAAGTTTATGAATAGGTTGGATCTCTAATACATTAAGGTGGGTCACACCTTGATGTATTTACGGCTGTTGCTTAGGCCCACCTTGATATATACATGGGGCCCATGTGAGTAGGCCATCTTGACTTATTTGTGGCCGTTATTGAGGTCCACCTTGATGTGTATGAGGCCATTGTTGAGGCCCACCTTAATGTGAATGTAAGGCCCATGTTATAAGGCCCATTGTGATGTATTAGGGCCCATGGGCCAAGGCCCACTGTGATATATTCTCAGCCCATGTGATGAGGCCCATCTTGACGTATTTGTGGCCCGCTGCTTAGGCCCACCTTTGATATGTTTGTGGTCCATCTGTGAGGCCCACCTTTGATATGTTTATGGCCCATCCATTTAGGCCCACCTTGATATACATGAGGCCTATGTTGTGAGGCCCATTTGATGTATTGGGGGCCCATGGGTCGAGGCCTAATAGGTAATACATAAGGCCCATTGAATGTGATTCCACCGTGTTTTATGTGTTGACCTTTATGGCGGGCTAAGCCTTGGGAGCAATGATGGTTTAACGTCCACATTGTAAGAATAATGTTGGTTAAATGTTCGCATTATGACTCTCTCCAGGGCCCATTGATAGGCACATACTTATTGTGTGTAGGCTGTTTAGGCCCATCTGCATTGTAAGGGTAGTTCATTACTTTATAACCTGCTTAGTATAGTTCCATGACTCACGTCATACGCATCATATGTATGCTTGATATGAGTAGTGACTGATCATTGCATACGCCATTGAGCAGACTATTTACGGAACTCCTTATGAGACGGAGTTCCCACATTATCGCGCCGTACACGCAAGATTGCTGCATGACTGGAGAGTGTGACTCATGCATCTCGCATATGTGTGACTTGATCATTGTACGCCCTAGCGACATCAGGGCCGTGGCCTCCACAAGCACATCGTGGATGGCTAGATGGGACATCGAAAATATTTGGTTCTAGCACTGTGGGCACTTAAGATGTCCTTGGGTGAAAATCCCAGAACCTCCTTGGTACCAGGAGTTGCTCCAACGTCTAGACCGAGTGGAATATGAGCGCCAGTGCCTATACCATGAGGTCGTGTCTCCCATTGTGTCGTGGTCGGTTGGAAGGGAGTGTGGCCTTATCCTCCTGAGTGAGGGGACTATAAGCTAGGCTGAGTTTGACCAGCTCGCAAATGAGTTCGCTATCGACGAGCCAGGTAGGTATTGGCAGACTACTGGTCAGACAGATAGTGTGGTCTTTTCCACTTGCTTGACTGTGCAACTAGGGAGGAGGCAGTCAGTATAAGGTGTATTAGACCCTGGTGATTTCCCCAGAGAGCAACTGTACTGATATGTGGAATTATTGAACAGGAATTGCATATCCATTCATTTATTCATTCACTATCCACTCGGGCTG
Organism: Magnolia officinalis; assembly: GCA_021015155.1. Taxonomy (NCBI): domain Eukaryota; kingdom Viridiplantae; phylum Streptophyta; class Magnoliopsida; order Magnoliales; family Magnoliaceae; genus Magnolia; species Magnolia officinalis. Next base: position 19,034,808 of record JAJHSJ010000015.1, read on the forward strand.
GTGGTGCGTAACTATTTGTCACGTGTACCATCGCATGGTCAGGATTTTGGTTGGGCGCGCGACTAACCTGAGATCAGGAGTTTACCACATTGTGTCTGACTATCCAAATTTAGGTATGAGACTGGTTTGGATAGAAGTCCATTGTGATGGACCCCATGGCCTGTGATACTTCGTACTATCATCCCGACTTCACATCCAGCATGGTCATTTTATTCGCACCGCATATCACATTGCATCTGCAGTACTTAACATTTTGGGTTACTATGTTTTTGTACTTATATGGCCAGATGAGGTTGATGGTATTCGTGGCTCATTAGGATTTGTACATTGCATTGCATCCTCAGCATCTGTTATTGTCTTATTATGTTTTGCATCGCATAGCCTTGGTACGACTGATAGCACTCATGGACTTACCAGTATATTTTCGCTTACTCTGATATCGTATGATTCATGATCTTGTTAGTATTTCCGCTTATTCCGATGATGTATGATTTTTGGGCTTTATGGTATACTTGGCACTTATCTTATGCACACACACTTTCACCACCCTCTAAGCTTTCTATAAGCTTATGCACAATAGATGCGTGCAGGTGGCGTTAGGTTGTAGCAGCGTTGAGCTTGGAGCGTGCAGCCGAGCTTTTAGAATTTCTGTTACTCTCATTATATTGTATTTCCCTTTTCGCATTGTACTTAAAAGTTTTTGATATAGTGGATATGTGGTGATGTTGTTTTGTGACTTGGTTATGCTTGTGGTTATGCTCCATTATAAAAAAGAAAAATAAATTATACTGAAAATCCTCTTTGTAGGATCCCAGGACCGGAATCTGGCGTATGGGCGGTGGGAGCTGAGAATGGGGTACTACGGAGGCTGTCGGCGCAAGATTCGGCGATCGAAAATTTTGTGAGCCCGGTTTCTGAGTTTGGGGCATGACAGTGAGGATTGAACGACCACGGTTAGAAAATTTCTTGGGCATAAGTTTTCGATCAAGCTGATATTTGTGTTTTATCTTCATCCAAGTATATAAGACCTTACCAGCAGGTTGGATGGAAAATAAATATCACATTGGATATAAGAAGGTTTCAACTGTGGGTGTCATTATCACCTCTGCTTCTTGTGGTGTGGTCCATTGGAATTTTGGATTTGCCTAATTTTTAAACCCATATTCTAAAATGATTTGAAAAAAAAAGGATGGATGAATGCATGGATGGATTATTGTCCACGTGGGGGAGCAGGCAATATATCCAAATGGAGGAGCTAGGATTGCCTACAGGCTCTCAGTAGCCCGTAGCGGTGCTCTGTGGCCCCCACCATGATGTATGTGTTTTATCCACGCTAGTCATCCATTTTTTATAAATCATTTTAGGGCATGAGCTAAAAAAGAGGCAGATCTAAATCTCACGTGGACCACACCAAAAGGAACAATTGTAATTGCACACCTGCCATTAAAAATATATTGTGGGCCACAAAAGTTTTGGATGAAGCCGATATTTTTGTTTTCGCTTCATCCATGTCTGTGTGACCTAATCAACGGATTGGATGGAAAATAAATGGTACAGCCACTGTTTTCTTGAGCTGTGGGACACATTGTTGTCAGATGCCTTTAATCTGGCGTTGCTCGACCGGTCGAGTGGGCCGCTCAACTAGTTGAGGCATGCTCGACTCAAAGTCCAGCGAGCTCATGTTTTGGGTGTCCGGGATGCTCGACTGGTCGAGGGGATGACACGACCAGTAGAGGGACTTTCTCGACCAGTCGAGGCCTCGACTCGACTAGTCTAGGTTACGCAGATTTGGTGTGGACTGTGTAAATTTAAGGCGGTTTCGCAATGGTGTGAAAGGAAAGTTTCATAAACTATAAATAGGGGTCCCTAGGGCTATTCTAAAGTATTCTAAAGCTTTTTAAAGGAGTTCCAAGGGTTTTTAAAAGGGTTTTAGGGTTTCTAAAGGGTGTAGCAAAGGTGAGATTTGAGGTTGTTCGAATCGGGTAAGTCCTCTCTCTTTGTAATTTCTATTTTCATAGTGGAGATCTGTCGCTTTGTGCCGTGGTTTTTTCCCGGAAAGGTTTTCCACGTTAAATCTTTGTGTTCTCTTGTGTGTGTTTGGTGTCATTGGATTGCTATCCTAGATCTAGATCTGTGTGATTCCGCAATACAAATCCCCAACAAGTGGTATTAGAGCAATCGTTGGGGCATAGATCTGAATATGAGGGATTAGTAATAATGGGAAGTACTAGGTATGAGATTGAGAAGTACTCAGAAAAAAATAATTTTGAGTTATGGAAGATCAAGATGATCAGTTCCTTAATCAAGTAAGGCGAAGATGGTGCTCTTGAGGAGCGAAAGTCTACTATGACTAATAATGATTGGAATGCTCTTGATAAGAAGGCCTTATCATCGATCCGTTTATGTCTCACGGATGAGGTTCTCTACAACGTCATGAGGGAGAAAACTGCAGCTAAGTTATGGGCGAAGTTAGAGGATATCTATGCGAAAAAATCCTCTGAAAATCGCCTACACTTGAAGCGGCAGTAGTATAACTTCAAGATGGCAGATGGTGAAAATCTGGAGGCTCACATTAGCAACTTTAATAAATTGGTTTGTAAATTACTGGATATGGAGAAAGTGATGAAAGATGAAGAACAAGCATGTATGTTGCTGAATTCTCTTCTGGCGTCGTATGAGTTATTCAAGGACATTATGTGCAGTACGAATAAAACCTTGAGTGCCGACACCGTTATCTCAGCCCTTCAAGAGAAGGTTATGAGAAAGCTAAACGATGATATAGGGACATCTTCTGAGGCACTGTTTACGAGGGACAAAAATTCTAAGTAAGGTACAGGTTCTTCAGGTTCTAGATCCAAATCCAAGGGCAAGGGCAAAGGAAAGGTAAAGTGCTGGAATTGTGGGATGGAAGGACATGTGAAGAAGGATTGTGAAAATCCTAAATCAAAGAGGGAAGATTCTGAGGCTTTGTACAGGGAGGCCAATGCTGGCACGTCAGATGGATCGAGTGGATGTGATGGTAATGTTTTGTCTGTGTCTACGATCAGACACTTTTACGATGATCATAAGGACGAGTAGATGCTAAACACAGGAGCATCTTTTCACATGACTCTTCATCGGAGTTGGTTCACCAGCTATAAGGAGTGCGATGGTGGATAAGTTTTTATGGGCAATGACAATGCCTGTAATGTTGTGGTTGTTGGTATGGTGCGTATCAAGATGTTTGATGGGGTGGAGCATACCTTGACTGATGTCAGGTACGTTCCTGATTTGAAGCAAAATCTGATTTTTCTTGGTGTACTTGAGGCAAAAGGATGCAAGTACACAGGTATTAATGGTGTCCTTAAAGTATCTAAGGAGGCACGGGTAATCATGAAAGCGCAACGACTCGATAACTTGTACAGGTTGATCGGGAGCAATTCAAAAGGTGGAGCTGCAGTGGATGTAGTGGATTCCACCTTTGCACGTGTGTGGCATGCTGGACATGAAGGCTGAGATGCACGGACAGGGATACAGAGCAGGTGGAGTATCCGCTTGTGAGAAGAATCACACAGCATGATCGCAGGATATCGACGAGGTACATGGATGACTCCAATATCGCAGGAGATTCATCTTCTATGCAGATGGCTCTAGGTAAGCCTGGTGCTGAGAAGTGAAAAGTGACTATGGGTAATATGATGGACTTGTTGTACCAGACCGACATATGAGAGCGAGTGGAGCTTTCAGTGGCTGGAGGGTGGTTGGATGCAGGTGGATCTTTAGGATGATACAACATAGATACATGACAAGGTTGGTAGCGAAGGGTTACGCTCAGATAGAAGAGATCGACTTCTCAGAGATATTCGCGCCGACGATATAGCAGGTGTCTATTAGATCCGTGATTGGCGCTGGTTGGCCAATATGATCTTGAGCTGGAAGGAAGGATGTGGTGTCGACACTTCTATAAGGGAAAGTGAAGAGCAGATCTATATGAAGCAACCAGAACGGTTCGAAGTTAAAGGGGCTGAGAAAAAAGTTTAAAAGAGGTCGTGTTACGACCTGTCGCCTAGGCAATGGTTTGATTTCTTTATGGTGGGTCAGGTATTGTATGTTGATGACATATAGATCGCCAATTATGACATGTCTGAAATTAATGTACTGAAGACTCGGTTAAGTGGGACATTCAGGATGAAGGATCGGGGGCTGCAAAGATGGTTCTTGGCATTGAGACTGAAAGAGGAGTAGGCTTTGTTTATCTCAGGCAGAATACCTTGGGTAAATATTGATCAAGGAGGTGATGGACCATGTAAAGCCGGAGAGCGTTCCCTACGCGTCTCTCCTCAAGTTTTCCTCAGGACATGTCCCAAAATAGGTAAGGAAAAACAGGATATCTTATGAGCCTTATTCGAATGTGGTTGACAGTGTATGCTATAGTCTGGATTAGACTGATTATTTCACAAGCTATCAGTGTTGTGAGCAAGTACCCCGGCAAGCAATATTGGGTAGCGGTGAGATGGTAAGAAGACTACGTCTTTCCTTTTGAGAAGACAGAAGAAAAGGTGGTTGAGCACGTTGATTTTGATCCGGCAGACATGCTCACCTAGATCGTTTCTACAGAGAAGTTTAAGTTCTGTGTAACTTCTCTGGGCTTGGCGATGGCATAAAAGAAGGACGGAGTGTGTACGAGAAGCTATGATGTGATGCAGAGATAAGAAAAGAGGGCAGCAAGATACACGGTTGAAGATTGAACACATGGTGGAGATTGCTGTCAGATGCCTTTAATCTGGCGCTGCTAGACCGGTCGAGAGCCTAGCTCCACTGGTCCAGTGGGCCGCTCGACTAGTCGAGGCATGCTCAACTCAAAGTCCAGCGAGCTCATGTTTTGGGTGTCCGGGATGCTTGACCGGTCGAGGGGATGGCACGACCGGTCGAGGGGGTCTCTCGACCAGTCGAGGCCTCAGTTCGACTAGTTGAGGTTACGCAGATTCTTGCGTGGATTTGGTGCAGACCGCGTAAATTTGAGGCGGTTTCGCAATGGTACAAAAAGAAAGTTTTATAAACTACAAATAGGAATCCCTAGGGCTATTTTAAAGTATTCTAAGGCTGTTTAAAGGAGTTCCAAGGGTTTCTAAAAGGGTTTTAGGATTTCTAAAGAGTGTAGCAAGGGTGAGATTCGAGGTTGTTCGAATCAAGTAAGTCCTCGCTTTGTAATTTCTATTTTCATAGTGGAGATTTGTCGCTTTGTGTCGTGATTTTTTCCTGCAAGAGTTTTCCACATTGAATGTTTGTGTTCTCTTGTGTGTGCTTGGTGCCATTGGATTACTCTCCTAGATCTAGATTTGCGTGATTCCGCAACACAAATCCCCCCCACACTTGAGATATGGATCTACTTCATTTTTATGATCGTGTCCTAAAATGATTAGGAAAAATAGATGTAATGCAGGGCTAAAACACATACATCATACATCACTGTGGGTCCACGGAGCACCCTCTGGTAGGCAATCTGCGTCCTGGCTTGAATGTCCAATTGCCACATCAGCACATTTGGCGTGGTGGGCTGTCCAATCACTGTGGATTACCAAAACTCGGAGCTGACAGAATTGAAATATTAAATACGTAATGAGTCTAAGTCCAAGGCGTTGGATCGCAAGTTACAGTCCATCCGGAGAATAACTTCAAACTCATTACGTTCATTTGAAATCTCAACCTTCCAGTAGCTTGTATACAACATAAGGTTCACTAATTCAAGAAATTAGTGCTATCCGCATATCAAGTGGACCACACCAGAGTAAACAATGACTAGCCGTTGATAAATATAAAATACGTGTACCCGACTCAATTAGTGTTTCTGGCTGAAGGAGATCTTCATGGTGGGGCCAACCTATTGGATGGGTTGGTCGTAGCATAAGTTAATAGCTTTGAAGTTATCCATCGTGTGGACCGTAACTTTTGGTCCAACCGATTGTACTTGAGAACCCAGGAGATCATTAAGGGTCCGAATTCCATATTAGTGGGGCCCACGTTTCATCGAGACCATTCATCTGATGGGTTTATAAGATCCCAGTCCTATCCCCGGTGGTACTCGAATAGACGGTCAATAAAGAAAGCACAAAAATGAAGAGATTCTTAGGCATTCCCGTGAGATGGATAGGTCCATCCAAACCGTTGGGGCCTACATGGACGGAACTGAAAGCATCACGAAACTCATGCATTTGCTGCAGGTCACGACCTATCATCCGTCCTAACTCCAAAGAAATTTAAGAGGCGAAAAAATAAGCATGGAAATAAAAATGATAAGGGTTATGGAAGCGGATTGCGTACTGTGGGGCCCACGATGATCTATGTATTTTATCCACTCCGTCCATCCATTTTATCAGATAGTTTTAGTTGTTGAATCCAAAAATGTAGCGTATCCAAAGCTCAAGTGGATCACACCACAGGAAAAAAGTGTGAATTGAATGTCTACCGTTGAAAAATTCTTAGAGGCTACAGAAGTTTTGGATCATTCTGATATTTTTGTTTCCACTCATCCATGTCTATGTGACCTTATGAACATTTTGGATGACAAATATACATCATCGGGCCCTAGGAAGGTTTCAACCGTGGAAATCATTAGTCCCACTGTTTCCTGTGTGTGGTCCACTTAAGATTTGGATATGCTTCAATTTTTGTATCAACCCCTAAAAGGAGCTGGAAAAATGGATGGACGGCATGGATAAATCACATACATTCATGGTGGCTCAACAACGTTTTCTCAGTACCCAATTTAATTTCCTAACTGATGTAGAATAACTCAACTTGGGTCCACTGCGCTGCATGGATCTAATCCAACATCTTCAGGAGGGTCACCACACCATTGATTAAACTATTGGTTTCAACCAATTTCAGGGTCTTATATATGTAAAATAAACCTTATACCCTAATTTCAATTGAAACTATACATCCTTTGAAGCTACTAAAAATTATTAAAATAGTATAAAGGCGTTTTATTGTATTTAAATTTGTAAACAACTATTATATGACTAAAATAAGGATTTTGGACCACATTCAGACTTTTAAAGCTCCAAAAGTAATAAGAAAATAAAATCTAATTGGTAGGAGTCATTCTTGTCACAGGTGTTGGCTTTTACATGGTTTTTCACTGTTTTCTATTGTGTGGTCCATCTGATAGTTGGCTTTGATATTTCGTTCATCTCATCATCATGAGGTTGATAGGTAATGCAATTATTAAACAATATATGAAAAATTATATAAAAAACGATGGACAACCGTGTAAAACCTCCAAATTCATATGGTAGCCAAATGATCGTTATATATATTACCTAGGTTTTGAGCGTGCAAATGGATACGTATTGGTGGTCCACACAAAATTTATAGAATAACCTTCTTCCATGGGCCCATCAGGGAAAGAACCAGGCCCAAAGGAGATTAGACAAACAAAACTTATGGATGAGACTGCGGTGTTATTTCATCCATTCTACATGTGTCTTGTCTATCCAGACCATCCATGCGATGGGCCGGGAAACATAGCGTGGAGCCCTTCGAAGCAAGATCTTGATCATCCAATTACTACACATAAAATTAACAACTATAGACAAAATGCTTGCCGTAAAGAACTAACTGAGGGAAAAATATATTTTTAAAAGAAGAATAGCTCTAAAACTTGCTAAGTCAACACGGAAAGTAGGTAAGGGCCGTTTGGATGATACTATATATATATATATATTTTTCCTGTTAGCTTGTTAGTACACCCGCTGCCAGTTCACACTACACTCACAGCCAGGTCATACTTCACTGTTAACCACCCCCAATAGGGAATCAATATCAAGACCTCAGTGTTGAAATGAGATATTTTTCACTCAGTCTACCACTTGAGCTATGGACTTGGGTGCTTTTGGATGATTAGTTGCTTATGCCACGAGTAACTTATCTTAATTTTTATTTATTAAGAAAATAAAAATGTTTGGTAAACAACTACTTATCAACTTATCCTCTCAATCATCTCTCCTAAGCTTCTCCTCGGCAAGTAGAAAAGCTAAAAAAATTAACTGAAATGGTTAAGTACTTTTAAGGAAAAATAGTTACTTATAACTAATCATAAACCAAACTTACTAGAATTAAGTTACTTATCTACTGCTTTAAGTAGAAAAAGTAACTTGGTGTTATCCAAACGGCCCTAAGTGACTCAGTGGGATTTCTAAGCTAAGTTGCTGGGAAACTTAGTCCTTGGCCTTACTCAACTGAGAATATGGATGACTCAGTGAGTCAACTCAACTATCAGTTTGCCATATGTGAGCATTAATAAAATTGAAAAATGGGAGTGGTTGGGAGTAGAATTCATGACCTTTAACATCTACTTAAGCAGGACATCACAGTGGTTTAATATCATTTTTTGTATTTTTATTTTACTTATATCTATTTTAAATATGTTAACGGTCTACTCTTATTCTTATTTTAATTTACAATATAAAATACAGAGTCCAGTCGGTCATGTCTTCGAGTTAACTCAACTCAAGTCTAGTCGAATTTTCAGATTTTCCAAAAAGATCGGTATAAATTAAAACCTCCAAATAATGTCACATATAGAGCTTGCTGGATTTTCATTCCCTGCCCTCAGCCTCAAGTAACTGTTAGATAACACCTTAGTGGGTGTTATCATTAATGTGTGGGGGCCCACCTTGATGACTGTACTGTATATACATGCTGCGGTTCGTTTTCTAAGCTTATTTCATGATGTTATTATAAAAATTAAGTATAACCAAATCTTCACTCAACCACACTAATGTAGAAAGTGATGAATAACCATTAAAATCTTTTTTAGACGTCCTAAGTTTTGGATCAAGCTGATATTTGTATTTTCCCTTCATTCAGGTTTGTTTAACCTTATCAACGGGTTGGATGGAAAATAAATATTAAAGATTTTCTTACAGCGGAGCTTTGGAAGTTTTTAATGGTGAGTGTTCATTCATCACTGTTTCCTGCGGTGTCGTCTACCCGAGACTTCAATCTACTTAAAAATTCAGGACGATTGTCTGAAATGGGCTGGGAAAACGGATAGACAGGGTTGATATACAATACATTCATCAAGGTGGGCCCCGAGCTAATCTGCTCCCCAAACTTATACAGTAACTTTCATCATGACTGTCAGATCAAAATGGGCCCACCATTTTCATGATCCATATGGCCATACACGTACGCCATGTGTATTATATGAATTACCATCACACCTGGAAAGTGGCGACAGAAGCACAGGACAGTCTTTAAATCTTCATTTGATTTCTCAAATAGGTTCCTGACCTCATTCTACACTCTTTTGGCTCATTCTCACCCACTCCACAAAAAAGACACAACCCACATCTCTTTTCTTTCTATTTAATATCCTTCTAAATCTATCCACCGACTCACTGGGCCACCTCTCCTGAGTGAGTCTTGATGCTGTCAGGAAGAATCATCAACCTCTTGAGAACCCAAACAATGCAATCCCACCCACCACTTCATTAGATCTGACAGATGAGTTTGGTTTTCTGTGATATTTGGTTGGGTGATAGGATTTGACTGATTGGGTTTTGCTTTTAGGTTGTTTGGATTGAGAAAATGGTGTTTTGGGCACTTGGGGAGTGAGTCTTGAAACACTGAAAGAGCATTTGGGTCAATTTGGGTTTTTGCTATTTAAGATTGGAAAGATCTTGAGTTTTGGGGATTTTTTTAAAGGAGATTTCAGTGTACGAAATTGGGTATTTTGTTCTGATTTTCAGCAAGATTGGAGGAAATTGATTTTTGGGTATTGGGGGTTTTTGGGATGAGAAATAGGATTTTGGCATCGCATTTAGATTGGGATGAGTAACAGTGTTGTGGAAATTGCTACACAGATTATGGTGATGGCCATTGTCATCTCTGTGGTGTTGTTGTTTGTGGGCATTGGAGTTTTGGTTCTGATTCATGTCTGTATTGTTGGGAGGGCTTTCAGGAGAGGTTTCAATGCTAGCAATAGAGGAGGGAGAGGGGCTAATGACAGTAGCAATGGCATGTCCCTTGATGATCTTGAGAAACTCCCTTGCTTTGATTTCAAGGCTAGAGACAAAGGGAGTAGCCCTGTGGATTGTGCTGTTTGCTTGGAGAACTTCAAGATGGGTGATAAGTGCCGCCTGCTGCCGGTATGCAACCACAGCTTCCATGCGCATTGCGTCGACTCGTGGCTCTTGAAGACTCCTGTTTGCCCGATCTGCAGAGCAGGCGCGGGTTCTCGGGATGGCTTTGATGTTTTCAGCCCAAACCGTTTGGGTGGGGTTGGGTTTGAATTGAGGGAGAGCCCGGCGGTCGTGGTCGGGATTCCGGTGAGTTCCAATCCGTCGCCCTTGCATGCTCCGGCTTTGGCGTAGGCCGAAGAATCCTACGAGAATCGTAGTTGGGTGATTAGGGTGAACACTGTAAGCTTCTGAAGATCTTACAATCATGTGATGATGCTTGCTTATGCTTATATACTGTATATATTATTTCCATTTTCTTTGCTTGTCTAATAGATTTTCCAAGTGTTTGGTGTTTCATATCCCTTTCCTAATGCTTTATAAGCTCTATATTAATTAAGGGCGTGTTTGGATGCACAATTGAATTGAATTGAATTGCAATATCTAATAAATTGGAAATGACCAAATTGTGATTTCCTTGACTGGCTTGCATACTGATTGTTTGGGCCACTTGAGAGAAGCAAACCGGCAATTTGACAGAAACATCACTATTTTTTTGTCTTCTCATCTAGGCTGATCTGAACGTTCTCAATTTAATTCACTTGTGCATCCAAACACAACCTTAATGTTTTCCTATCTAAAACTACCCAAGTGGTACTTCTTGGCGACGCCTAATTGAATTGCTCATTTGAATTGTGTCCTTTGAGATTTTGGTCAGAGTTTCATGTCCTTCTGATTTGGGGATCCCCCAAAATCAGGATTTTGGTGTGTTTGGATGGATCATTGAATTGAATCGCAATTAGTCTAATAAATTGGAAATGACCAAATGGTGATTTCCTTCACTGGCCTGCACACTGATGGTTTCTGTGACTTGAGAGACAAACCTACGAGTTGACCTAATTGAATGTTCTGAATTCAATTCACTTACGCGTCCAAACGCAGCGTTAATGTTTTGTCTTCTAAACCTTTCCAAGTGGCAATTCTTCCCTACGTTTACTTGAATTGGTTGTTCGATTTATGTCCTATGAGATTTTAATCCAATTTCATGTACTTGTGAGTTTGGGATCCCCACAGTCGGATTCAAGCCTTAATCCTGTTTTGGGTGGGCCCCACACCATTATTTAACTGTTCCAAAAATGTGATTAGGTGAAGCCGGCTTGGCTTTTTATTTATTTATTTGACACAAATCTTCCATGGACGGAAAGCGGCCCACCACTTAATCCTGATGTTGCAGGATCGCCGACCTAAATGGTGCCTTGTTGATAGAATGATGTTTAGCGGTTTTATGTGTTGACTAATCTCGAACATGGTGTCTCTTCACCTATAGCTATTCCATCAAACTATATTTGGTAGTCTACCGACAAGAATTATGATGTTAATGCAAACATGCAGTTGTTCTAATTGATCAACCGTGAGTATTCTCAAAAGTGTCGGTTTTGGAATATTGTGATTGAAAACAGTATTAACTTGAATTGTATTCTTTAGTGCTGATTCAAACTGTCTCAGTTGCATGCTTCTCTTTTTTTATTCTGATATGGGTGATTGATACCTTGTAGGAAAGGGATTGCTTGTACATTTGGTCCTTGGATGGGAATCAGATTATTTGATCTTGAGAAATCAATAGCTGTACTCTTATCTACTTGGGTTGTGTTTGGATGTACAAGTGAACTGAATTGCAAGCGTTTGGCTTAACTGGGAGAAGGAAATGGCAATTCTAATATGGGTGATTGATACCTTGTAGGAAACGGATTGCTCGTACATTTGGTCCTTGCATGGGAATTAGACTATTTGATCTTGAGAACTCAATAGCAGTACTCTTATCAACTTAGGTTTGGATGTACAAGTGAACTGAATTGCAAGCGTTTGGCTTAACCAGGAGAAGGAAATGGAAAAATTAATGATGTTTCCTAGCAACGATTGCGAGGAACTAGCCCCGACATTGATAGTATATTCCTTCCAGCACAAAACTTTGAGAGTGTCTGTAGTTGTAAGTTGGAGCTTATATGAATGCGGAGGAAATCACAGTTCAATTCAATGTTGGATCCAAATGCATTGCACATTTAGGGCCTGTTTGTTTCACCAATTTGCATGGTAAAGGAAATGTGCAATAATTACAAATTAGTTTAACCTGTTTGGATTACAAAAAAAAATGCCATCATTACAAGTTTGTTTGAACACATATTTCGGTAGTCAAATATTGATGTGGTAGGAGACAAGTAAATAAATTTGTAATAATTATAATTTTGATGTGGTAGGAGATAAGTAAATGAATTTGTAATCATTAAAATTTTACATTATCCTATTCACATTAGTATATTTTTCTTTATAATTTGACATTGAAATGATGTAAAAGTATCGTCATTGAGATTTTACCACATCTATCCAAACATGATAATTATCGGTTAAATTGCCCGTTCTCATAAGATAGGTATTGTAATTTGTTACAATTGCATTTTTACAATACATTACATATGGTAATTCACAATTCAAACAGGTCTCTTGACAACCTCTGCATTTAACTTTTGATTCTTGTGTTTAGTTTATCGGCGGTAAAATCGCATTAGTAAAATACACTGATGTTGTTATTTGAATTTGAGATTTTATAGTATTGTAATAAAAAAGTTTAATCATTATAAAATTTCAACTTGTCTTGTCTATTTGTATTTGATTGACAATTAGCGGTAGTAATATCGTAATGATGACACTTTTCTTTTATATTAGTGAGATGGTTGGAAAAATGAGGCCACTGCAACAGTGATCCAATCCGTTGTTGGTCCACTAGGAGCCACCATGGATGAACAGTAGGCTGATGTCAATCCCAACCTTACAATTTGAGTCCTACAAATAAACGGTTGGAAGGAAAAATACAGCAATAGTCCATGTGCCATTGAAAAAAAACAGGCTAAGACTAGTGGCTGGGATATTCCAATCTGGCTAATTTTGTGGCATGGTCTGGGACTCAAACAGAAACATCGTCTGGATCATAGACCATGGAAACCACTTGGAAAAACAGAAACCGAGTATAGCTCGCATATCGTTGGGTTGAAAATCACATATCCTACTTAATATGAACTCACTGTCCCTATGATCTACATTCAACGGCTAAGATTGTATTTTGATTTCAAAGGGCGAATTGAATTGCTAGGATGCACTCACCATGGAATGGAAGATGAGGATTTGCTCTAGTAATTCTATCGAAGGCCGGGCCATAGGACTGAGTTGGAAACATCGTGATTGTAAGTTTAATGGAAATAAACAAAGTAGAAGAATACAGAAATTAAGTTTTTTTTTTTTTTTTTTTTTCTTTTTCCTATTATTTATTATTATATTCTCCATCCTATCTAATCATGATAATTCAAAATTTAAATAACACATAATGCTAGAAATCCGAGATGGTAGTTGATGATGACGCCATGTCAGCCGGGCCACACCATGCGTTGTACGCAGGTGATGGTGCGTATCATTTGGGTTTCAATTGCCTGCCTGTGATGTGGTCTTTTTGAGGCATTGACTTCAATCACGACTGTTTATTTTTGGAACATGAATCCTCTCCTTGCCACAAACCGAAAAAAAATCTATTTGTTACAATGTGATTGATTTACATTATTAGAGGTGTCATTTGTCAGTGATGATGTGGATCATTCAACAGGACAAAAAAATAAAGCATATCTAATTATCAGGTGGTGATTAACACCCTACCATTAAAAACTTCTTAATGAATGTTTCCGTGGTGTTTATTAGCCATCCAATCTGTTGATAAGGTTGCATAAGCCTGGATGGGGGAAAAAAAAAAAAAAAAACAAACAATTATCAGCTTGATCTAGAACTTTCGTAGCCCGTTAATGGTCGATCACCACTGTTTCTGATGGTATGGTCCACCTGATAAGTGGATCTGCTTCATTTTTGATATAATGCCCTAAAATGATTTAACAATAAAAATAAAAATGGACAGCGTGGATACATAATACAAACATCAAAGTGAACCCCACAGTAAAGGCCACAACATCTTGGGTGGGACTCACCTAATCTGCTCCCGTTTGTTTTGGGGTGGTTCGTGGCTGGCATGCGTTGGGCCTTATGCCTGATTTTGAGGGCCACATGATGAGCTGGCCCAAGTTTCATGACTGAAAAAGAAGGACCGGGCTGAGGAAAAATTGGTTTATTTTCTCCCTCTTGATAAATGCTATGGTGCTGAGCACTGTAAGTTACAATTCTCCTGATTACATCAATTGACTTAGTTGAATTAAATTAACCTGAACCCCCATCGAGAACAAAACACATTTCACAGGCCGGATGTATGTATTTTACATCCATACTAGCTGTCCATCCGTTTTACTAGATCGTTTTAGTGCACGAGCTAAGAAATGAAGCACATCCAAATATAGGTGAACTATGCTATAGAAAACAGGGTAATTGACTATTAAAAATGACTATTAAAAATTTCTTGTAGACCACAAAAGATAATACCAAGCTGATATATATATATATATATATATCTATATATATATATATATATATATATATATATATATATAATATATATATATATATATATATGAAAGAATGCTCAACTGCGTACCTTTTTATGATCACCTGTGCGCACCTTTGCACACATGTCATGGTCACATAATCTGAACGGTTCATGTGATGCGGCACCCCTTAAAACTTTATTGGCTCAATTTTAGCCTGATCCAAAACTCTAGCGGGCCATAGCAAAGAAAAATGCAAATCAAGGGAGGAAACTGTTTCCTTTTTCCATTGCCCACTAGAGTTTTATATTGGGCTGAAAGTTGGGATAGTGAGGTTTCAAGGGGTGACGCATCACGTGGATCGTTCAGATTTTGTGACGATAACAGTGTGCAAAGGTGCACATGGGTGCTCATGTAAGAAGGTGCTGAGCATTCCTCTCTCTCTCTCTCTATGTTTGTTTGTTTGTTTTTGTTTTTATTTTATTTTTCTCTTTTATACAGTTTTGTGATGCTTTATTAACAAGTTGGATGACAAATAAATATTACTGAGACATTATGGTGAGACTTAGAATGTTTTTAATGATAGGGCGTTCATTCACCATTGTTTCGTATGGTATAGTATAGTCCACTAGAGATTTGGATATGCTTCATTTTTGGGCTTTTGCCCCAAAATGATCTATTAAAATAAACAAGATGGTGTGGAAGTAGAATACATACATCAAGGTGGGCGTCATGGTTAGAGGTGTACACGAGTCAAACTGAGTCGAGCTTGGCATAGCTCAACTCGGCCGACCCTTGCTCGACTTGGTTCGACTAGCTGACCCCAACTCAAGCTTGGCTCAGCTCCATCCTTGAGCCTGACTGGCCAGCTCGGCTCGATTTGGTCAGCAGCTTGGGCCAATTCGAACCAAGTTCGAGCCAAGATCTAGGCAAAGCGAGTTTGCCTATGTAGCATTTTCACAAACACATGGATTGCACCTTCAAATTCTCACTGTATGTAAAACAACAGCAGCGGTTTTACATATATTTCATTAAACACCTTGTAGGCAACATAAAAATCACGAAAAATGGTATTTTTGTCATATACATACCTTCATTGCCACCAGCTGACACTTCATCGAGTCATTTCATCAAACACTTGGTGAGCAACATCAATGCCAAACT
This sequence comes from Magnolia officinalis, assembly GCA_021015155.1. Lineage (NCBI taxonomy): Eukaryota > Viridiplantae > Streptophyta > Magnoliopsida > Magnoliales > Magnoliaceae > Magnolia > Magnolia officinalis. The sequence continues at coordinate 19,050,604 of JAJHSJ010000015.1, forward strand.
AACCGAGTCACCGAACTGGTTCGATCTAAGTTTGATTCGAGCTGGGGTTCGATCCGAGTCGAGTCGAGCTCGGACATATGCTCGAACTCAGTTTGAAATTTTTTCGAGCTAAAAAATTCAGCTCGACTCGGCTCGAACTCAGTTTCGAACCGAGTCGAATTGAGCTTTTTCAAGCTGAGTCGAGTGAGCTAACTCGGTTCGTGTACAGCCCTAGTCATGGTAAGGGCTGCACCGTCTTGGGTGAGGCCAGGCCACACTTAATCCGCTCCCTTCACATTATACCATGCAAAATCAGATTCATTGGATGATCCAATCCATCCTTGGTTTGGCCTTATGTTCTATATCCATCCTTTTCCCATGGCATAACCATGATTGCCTAACAAAAAAATATTCTCTAGAATCATGAGCAGTCCACCATGGTCCCTAGCAAGTAGATGGATCAGATTGTTGATCGGACATATTTTCGTGTAAATGATATTGACAGTCCATATTAGGGACCATTGATCAAATTGCTAATATTGGTCAGAGTACTTGATGGTTACATGGTAGCCCTAGAATTTGGTGGACCTTATGAACAGTATAGATCAATGGATTGGATAATGTGTATGACTGCAACCAGGAGCACTGTAAGTTAATAGTGCTCTAGGTAGAGCTGTTAATGGGCTGGGCCAGTGTTGGCTTCATCCCGGGTTTTGAGCTTTTTGGGCCTGTCTGATGGGTGGGCCTATTCAAAAATTCAATTTTGCCTGGCCGAGCAGGCCCATTGAAAGCCCTACTCTGAGGTCACTGGAGCATCTCTCTCTCTCTCTCTCTCTCTCTCTCTCTCTCTCTCTCTCTCTCTCTCTCTCTCTCTCTCTCTCTCTCTCTCTCATGTGACGCTGGGCTTTCATGTTCAAGTCAAGCTCATGAGCTAAGGAACCAGTCCAGCCCAAATTGGGTTTATGTTGGGTCTGCTATCAAAATATTCAGCCCATCAAGTGAAAATAAGTTAGTCACTAGGCAGATGCAAATCTCTATTCCAACCATAGCCTTTGAGGCCTAAGCCCAGACCCAGCTCAGGTAGGGCTGGATTTACCCAGGGTGGGCCACCGAAGTCCATTCTATCTTCCGCTTTTGGGACAATAAGAAAAGATGTCTCATGTCTATCTAGTTGGACCACCATTTGCGGTCCTCCTAGATTATAACCTCTATCCTATCATGTGCATGTGACTTCCAACACATCCAACAGTTCCAATAGGCTAGGCCTGCTATGACGGTCACCTTGTGTAAAAATCAGCCCCATCCGCTTATTACGTGGGCCATAACCATTGAAAACTTCTAACCATTGATAAATAACAAAATACAATGTGGTCCACTCAACGAGTGGATGTAGCAGATATTTGCACGAGGTGACCCTTATGATGCAGGGAAACTATTGAATCTGTTGTAACAAAACTGGAAAAAAGATGATAGGGACTTGAAGGAAATGGGTGCAATGATTTTCGTTGTGTATCTTTTTAATACAATACATTGGATGTTTGTTGAACAGGGAATGATTTCAGCTCCTAGATGAAACAGAAAAGGGAAAAATATTATAACAGATTGTTAGGTAAAACTATTATAATAGATTGCCAAAATTTTTAGAAATTGATTGGGTTTCTTAGTACTCCCTCCCCCCTCAAGTTAGTGGGTGGAGATTTGTAACACTCAACTTGCCAGGTAAAAGATGAAAATAGTATCCATCAAGTGCCTTTGAGAAGATGTCTGCAAGTTGCTGTTGAGTGGGTGCAGAAGAAGTGTTGAGAATCCCACGACTTAAATTTTTTTTTTTTTTTTCCAGATAATGTAACAATCAAATTCATATGTTTGATACATTCATGAAAAATATGATTGTTGGCAATGTAAAAGCAGCGTTATTATCACAATAAAGTTGCATGCATTGGAACATTAAACTTTAAAGTCTTAAAGAAGAGTTTTTGAGCCAGACGAGTTCATGAGTAACATTAGCCATGTCATGATATTCATGACTTTGAAATGGTGATATATTTTTTATTTTCCAAGAAAAAGGTGCTTTGGCCAAGCATGATAAAGTATCCCGTAGCAGAGGGCTGCGTCCTATGACAACTGACCAAATCAGAGTAAGCGTAAGCAGAGATCTAAAGAGAGAGTTATTGGAGGACAAAAAGATGCATTTGTGGAGATTTTGAGATATCGTAGTAGTCAAATAATGGTATCATAATGAGATTGGCGAGCGTTGTGCATGAACTAGCTGAGAATGTTGATGGAATAAATAATGCCAAGTGTGGTGGTGGTCAAGTATATGAGATTCCTAGTAAGTTGTCGATGCTTAGTGGGATCCCCAAGAAGAGCATTTTGTTCATCAGCCAAATGCAAATATTATTTTATGGGGAAGACAATAGGTCGAGCTCCAAGATGACCGCTATACTTTAGGATGTCAAGAACATATTTGTGTTGGCTTAAATTTTTTTTTTTTTTGTTTAAGAACAGGCTACCTTGATAACCATAAAATATTAAAGGAACTAAGATCTTTAATATGAAACTTAGTATGGAGAAAGTCCTTCAAGGCAATAATAATAAACAAATTACTCCTTGCCAGGGTAGTATTATTAATATAAACAAGGATTGTGATTAAAGTTGGGCATGGGACGAGTCGACTTGGCAGACTCGACTCGTTTGGCTTGTTCAGACCGGACTCAATCAGACCCGAGCGGGTGAGTCGATCTGAACTAAGTGGGTGAGTCAATTCGAGCCCCGTATACTTCGCCCACTCCGAACTCAAATCAAGTCGAGTCCGGGTCACCCAGTAACTTGACTCGACTCGAAATCTGATTTGGTTCTGACTTGACTCAATCCAAAACCCGACTTGACTCGGGTTTGGGTGTGTGTGTGTGTGTGTGTGTGTGTGTGTGTGTGTGTGTGTGTGTATATATATATAAACCTAAATATAATCTAACCTACCCACCACACCCGACCTGACCCAACCTCTCTCCCTCCCTCCTCTCCTGAGCTTGACAGCCACCCTCCTCATCTCTCTCCTCCACTACCTCCCTTATCTCCTCCACCCAACAATCCTGACCCGACAACCACCAACTTGATAGTTCAGCCGCTCATATCGATTGAGTAGCTCATCCGCACTCATCCCGCCTACCCATTTTCCGTTGACTCTCGACAGCCACCCAGCTCTTCAAATCAACTAATAAAGGTAATTTTATGTTCGAGAAGACTTCTATTTCATGATTTTCATCTATTCTGCTAGGGTATTCTAATTTTGAGGTTTTATAAAATTGGGGTCAAATAGGGTTGAATGGACTAATTAAAATAAGTGGGGTGCCTATATTTGGTACGACTTGACTCGGGTGCGTCCGGGCTAGCTGTGGTACGTATGGGCCAACTTGGGTTGAGCCATTTCTAAACCGTAAACCTTAAACCTAAACCTTGACTCGACTCGGTGCTGACTCAACCCGACTCGATCCTTATAACTAGGTTGGACTCAATCCGAATTAATCTAGGCCAGACATGGACTCGGATCATGTCAGGCATGCTGGACTCGGTACCGAGTTGGGTTGAGTTTGGGTCAGATTTATTTCAAAATCGGGCCGGGTCAATTCTAGTTCAGTCTGACTCGACTCGATGCCCAACTTTAACTGTGATGAATGTAGTTTCATTTAATTGAGTGAACAGAGGATAATTCACCAATGATCGGTGATAGCCAGCTTCTTTGAGTGTAGAGAAAAACTTGGTAAATCTGTTTTTAGATGCTTATTTGAGGTCATAAAAGGTCTTGTTAAGATGAAAAATGCAATGCTCTCCCTTTTTTATAAAACCAAGAAGAATGGTCATGTAAACCTTTTCATGAAGGTCCCCATGAAGATATTTGTTGTTAATGTCTAGTTGATGTATGGTCTAAATGATGAATAGTAGCCATAGTTAAGTGGCAATAAATAGTGACAATTTTTGCAACCGGTGAGAATGTATTCTTCAACCACAATTAAGAGGTAGTGAATAATAACAAGTTTTGTAACTAGTGTGAATGTGTCGTGGTATTTTAAACCCTCAATTTGATTGTAGCCTTTTATCACCAAACATGATTTAAATTGTTCAACATTACCGTCGGCGTGGTGTTTAACTTTGTACACACATTTACCGTCAATGATTTTATTCTCTAGTGACAAATGTTGTAAGGTCTAGGTATTACTATGCTTTAATGCCTTAATTTTGGTTACCATTGCTTCACTCTAATGAAAATTTTTGACAACTTGAGAAAAAGATATTGGCTGATCATGATAATATAGTAAAGAAAGTAAGGCTGCATAGTTGGCAGCAAAATGATTGCATGGAAGCTAGCTAAGGGATAAAGAACACTTACAGAGGGCTATAGAGGTGGTGAGATATGAGATGAAGTGGTTGGGAGAGTGGGACAAACATAGCTCTTAAGGTGAGTAGACCTAGATCCTTCCACTCTCGCGCGCATTGGGAATTTCATTTTAGTGTGAAGTTAACTGGTGAGAGGAGATGATATATAGTCTGTCCATCATAACACTAAATGCAATCACTTTGTTATCTGATGTATCTTTACCATAACTTTAAATAATAAGGTATATATCTGATTTGCCGCTCTAGATGTAGAGATCTGATTCCTTTTAATTGCTGGACTGTAAGCACATTCATTTAGGATGTGTTTTATTTTTTCAAAATATCTCCACCCAGTTTAATAACCACATCCCTAATTAGTAACCGCCTCCCTACAACTTCAACTTCAATTATATTTTTAAACCCTATGAAAATAATGTGATCTTCCGTAGCTGCTTGACATTGGTTAATTAATAACTGCAATGAATTACAAACATGTATGGTTTCTCCTATGTCAATATATCAGAATTAGTTAGATATCATAGAGATGAAGTTATTCTCCAACACTAAAAGGTAATTGCCATGGGAAAGGTAATCATGCATTTGCATAGGCCTAGTATCTCTTAGGTAAGACTCTTTTCGATTTAACAAGAGTGCAAGGTTTCTTGGATGGCTCATATTATCTCTAGTGATTGACAGTAAGGATTTTACTCGTAATGCACATACCAATGCTAATTAATTTATGAAAACAATATGTACCTCATGCCAGGGAATATAGTTTCAGCCCAATCGATCTCAACAGTCCAAATTCAATCTTGGACATTTGATTAACAAAGGTCAGATCCAAACTATCCAAAAGCTTTTCCACGTGGAATAATACTTCCATGCCAATTTTTTAAATCATACGTACCTAAAAGGAGTGAGATATAGTCCAATCAAGATCTAAATCATCACCATTGTTCAACTTGTGCAGTGTTCGAAAAAATGATCCATTGGGCATCCAAAGAACGTAGTGCCCAGGTTAGATCATCTCTCCATCGATCATGTAGAGTGGCTAAGCCTATAACTATATGATCAACGGTAATCTAAGATTGATGGTCTGAACCATGCAATCATCGGGCACACACGGGATGTTGTGTACCCTACGTGTGCACCATGACTGCACATATGGTGCCAACATGTCACAAATGGCCACAAAGTGGTTCACACACACATACTTGTGTGGTTGAGATCAAGTGGAGATACATGGGGAAAGCACTTGAGCATGTAGCCTTGCGTTATGTAGCTACCCCTGAGCTCGAGTCATATGCTTGTGAGCGATGGGATGGTCTATAGGGGACTACCTGCCCTTGCAAAATAGCTTGACGAGCGTCCAATTGAGGGTCATTGAGGCCATACGCTTGGAGAAACTTCGGGAGTGAGGAGATTAGGGCATAATCGTTAGAAGTCTTCTAACGTGATTGGCTTAGGCCTCCATGAAATACTATGTTGGTGTGGCATATATATGGGTCAAAGGAAGGACCTATTGTGGCAGCCTGACGTAGGGAAGGATGTAGCGAGGTTGATCATGCACCATTGCACCCTCTTCCTCGAGGATAACTACTCCAAATTGATGAAGGTTCTCCAGACTTCTCACAAGATTTCTTGAATACACAAGGGAAGAAAATAAAAATAGTTTTTAATAATTCGAAATAAATTGATTGATGATAAAAAATGAAATTACAATCCTTTGAATAGTGAACTCAAGCCTAGGACAAAGTTTCAGATTCAAAATCCAACTCAAACTCCCTAAAACATGACTTACTATAAATGGTAAACTTACTATTTATAAATGGTCACGATTCCTATAGATTTCTTGGTTTTCGGCCAAAAATAGTAAGTGTCCAATTTGGCCTAACCATGTTATTCTCCTAATTTTTCTAAGCCACTTTCAAGTTGGGCACGACTCCTATAACTCAAAGGATCAAAAGTTATGATCGAATTAAACCTTACTATTTATAGTAAAAACGGAAATAAAATGGACTTTCAACCATCGATATGATGAAATCTCACAAATCCGGTGTGGGCAACCCCGCATAATAGGGTTGGTTGGCTAAAGTAGCTTCTCCTACCCCAAAATCATATATGATACGTCGAAAAACTCATTCCAGTTTGCAAGATAGGATTGTTTTAAGGTTCTGATGGTCCTAATCACTTCCGCTTTCAATCGGGCCTTCTCTGGTCTATCCTAGCCATGATAGTGTCCATGACCCACTCTACATCATAGCCTCATTGAGAAGCTAGAAGAAAGAGCATCAATGTCACTTGACTTCTGTACAAAGGCCAATACTATGTTTGCACGCCTCTGCAAGTTCATGTTTGGGTTTCTCCCTTAACTTTGGTAACATGTGAGCAATGCTTCTCGACTTCAGGATGTATTGTGTATAACAAAAAGGTGCATGCATATGATTGTCCAGTAACTCCTGAATTATAGACTACTGTAAAATAGAATATGAAATATATGTAAAGCAAAATTTAGTGGTGTCTATTTGTTAATGCATAACAAATTGAGTTTGTACTCTTCTAGGTTAACTCATGAGACTTTTGACACTGAAAAATGAAAAAAAATGATGGATTTAGAGACGGTTCTGGACCGTCTCTAAAATTGCTTGGTTAAAGACGCTTTAGAGACGGCCGTAAGCCCTCTCTAAACTTTTAGACGGCCCTTGACCGTCATTAATATTGTCTCAAAAATTTGAACATCGACAAATCATTTAAGACGGTCAAAAACCGTCGTTAATTGCGATAAAAGACGGCCATTGACTGTCTAAAATACGAGACGGTCTCTAACCGTCTTATATGCGGCCATTTCAGACGGTCAAAGATCATTCGTATTAGAGACGGTCATTGGCCGGCTCTTACTAGTAATCTGAGACTGTCAAGGACCGTCTCAATTAGAGATCGCCATTGGCCGTCTTTTCCTGTAATCTGAGATTGTCAGAAATAGTCTGTATTAGGGACAGTCCTTAGCTGTCTCCATTTGAGACTATTAAGGACCATCTCTATTAGAGACGGTCTTTGATCGTACCATATGCGGTCATTTGAGACGGTCAAAGACCATATTTTATTGGTAATCTGAGACTGTTAAGGACCGTCTCAATTATAGACGGTCATCGGCCGTCTTTTACTGGATATCTGATAGAGTCAAAAACTCTGTATTAGGGACGGTCCTTAGCCGTCTCCATTTGAGACTGTCAAAGACCGTCTCTATTAGAGACGGTCCTTAGCCGTCTTATAGTGGTCATTTGAGACTGTCGAAGACTGTCTGCATTAGAGACGGTCCTAAACCGTCTCTAATGCTCAAGTCAAAAATTAAGAACAAAAAAAAATTATGAATTTCAAAAAAAAAAAAAGAGTTTAAAAGCTTAGAAAAATAGCTAACAATGTTTACGAAAAAATTTAGATTTTGAAAAAAAAAAATGTAATTTTATAAAAATCTAGATTTTGAAAAAAAATTTAAGAACTTTGAATAATGTTGATAATTTTGGAAAAAAAAAAATTTCGATAAGAAAATGATATTTTGAAAAAGAAAATTTAAAAAATTAAACAAAATTGTGAAAAAATTGACAAATTGTAAAAAAATATATATTTTAAAAAAGAAAACTAGATTTTGTATTTTGAAAAGAAAAATTAAAAAGTGATATTTAAAACCTACACCTAATCCTAATCTCAACTCCCTAACCTAAACCTAAACCTAAACTTGAAAACCCAAGCCTAAACCCGATCCCGAACCCGAACCCAATTTCCTAAACCTAAACCTATAGCCTGAACTTATAACCTAAACCTATAAACCTAAGCCTAAAGCCTAAACCTAAACCTAAAACCGAAATGTATTCTCAAATCCTCAAAACCTAAACCTAATCCTAATCTCAACTCCCTAACCTAAACTTAAACCTAAACTTGAAAACCTAAACCTAAACCCGATCCCGATCCCGAACCCGAACCCGATTTCCTAAACCTAAGCCTTAACCTTAACCTATTCTCAATTCCCTAAAGCTATAACCTATATACTATAACCTATAACCTAAACCTAAACCTTAACCTAAACTTATATCCTAAACCAAAACCTATAACCTAAACCTTAACCTATAACCTATAACCTATAACCTAAACTTATAACCTATTACCTAACCTTAACCTAAAACCTAAACCTAAACCTAAACCTATTACCTAAAACCTAAACCTAAACCTAAACCTAAAACCTAAATGTATTCTCAAATCTCTAAATTATACCTACACCTAATCCTAATCTCAACTCCTTAACCTAAACCTAAACTTGAAAACCCAAACCTAAACCCGATCCCGAACCCGAACTCGATTTGTTGTAATAATGTAGCCCAATCACATGGCAACAAACAAGAATGTATCCCTTTTAACACATGCCCATTTTTACAAAGCTTTAATTTTTGTTGTTGTTTTTATTAATTGAAACACTTTTTTGCATTATTTGCTCGTATTAGTTTTATTTTAATGATCAGTTTTATTTTAAAAAAGTGCCTACTTTTTTGGAAGAAGTTTCTGCAATTCTTCATGATTCTGAATTATAATGTTTTGTTGGTTGAATATTTTTTTATTAGATGAAAGACAAAAAGAAAATTGTTGCTGATTTTTTTTTTTTTTTTTTTTTTTTTTTTTTTTTTACTTATGATGTTAAACTTATATGTATTATGCATGGATGAATGTAATGTTGATAAGATTGTTTGTGTTTGGATGGATGCAGTTTATGTTTGGATGGATTTACGTAGTTTGGGTTTAGATGGATGTGAATGTGAATATGATGAAATATATTGTATAACAGGTGTACATCAGGAAGAATACGATGTAACAGGTCAAATTTGAAAATGTCCTTTTAAGGGTCATAAGAGACGGCTTATAGCAGTCCTTTTAAAGGACGGTTTATAACCGTCCTTTGAAGGCTCATAAGAAACGGTTCATAGCAGTCCTATTTAAGGACGGTCCATGACTGTCCTTTAAAAGGACGGTTCATGGTCGTCCTTTGAAGGCTCATAAGAGACGGTCTATGATAGTCCTTTTTAAGGACGGTCCATGACCATCCTTTTAAAGGATGGTCCATGGCCGTCCTTTGAAGGCTCATAAGAGATGGTCTATGATAGTTCTTTTTAAGTACGGTCCATGACCGTTCTTTTAAAGGACGGTCCATGGCCGTCCTTTGAAGGCTCATAAGAGACGGTCCATGACAGTCCTTTTTAAGTCAATAAGAATGACGGTTTTCAACCGTCCTTTAAGTAATAGGACACGTCAAAATTTGACAGCCCATGCGACGGTCCATGACCGTCCTTTTTGGTCATTTGAGACGGTTTTGGACCGTCCTTTTTTTGCTGTTTTGGCGTAGTGTGAGTTTGGGAGTGGATTGGAACTACGCTCTATTTTCGCAATTCAATCAAACACTTGGTAACACATGAACGAGGGCCTGCATTTGATTTACGTGTGTGATCGAGCATGTTAGAATTGTACTTGACTAAATGTCTGATTGAACGTTGGTGCCCTACGCTAAGATGGACCAATTAAGACTAGATTCTAGGATCCAGTCGCCCTCACAACCACCGGTTGTAACAACAATCGGGTGGTTTGCACAAGGATAGGGTTTAGTCCTTCCTGATGGATTCTTTTTGTCACATGTTCAGGACTTTTCTTCCACCAATAATTGTAGCCGACATATTTCTTAAAGGAACTAAGATGAAAATAAGAACAAAAGAAGGCAAAAAAAAAATGCCAATTTTATTAATTTATGAATAATGCTCATTACAATTGACAAAGTAAAAATAACTAGATAAACATAAATGAGATAAATACCTGAAATTGTCCAAATGAACAGACGGTCCATGCAGATTGTACATAAGATGTGACTAGAATGTTTGATTTCCCAGGTAAGAACTTGGTTAGTTGGGATCCAACAATAGAAGGTTGTGGATGATTATACTATTCCTACGTCACTGTAGCGGTAGTGCTGAATAGTAGCGATTTATGTTAAAACTAAGTCTAGACTAGGCTATGCTAAAATAAATGTAAACGTAAAGATGATAGATTGTGTACGTATGATGTGCGGCCCCAAGCTCTTCATCGTATTCTCCTTTTATAACTTTTAGAGGTGGTAAATCCCTTGCTGGGTTTCCTTATTGTTCCATGATCCTTCCCAGCTACGACTTTTATGTAGTCTTCCCAAAGGAGATTTCTGTAAATTTGAAATCATTTTTGATATCCGCTTTTACGTAGATGCTCCCATAGATCAAAAATTTCAGACCATTGTTGCATCTAAATTTAGATCGATCAAAGCCATCTCTACCTTTTGCCTATTGTGCCTTGGAATATTCGTGGAATTGCTAGGATTGGATCTAGCAGATCCTATCGGGCCTCGATCCATTAATATCAAATATTGGTCCGATCTTCAGAATCTTCGTAATTGTTGTAAGAGCTTCGAATGTCTCTAGGAAGATCTCCCATTTTGGAAGGATAATGAGAGATAACCATACCAAGCATATCCGGATCTATGATATGATCCTTGCCTCAGTGGATATTTTATAGATGTGTCGCACTGCCTTATGGCTACGTGTCATTCGTCGCTTTGTTCCTCTAAAGGCATGCGTATGGTTATGTGTCACTACATTAATGGCGGGTAACGTATTGCCAAATGAAAAGCGATAAATGATATCTTTGGGCACAAATATGAAAATGGGTGTAAACAATGCCCCCATGTCCCTTTGCATTCGGATAAACGCACCTGGAGAATATGATGGGATGTTTGACATTTGGCTTTTTACGGCCGTTCTGACGCGTGTCACGTGGCAGCATGGGGTTTGTGCTCGACCACCATGCGCATTAACGCCAGTGTTGAAATTCCCTTGCCATCATTGCTCTAGAATGAGCTTTTAGATAGTGAAATTCACTTATAAACTTAGCTCATGGCATGTCATTGCATCATTGACATCTTTTAACTCTCCTATCATATTCTAATGCACAAAATGACAAAACTCTAGAAAAATGATGCTCTTTATAGGTGGTGATCAAAGCTCAAAGCTTACCCATTATTTATTTAAGAAATGAAGATGTGAGATTGGCTTCCCTAAGGAAAATCAGCCACAAACAATTTATTTTGTTTTTCTCTTTTACTCTATTTCATGCAAAATCACTTTTTTTTTTTAAAAAAAAAAATTTATTTTTTAACACACGCACTCACACCACATTGGATTTTCACTGCAATGGGTACTCGAACTCATGAGCTTGTGTTGAAACTATTGTCAGTCTACCACTACGGCAAGAGTAAGGACCCTTTATACAAATTCACTTCTGGGAGGAAAATCTATTTCATACTATCTCTATGGTGGCCGATTAAGGGAATAAAAAATTTCTTTTATGCCTAAGCCGATCTTTATTCTCTCTTTACTTTATTTTAATTTGTTCTTGTCGGCCTACTCAACAGCCGATTCTTCTTCTTTTTTGCATTGATTCCCACAAAGTTGGGTAATATTTCTTTAGGTATCGGCCATTAATAGGATTCCTTCTTTCTTGGCTATTCAAATTCTGTAATAGATATGCTCGTCCTTGCATAACTCCTCAAACTTTTAGTGGCCCCTCCCATGTCGGCCACCACTTACTAGTAGTTCTTCACACCAACCGGTAATATGATTTTCTATACCATGTCTCCTTCATCGAAGCTTTTCCCTTTCACCTTCTTGTTTAAGGTTTGACAACTTTGGCCTTGTGTACTTTTAGCATATCCAAAGCTTGCAATCAGACGTTGTTTAGCTCTTTCAGCTCCATCAACATGGTCTTGATAAATTCTTCGGGAATCAGCCAATTTCGATAGGCTACCCTCAAAGAAGCAATGTTGACTTCCATGGAAACACAACATCATGTTTGTACATCAGGGCGAATGGCATAATCCCTGTACTAATTCTTTGTGATGTTCTATAAACCCATAGTACTTCGAATAATGTCGTATGCCACAACCGTAGATTATCTTCTACCATCTGTTTAATAATGTTTTTTAAGATCTTGTTAGTCGACTCGACCTACCCATTGCCCTAAGCATAATATGATGTAGAATATATGAACTTGAACTTGTAGGTGGTGACGAAAGCTTGGATATGAGCTCTTGAGAATGATGATCCTTTATTCATTGTAATGGTCTTGAGAATACCAAATTGGTGGATAATATGCTCCTTAATAAAATCCATGACTTTCACCTGGCCAATTCCTTTTTTCGGCCATGCATCTACCCACTTGGTAAAGTAATCGGCGGCTACAATGATAAAACTTTGGTACTTTGAAGATGGTATATTATCTGGCCAATTATATAGAGCCCATTCTCGAAACGGTCATGGCTTCACAATGGGATGAAGTTTCGATGCTGGGACATGTTGTAGTGGGCCATGTTATTGACAAGCCTGACATCCATTTGCATACTTCATTCAGTCTTTTTGAATGATCAACCAATAATAGTCGTACCTTTGAATTAACCACCGTATTTTCTAACTGGCCTAGTGTGCTCCTCGGATACCTTCATGTATCTCTCTCATGACCACCATAGCTTCGTCTCACCCTAGACACTTGAAGAGAGGACCATTGACTCCCTTTCTACATAATCATTGTCCATGATTAAAATAATGTGGTGCAATCCTTCAAATCGCTCGATTAGTCTAAATACTTGGCCGCATCAGGTACTAGATGATTGAGAATAGCCAGTCATTCGCTGATGTTTCTAATGAGGCTATTTCAGTGGTCAAGGTCCTTTATTACACGGCCAGTAGTGAGCATTTTCGAACTATGAGAAATCTCTTGGATAATCCTTTTAGTAGCCTCAAGTCTACTGTGATTTGTGCCATTTCATTGGCATCAACATTAAATTCCCACGGGATGCACCTTAACAGGACATCATCGAAATCGACCATCACTTATGCGGTTGTCCCATAGTATGGCAATAATGCTCAACTCGTGCACTTATATGTTCCTGCGAGTTGATTTATCACTAGCAAGGAATCTCCAATTAATGATTTCTACATTTTTGGCTCCCAATTCCATTAGGATTTCTAGTCTGATGATCAATGCTTCATACTTGACTTGGTTATTTGTGCTTTCAAACTCCAAAGGATTTTTTGGTTAGACACATAGAATTAGCTAAGCATTTTATTTGAACAAATGTAGAACCAAAACGGATGGTTTTGTGCCTATTACTAGTTTGTCCTCTCGAATTGAGACCAATCATTCATATAGATGGGGGTAAACCAATGAGTTTGGATATTAATGAAATCTATCGAAGAGTTATCTATTGGAACAATATTCTTACCGATTCATTAACAACAAGTAGATCTATGCTAGAGGAATCAATAATGTGTCATGTTCACTCCCCAAGTATAGGGTTGTGATGTAGTAATAAACTCGGTAAGACCGAGGTCGAATCCACAGGGACTGAAACCTGTACGTAATCTGAAACTAACTAGAACTAGAACTAGAATGAGATGAAATCTAAATCGAGTGTGATTTGAGGAATAATGGTGAAATATTTATCTAAAATTTAGAGAATTAAATTAAAGGGAAAGAAACTAGGGATTCAGAAATAGGAAACTAGGGATTCAAAGGATCCACTTGTAGAGATCAGGGAGATCTTATGCCTGCTTTTAAGAATTCAACTGGACTTAGAGTCCCATCTTCATCCAGTTGAAGAGTGTAATCATGGAATTTAAGACTGAACTTCCTCTGATATAGTTTTCAAGAGATGAAAGGTATATGAATTAGAATGGATTCCATCACCAAACCATGCCCACGAGACAATGGTAAACAACAGAATTAAACTAATTACCAACTAATCAACATGCCATAGAGGTTAGGAAAGGGTACCGTCATCCAACCATGCCCAGGAGACGATGGTAAACAACAGGGCTTCCTGACGTCATAAACATCAAAAGGAAAAGGAAATACTCAAAGCCATTGCAGACCCATTGTAATTTCAGTCACAACAGACCATTAAAGACTAAAAATATTCCCATAATAATCAAACCAATATCAAATTCGGTTCATGAATTTAAATTAAGGCAATTAATAGAATCCCCCATCTCACTACAAGCTTCACCTCTTAGCCCTAGCTAAGAGGTTTAGCTCGACATGGACAAGCTAAATTCTATCAAAATTCAGAGAAAAAAAATATATAACATAAACAAAAGAAAAAAAGAAAGGAAATCCAAACTCTTTCTCTCCCTGTCTCCTTCTCTGTTCCACCCCAAGCCACGATGCTGCTTCCAAATTCCAACCATCTTCTCTTTTTTTTTTTCTCAGCCGCTGCCCACCTTTATATAGTTCCTGTTGCCTGTAGTCCGACTCTCTCTGTGATTGCCGTTCGCAGCAGGAACCAAATCACGAACCCCTGTGTCTGCGCAAGAAAACGTAAAAACTGTTTGCGTCTGAAATGAATCTGAGACGAAGGATTGTCCAGTCCAGTAAATCCGACTGCTTGGACGGGGTCAGACCCACTATTTCAGGGGTTTGGATGGTTTGGATTGGCCTGATTAATCTGTTTTGGCTCCCGTTTTCCCTGCTGTTAATCTCATACGGCTCTTCATTTGATCGTCATTTCCATGCAAATCTTCCTTCCAATAGTCAGAAATCCTACGTTTTCTAGTAATGGACGTGTGATGAATTTACTGGACAGTCCGGATCATCTTCTTAGTCGCTGATTTGGTCGCTGATCACGCCGAAAAATCCGGTTTTCTCGGTCATTCGCAGAACAGGGCCTTCGCAGTCTTCCGCTGGGATATTGGTGGGCCCCGATTTGCTATTATTTTGAGAGATCCACTCCGTCCATTGTTGCCATCTCGAAAAACCAGTAAAGAAAGACTCGTTTCATATTGGATTAGGTGTGGTCCACCGAATTTCTCAGTTCACCATTAATCATCCGTTTTAACAGTTGAAATCCACTCTCCATCATCTTCCGAGATTACGTCACCTAGGCGATGTTCACGCCCACCCTCTTGATACAATGGACGGTTCAGATCATCATTCCGGATGTCGAGTGGGCCCCACTAAGAAGAACCGGCGGACGCTGGAGCGTCCACTGTTCCTGCGCAAGAAGAAAGACGGGTCAGCCCGTCTTTGACCGGGCTGACCGTCCGGTGCGCGTCCAGTGCGTGTACGCACTATGCACACGCGTCGTGTGTGTGGGTCCCACAATGATGCTTGTGAGAAATTCGCTCCGTCCATCCATTTTATCATATCCTTTTAGACGTTGAGACAAAAAGTGAAGTAGATCCAGATATCAGATGGGCCCCACTTTACCATTTTATAGGCCGATCTGTCCGTTGGGTCACTTTCAAAGGGATCCAACAGATGATTTTTGACGTGTACGGTTAATTCATGGTCCTCAGGCCATGTATGAAGTTTCGAGCAGAACGGATGGTGGGAACCCTGTGATTTTGCATTCTGGACGAATTTCGGGCTACTTGGGCTTCAGTTTCTTGATTTTCGCGGATCTCTGGCATGTAAATTCGTCGATCTTGGTCCCATGGAGTCCGTCCCTTGCCTTTGGTGTCATCAAAGCGTTAAATCCATGCTTTCAGCACCATTTTTCAGTCTCTGCTTGTAGTTACACCCTGCATTACAAATGTGATTAAAACGGCCGTTAAATAGTTATTATGCCCGTAAATCTAGGTAATACATGGGGTCTAATATGCAATATTTGACCCTCAACACAACCCCCTACCAGCATTTTGCTAGTCCCGAGCAAAGCATGCGAAAAATAAGTTGAGAGTTACAGGACAATTTCTAAAAACTCAAGTGATTTTTGAAAACAATCAAGATATTAGAAGTCTAAGATTCATGAATGTTGGGCATTACATTCCTTATACTCAAGCGCTCTGTAGACGTCATAATCAAGATCGAAGCATTAATCTATTAATCAGAAAAATTCTAAACATTGAGTTCCATGGATGTATAGTGTAATCTCGGCTTATCGACATTAAGATTCGATTCGTTATTTCATGATATGATTGGTAACCAACAAGAGGATTCATGGCAACCAAAACCTGAACCAAAGCCTACCTCATCAATTCCAATTCTTTCTTCTCTCTTTATATATATATATATATATATATATATATTAAATTTTTTTTATTTTTTATAGTAATGCTAAGTAGGGGAATTAAATCCTCACCTATAGGGAGCAAACCTATAGTAATGACCATTCTCCTAGCCCTTTCCGACTGTTATTCTTGGGGAATTAAATCCTCACCTGTAGGGAGCAAACCTATGGTGAAGATCATTCGCCCAATCCTTTCAATTTCTCGGGTTGGTTCCTTTCAAGCTTAGTGATCACCAAGTTAATCTTTCAATATCGAGTTGAAACCTCAATGTGTAAGCGAGATGTGACATGTGAAATCATGACTCAATCAATGTTTAAAACTTCTAACAATGGATTAACAATTCAACTTAACTGTGAAATCTAACAGATACTGAATCTAAGAGTCATAAATTACCAACATCACTTATCTTGTAATTCTAAATCCAAGATGACCGTTAAAATCTCTTCGAATTCATAAGAAATTCCAGAAAAAATTTAAAATTTTTCACAATTTTTGCTCATGACCAAGAAAACACTTGATTAGGTAACCTAATCTCCCACCCCCAACCTAAAATCTACATTGTCCTCAATGTAAAAGGTATAAGCATGCTATGCACATGGGACAACGAAAGTAAATGAGAAGTGATGGGAAGATAGTACCTGAATGACGAATCGAGAAAGACTTTCCAAGGATAGTAACGTAAAAGCGGATCAACACAAGAGAGAAGGTAAAACAGAAATAACAAAAATAAAATCCTACCTATACCAGTTTCGCAGGTGCTCTCGATTGCATTTAGCGTATGCAACAAGCCTTTAAACCCCTAGGTTGCCCTTAGAGGACGAGTTGTAGTCTCGTGAGGGTTTGCAGCAATGTTACCCACAAACATTGAACTAACTAACTAGGAAAATGAAATGGAATAAAAAGCTGGGTTGCCTCCCAGGAGCGCTAAGTTTAACGTCTTCAGCCAGACTAAAGCAACTACCCTAGTCCTATGAAAGCGATAAACCTACCTATACCTCCATCAGACTAGGAGATCATTCCTGGTAAACAGGATCAGTCAGAGGCATGGACATGTCCTCTGAATCAAATTTCTCGACAAATGGTTTTAATCGATGTCCATTTACTTTAAACTCCTTACCATTGTCAGGATCTCTTATCTCAACGGCCCCATGAGGATAAGCAGTAACAACAATGTAAGGGCCGGTCCAACGAGATCGAAGCTTACCCGGAAAGAGATGTAATCGAGAATTATACAAAGGGACTTTCTTACCTGGCGTGAATGATTTTTGTAGAATATGTTGGTCATGAAACGCCTTCATCCTGTCCTTGTAAATTCTCGAGTTCTCATATGCGTCGTTCCGGATTTCTTCAAGTTCATTTAATTGAAGTTTGCGTAGCGAGCCAGCGTTGTTTAGATTGAAATTCAGATTTTTGATTGCCCAGTAGGCTCTATGTTCCAACTCCACAGGCAAGTGGCAAGCCTTCCCATAGACGAGTCTAAAGGGAGACATTCCAATAGGGGTTTTAAAAGCAGTACGGTAAGCCCATAAGGCATCGGTCAATCGGATTGACCAGTCCTTACGGTCAGGGTTAACCGTTTTCTCCAAAACGTGTTTGATCTCCCTATTGAAAATCTCAGCTTGCCCACTTGTCTATGGGTGGTATGGGGTGCTCACCTTATGAGAGATACCGTATTTCTTCATTAAACTCTCGAATGGCCTATTACAAAAGTGTGAGCCCCCATCACTAATGATGGCTCGAGGCGTTCCGAATCGGGAAAGGATGTTCTCTTTTAAGAATTTAATGACCGTGCGATGGTCATTAGTTCGACACGGAATCGCTTCGACCCATTTAGTGACATAGTCTACGGCAAGCAAAATATATAGATTCCCAAAAGATTGGGGGAATGGCCCTATGAAATCGATGCCCTAGCAATCAAATGCCTCTATGATAAGAATGGGATTCAAGGGCATCATATTTCGACGGGACAATGCTCCCAATTTCTGACAACGCTCACAAGCTTTGCAAAACTCATGAGTGTCCCTGAACATAGTGGGCCAATAGAAGCCACACTGCAGAATCTTGGCCGTGGTTTTTTTTACAGAAAAGTGACCACCACAGGCCTGTGAGTGTCAAAAGGAGATGACACTCTGATGCTCATCGTCTGGCACACATCTCCTTAAGATCTGGTCTGGGCAATATTTAAACAGATATGGATCGTCCCAGAAAAATTTGCGTACCTCGGTAAAGAATTTCTTCTTATCTTGTGCGGTCCAATGTGTCGGTATGGAACCTGTAGCAAGATAATTAGCAATATCAGCGAACCAAGGTGAGTGGGAGACTCTGAAGAGTTGTTCATCAGGGAACATGTCGTTCATATGGGTCGCCTCAAGGGAATCAGAGGTATTAAGGCGAGAAAGGTGATCGGCCACTACGTTCTCTACTCCCTTTTTATCTTTTATTTCCAAATCAAATTCTTGGAGTAGAAGGATCCATCGTATCAGGCGGGGCTTAGAATCATTCTTAGAAAGAAGATACTTCAGTGCTGCATGATCTGTATAGATAATGATCTTGGATCCAATCAAATAGGACCTAAATTTGTCCAAGGCGAACACTACAGCTAAAAGTTCCTTTTCCGTAGTCAAGTAGTTCACTTGGGCAGGATTTAAAGTCCTACTTGCGTAATGGATGACGTAGGGTCTCTTATCTTTTCTCTGGCCTAGAACCGCTTCAAGAGCATAATCAGAAGCGTCGCACATAAGCTCAAAAGGAAGGCTCCAGTCGGGTGGCTGCATGATGGGTGTAGTGGTTAACGTGCCTTTAAGCTTGGTGAAAGCTTCCTGACATTGCTCAGTCCACTCGTATGGAGCATCCTTTTGAAGAAGATTACATAAAGGACGAGAGAGGAGACTAAAGTCCTTTATGAATCGCCTATAAAATCCCGCGTGTCCTAAGAAGGATCGCACATCCCTGATATTCTTGGGTGGAGGCAGGTTAGAGATAAGATTGATTTTTGCCTTATCTACCTCAATTCCCTTGGATGAGATGATATGTCCAAGGACAACCCTTATGAACCATGAAATGACACTTCTCTCAATTAAGTACCAGATTCTTTTCTTCACATCTTTTCAGCACACATTTGAGATTCTCTAAGCACTCGCTGAAAGATGAACCGAAAACAGAGAAATCGTCCATAAAGACCTCTAGGTATTTCTCCACCACGTCAGAAAAGATACTCAACATACATCGCTGAAAGGTGGCAGGGGCATTACATAACCCGAATGGCATCCTTCTGTAAGCAAAGGTGCCATAGGGGCAGGTAAGTGTGGTCTTTTCCTGGTCCTTAAGGGCGATTTCAATTTGGTTATAGCCCGAATACCCGTCAAGAAAACTGCAATAGAATGACCGGCTAACCTTTCCAGGATCAAATGCAAATAATCTCTTATATATTAATTATTCATATCAATTTCCAACTAATGCTACTATTATAGATTATTAACATCATTTATATTTCATTGATGGAATTCATCTTCTATGGATCTCGACTATCTTGTAGTCTGCCACTCCATAGTAGTGACTAGTTGGCACGAGTTCATAGCATTGGCTACGATGGTGATTCCGGACTTCTTAGGAACCACCTGGTTGGACTCACCCATCGACTATCAGATATGGGATATATGATACCCACATCCAATAGTTTGAGGACCTCAGCCTTAACCACTTCCTTCATGTTTGGATTTAGTCTACGTTGTAGTTGCCGAGCGGTCTTCGCATTATCCTCAAGATATATGCAGTGAGTACAAATCGAGGGGTCAATTCCCTTGAGGTCCGTGATCGTCCATCCAAGGGTTCCCTTATGCTGAATGAGAGTAGATATGAGCATACTCTCCTGTTCTTTCTCCAGGTGGGCAGAGATCACCACCGGGTATGTCTCCTCTTGACCTAAATAGGCATATTTCAAATCGGAGGGCAAAGGTTTTAGGTCAAGCTTCGGTGCCTTGAGGTTAGATGGAAGAGGCACTACATCAGTTTGTGGCAATTCTTCAAATTGTGGCCTCCACCTGTTAACTTCAAGTACCGGTGCCGTATCCAGCAAGGCACACGTCTCCCTAATCATATCATCATCAAACTCATGGGAGTGGGCCAGGCACGTCTCGAGAGGGTCGGAGGATAAGGTCAGAGGTGTCGTATTTTCCACGAAAGAGTCAATCATGTTAATGTCGTGGACATCGTCATCATCCTCTGAGTTGCTGCCGTTATTGAAAAAGATGTTTGACTCCAATGTCAAATTTTCAAAAGACAGTCATGACACCATTCTTGCAATTGATAATTGCATTTGACGTGGCAAGGAATGGGCGACCAAGAATGACGGGAATCTGAGTGCTCATGTTATTGATGGGTTCGGTGTCCAGGATGATAAAATCTACAGGATAGTAAAATCTATCGACTTGGACTAACACATCCTCAATAATTCCTCTTGGTACATGAACAGAGCGATCGGTAAGTTGTAGTGTGGTTAGGGTGGGTTTTAACTCACCCAAACCTAACTGTTTGTATACCGAGTAGGGAATCAGATTGATGCTCGCTCCTAAGTCAAGAAGTGCGTGATCAATTCGATGGTTCCTGATTACACATAATATGGTTGGGCTACCGGGATCCTTGAATTTCTGCGGTACGTCTTGCTTCAGGATGACACTCACTTTTTCGGTCAAGAAAATCTTCTTTTGAATACTCTGCCGTCTTTTGGTCATGCATAGGTCTTTCAGAAATTTTGCATATGAAGGAATCTGTTTTACAACATCAAGTAGAGGAATGTTGACTTTCACTTATTTCAACACCTCTAGAATATCCCGAGAGTTAGAAAAACGTTTTGGTGCAACCAACCGTTGGGGGAACGGAGCAACTGGCTTTTCTAGAAGTTCCGGTTCTAATTTTTGTGGGGTATCACTAGATCCATCATTATTATCCTCTTCTGGTTCTTGAGGCTTTTCAGGCCTAACCGAAAGGGTTTTATCAATGATCTTCCCACTCCTAAGAGTGGTGATGGATTTAGCGTGCCCCATTTGATTTGAGAAGCTGGGATCATTTATCTCGTACTGCGTTTTAGGATTGGGGAGAGGTTGTGCAGGAAGCATCCCCTTTTCTATAACCGTCATACGAGAATCTATCTTTTGCATAAAATCTGTAAATCCTCGCATCGCATGAGCCAGCTCTTGTATGGAATTTTGAACCGGTTCTTCTTGAGGTTTCCCCTGAATTGGATTTTGATTGAAAAAACCTTGGGGGGTAGCCGTTTGTCCATTTCTCCAACTAAAGTTTGGATGATTTTTCCAACCAGGATTGTATGTATTGGAGTTGGGTCCAGTAAAAGGTCTTTGATAGTTGTTCACGGCATTGGCTTGTTCATTCAACACTCCTCGAAAGGCAGGTATTCTAGGACAGTTTTCAGTTGTGTGAATGTTGCAATCACAGATGCCGCAAACAATTTCATTGACCTTATCCTTCTTTCCTTCCATGGCCTCAAATTTTCTTATGAGATTAGTCACTTTATAATTGAGATCATCCTCTTCTTTCAGGAGATACAATCCACCTTTCTCCTTAGATTGAGTTGGCCTAGACGTGGTGTTTGATTTTGGGTAATAGTCCCAAGATTGTGTTTTTTCAGCCAGACTGTCGAGGTAATCCCATACCTCGTCAACATCTTTATTAATGAACTCTCTATTGCACATTGTCTCGACCATTTGGCGCATGGAAGATGTCAGTCCATCGTAGAAAAAATTTATAATGCGTCACGTTTCAAAGCCGTGTTGTGGGCATGAACTGACCAGATCCTTAAACCTTTCCCAACATTGGAAGAATGTTTCATCTTCCTTTTGGGCAAAGTTCATGATTGCTTTTCTGAGGGTAATTGTTTTATGATGTGGGAAGAATTTCTTTATGAATTCCCTCTGCATATCATTCCATGTGCCAATGGATCGAGGACGCAGTGAATGTAGCCACGTCTTAGCCTTCTCTTTTAAGGAAAAAAGAAAGAGTTTCAGCCTGATTGTATCCTCGGATACATTGGGAAAGTATAAGGTGGCTATAATCTCATCGAACTCTTTCAAATGTAAGTATGGACTTTCTGATTCAAGCCCATGGAATTTAGGAAGGAGTTAGATAACTCCTGGCTTGATGTCCATCTGTCCTGTGTTTTCAGGAAAAATCATACATGAGGGCGTACTCACTCCCGCCGGTTGTAAATAATCTCGTAAAGTATGAGGCGGGGGTGCTTGATGCACCTCATTCTCATCATGTACTTCCTCATCCCTATGGTGAGGTAGTGCTTGAGGTTGATTTGCAGCCATAACCTCAATTAACTCAGGGGAATTCGAGCGATGTCTAGTCCTGCGATGGACAGTTAACCCCTCAACTAATCCTCCTTCAGTCAAGAGACGCTGAGTGTTGTCACGAGCCCACTTGGGCATGAAACGCTCACAGCCCTCAATTGATTTCTAAACCTAATCTTAAGAAAGAAAAAAAACTAGAAAGAAGAGAGGGTTGGAAGGAAGTTACCAAATTGAAGTCCCTAAGCTAAAGACCTGCAAAACAAAACAAAATAAGTTAGTTTCTAAATAGAAGAAGTTTCTAAAGCAAACCAAATCTAAAGAGTTAGAAAATCTAGAAAATCAGAAAGAGTTTACCAAATTAGAAGCTCTATCTTAACAACCTACAGAATAGGAAATAGGTTAGTTCTATGAATCAAATAGAAAACAAAATCAAAAAAATTTAAAATTAGTAAAATCCTAATCTTAAACTAACTCTAAAACCAATTAATTTCAAAAAATCGTAGCCGTCAGTCCCCGGCAACGGCGCCAAAAACTTGTTCACTCCCCAAGTATAGGGTTGTGATGTAGTAATAAACTCAGTAAGACCGAGGTTGAATCCACAGGGACTGAAACCTGTACGTAATCTAAAACTAACTAGAACTAGAACTAGAATGAGATGAAATCTAAATCGAGTGTGATTTGAGGAATAATGGTGAAATATTTATCTAAAATTTAGAGAATTAAATTAAAGGGAAAGAAACTAGGGATTCAGAAATAGGAAACTAGGGATTCAGAGGATCCACTTGTAGAGATCAGGGAGATCTTATGCCTGCTTTTAAGAATTCAACTGGACTTAGAGTCCCATCTTCATCCAGTTGAAGAGTGTAATCATGGAATTTAAGACTGAACTTCCTCTGATATAGTTTTCAAGAGATGAAAGGTATATGAATTAGAATGGATTCCATCACCAAACCATGCCCAGGAGACAATGGTAAACAACAAATTAAACTAATTACCAACTAATCAACATGCCATAGAGGTTAGGAAAGGGTACCGTCATCCAACCATGCCCAGGAGACGATGGTAAACAACAGGGCTTCCTGACGTCATAAACATCAAAAGGAAAAGGAAATACTCAAAGCCATTGCAGACCCATTGTAATTTCAGTCACAACAGACCATTAAAGACTAAAAATATTCCCATAATAATCAAACCAATATCAAATTCGGTTCATGAATTTAAATTAAAGGCAATTAATAGAATCCCCCATCTCACTACAAGCTTCACCTCTTAGCCCTAGCTAAGAGGTTTAGCTCGACATGGACAAGCTAAATTCCATCAAAATTCAGAGAAAAAAATATATAACATAAACAAAAGAAAAAAAGAAAGGAAATCCAAACTCTTTCTCTCCCTGTCTCCTTCTCTGTTCCACCCTAAGCCACGATGCTGCTTCCAAATTCCAACCATCTTCTCTTTTTTTTTTCTCAGCCGCTGCCCACCTTTATATAGTTCCTGTTGCCTGTAGTCCGACTCTCTCTGTGATTGCCGTTCGCAGCAGGAACCAAATCACGAACCCCTGTGTCTGTGCAAGAAAACGTAAAAACTGTTTGCGTCTGAAATGAATCTGAGACGAAGGATTGTCCAGTCCAGTAAATCCGACTGCTTGGACGGGGTCAGACCCACTATTTCAGGGGTTTGGATGGTTTGGATTGGCCTGATTAATCTGTTTTGGCTCCCGTTTTCCCTGCTGTTAATCTCATACGGCTCTTCATTTGATCGTCATTTCCATGCAAATCTTCCTTCCAATAGTCAGAAATCCTACGTTTTCTAGTAATAGACGTGTGATGAATTTACTGGACGGTCCGGATCAGCTTCTTGGTCGCTGATCACGCCGGAAAATCTGGTTTTCTCGGTCATTCGCAGAACAGGGCCTTTGCAGTCTTCCGCTGGGATATTGGTGGGCCCCGATTTGCTATTATTTTGAGAGATCCACTCCGTCCATTGTTGTCATCTCGAAAAACCAGTAAAGAAAGGCTCATTTCATATTGGATTAGGTGTGGTCCACCAAATTTCTCAGTTCACCGTTAATCATCCGTTTTAACAGTTGAAATCCACTCTCCATCATCTTCCGAGATTACGCCACCTAGGCGATGTTCACGCCCACCCTCTTGATACAATGGACGGTTTAGATCATCATTCCGGATGTCGAGTGGGCCCCACTAAGAAGAACCGGCGGACGCTGGAGCGTCCGCTGTTTCTCCGCAAGAAGAAAGACGGGTCAGCCCGTCTTTGACCGGGCTGACCGTCCGGTGCGCGTCCAGTGCGTGTACGCACTATGCACACGCGTCGTCTGTGTGGGTCCCACAATGATGCTTGTGAGAAATCCGCTCCGTCCATCCATTTTATCATATCCTTTTAGACGTTGAGACAAAAAGTGAAGTAGATCCAGATATCAGATGGGCCCACTTTACCATTTTATAGGCTTATCTGTCCGTTGGGTAACTTTCAGAGGGATCCAACAGATGATTTTTGACGTGTACGGTTAATTCATGGTCCTCAGACCATGTATGAAGTTTCGAGCCGAACGGATGGTGGGAACCCTGTGATTTTGCATTCTGGACCAATTTCGGGCCACTTGGGCTTCAGTTTCTTGATTTTCGCGGATCTCTGGCATGTAAATTCGTCGATCTTGGTCCCATGGAGTCCGTCCCTTGCCTTTGGTGTCATCAAAGCGTTAAATCCATGCTTTCAGCACCATTTTTCAGTCCCTGCTTATAGTTACACCCTGCATTACAAATGTGATTAAAACAGCCGTTAAATAGTTATTATGCCCATAAATCCAGGTAATACATGGGGTCTAATATGCAATATTTGACCCTCAACATGTCAGGAGAAATTGGTATAAGAAGTCATGGATACACTTCTTGATAATGGAATCTGCGGACAACCAATGAGGGACGCATAATCTTTCCTTCTTCTTCTTCTTCTTCTTCTTCTTCTTCTTCTTCTTTTTTTTTTTTCATTTGGGGAGATGATGATGGTTCTCACCCTAGAGGAATGCTCTCTTCGTGATTCGTCAAATACCAGTCGTCATGGGATGATATATATGATGTGTTTCCCTAGGGCGTCTATTGGGATCTAGTTGTCAATCCTAATCAAATGATTAACAACGAAATCGACCAATGCTTGCCCTTTCATCGTTTTCTTAGGGACACATTTAAAAGTAAACTCTGACAGAGCCAGAATCTACCTTTCCACACAAGATTGACCATGTGAGCATGTACTTGATAAGGTCTGTCGACGAGATAATATGAATTGTCATTGTCATTAGATAGTGATGAAGCTTGGTGGCGGCAAAGTATAATGATAATCATAGCTTCTCAATGGCCGAGTATCACCAGTCATCTTCGTTCATTGCGAGGGACAAATAATATACTACTTGCTCTTTACTGTTTTCGTTTTCTTATGAAGCAACACCCCAATTGACTCATCCATACCTGAGATGTATAACTTGAACTGATGATCCTTTCTTAAAGGAATTAACATCGACAGTTTCATGAGGTATTCCTTCAGCTAGTTGAAGGTAGCCTGATGC
Source organism: Magnolia officinalis (assembly GCA_021015155.1). Lineage (NCBI taxonomy): Eukaryota > Viridiplantae > Streptophyta > Magnoliopsida > Magnoliales > Magnoliaceae > Magnolia > Magnolia officinalis. Next base: position 19,076,964 of record JAJHSJ010000015.1, read on the forward strand.
TCAGGTCTCCAAATAAACTCTTGGCCAGCCTTTATCTTGATCATTGGAGAAAAGGCACTGATCTTCCCTATATAGTTCGAGATAAATCAACATAAGAAGTTTTTTTGGCCGATGAACCTCTACAACTCCTTGTTCCTAGGGGAAGCAACTTCCAAGATTGCCTGCACCTTATTTCGATCGACCTCGATGCATCGTTGATGGACCAGGAACCCTAGAAAATTTCCCATTGAGAAATTGAATTCAATGAGTTCATCTTCAATTTATGCCTTCTCATGCACTCGAATGATATTGTAGGTCAACAAAATGATCCTCGAGGTTGACTAATTTAAGTAGCACATCATCAATGTAGACTTCCATGAAATTTCCAATCATGTCATGAAAGATGACATTCATGGCCCTTTGATATGTTGATCCGACATTCCTGAGCCCAAAAGGCACTACAACCCAATGGTAAGTCCCAATTGCCCCTAGACATCAAAATGCTGTCTTTGCAACACCTTCTTCAATGATGAAGATCTATTTGTATCCGGAGTGACCATCTATAAATGACATTATCTTTTGTCCTGCGGCTATATCAACCAACTGATTTGCAATTGACATTAGATACTCATCCTTTAGAGTTAACAGATTCAGATTCTTAAAGTCTACACAGTTCCTCATTTTTTCATTCTACTTTATTATAAGGACTATATTAGAGATCCATTTGGCGTACTCAATTGACTTAATGAATCCCACCTTCAACACCCGTTCAACCTCCTCATTGATCTTGAGGGTAACCTCAGGTGTCATCCTCCTTGCGGATTGTTTGAAAGGCTTGGATCCCCCCTTGATCGGGAGGCGATACCAACTAGATGTCGATAAAATCCCGACATCTCATGATAATCCCAAGCGAAGCAATCTGCATATTCCCTTAGGAGGTAGATCATCTCCATCTAAGCCTGAGGATCAAGCTTTGTGCTAATATACATAGGACGGGGAACTTCTTCTGTTCTAAGATTTACCTCAATAAAGGTATCTTAAACGTTGGCCTTGGCATCGTCCATCTTGGCAGGTGCGAGTTCCAATTCATGGATCGCTACCCCATCTTCTTCTATGGTATCTTCCTCCGTTAAGCACTCAACTACATGTTCAGACTTAAATGTTTCATAGTTATCATCTTTTATGCATTGTTTTCGCTTGCATTCAAGTGTTAAATTGATTTAATTATATATGTTTTCAATATGAAGGATGGTTTCAAAGTATGAAGTAAATCTGTGCTTAAAATGTAGAATTAAAGTCCGAAAAAATACACTTGAGGAATTGAAGAATTTAGAGATAAAAGATGAATATTTAAAGACTCGAAGATTCAAGGAAACAAAGTACTGAAGCGAGAAATTGAAGATTGAATGCATCGTAGAAGAATTGAAGAAAACTAGCACTGAGGTCTTGGCATCAATTCCCTAGTGAGGGTGGTTAACAGTGAAGTGTGATCTAACAGTGGGTGTACTAACAAGCTAACAAAAAAAAAAGAATTGAAGAAAACCAACACTTGTTGATTCCATCGATACATCTTCGATTTCATCGACATGCTATTGATAGGACTCGATGTGATCGAGCTTTATATCGAGAAAATACAGAATTTCTAAACTGCTTTCTGGACTATTTCTTTGATCCCATCGAAGACACTTTGATCATATCAAGAAAATCATGAATTTTGAAAGTTTATTGATGGATATTTTATGAAAGTTCTTCGATTCCATCGAGTGCATCTTTGATCATATCGATAGGTCTTTGATAGGTTTTGGTCCTATCGAGGGTGCACAAAAGTGCATAAATTTATAAATTTTCTAAGGCGGCATGAAAGCGCGTCCTTAAATTCTATAAATAGAGGCCTCTAGGACATTTCTAATCAATCAATATAGGGCTTTTGGGGTGATAGGAAGTGAAGACGAAGCATTCTAGTGTCGTTCTTCTTCAATCAATCCTCCTAGTTTGTTTTTCTTTTGTTTTTGTTTAAGGTGTTATCCATGCAAGGCTAATCTCTTAGCTAAGACTAAGAGATGAATTTCTTGATGAATTTTATTATTTAATTTAATTTATTGGTTTTTAAATGTTGAATTGTGATTCCCAAGATTGAATTCCTAGTTTGGAGAAGGAATAATTGATTTGTCAAATTGATTAATCTATCGTTACCACTAGGTATAATAAATGCTTTTCATTCCCTGTGATCAATTGCCTAGATCTTCATGAGAGATCAATCTATCTCAATTCATATATCTTGTTGGATGTTTGTGATTGGATTTATAATTTTATTTTTTTTTATTAGAATGGATTGTAATCCAGTTCTAGTTGAGTTATCAACTTGAAGAAGACGAATTGAGTTTCAGAATTTGTTAAGTGGGGATTCATAGATCTTTAGTTATTTTTAATTATTATTTAAATCCTCTTTTTCTTTTGTTTGATTAAAAACCCAAACCACTCAATTAGATTTTGTTGTGTTCTCAACCCAATTCCCTATGGAACAATCTTGGTCTCATCGAGTTATTACTACAGTGCATTCCTACACTTGAAATTATCACAACACTATGTTAACATGGTATCCTTGGGTGTGGCTACAGTTTTGAGAAATCAGCCCATGAGATTTTCAAGCCTTCATAGGATGACGACCACTCGGCCATGTCACCCACAGAGGGACAGAGACAAGCTTAGTGGTTGCAGGTTTGAGTGAGTCAGGAGGAGATGAGGGGCTAGAAAAGTTTCCTTGTGTGAAGCCTATGTTCCCCTAAGCCCTTCCATACACCTATTTCCAGCGTGGACGTACCCAGGATAGACCAGATTGGTTGATTACTGATCACGCCTCATGATCTACCTTGCTAGTGTTGCAATCACAACGCCGCACGGCATGCGCACAACATGCTCTGTTGCAATACCCGGGTTGGAATATATAATCATGCACATGAATCGAGATGTGTTACGCATTTCAATGTATGAGCACATTTCCTAAGGTGTGCTCATCCCTGAGAGAATCCACTTTTTTATGAAATATCCTACCCCTATATGAAATTACAACCTATTGCCCCTACTTTTGGCAAATGACAACAAGTGCCCCCTGTTGACCAATCCCAAGTGTAGGACTGCGCAATAATAATAACTTGGTGAGATCGAGGTCTATCGACAGGGAATGTGAGAACACAACTAAAACTAGTTTAAGATTAAAGTCGAAGAATTAAGAAATTCAGTGATTAATTAGGGTTAAAAATAATAAATAAAAGTAGCTAAGAATCTAGGGATCCACTTCTACCAATCATAATGTCTAATTCATTGATTCATCTTCTATAACTCAACTAAAACAATATTGCAATCCATTCTAATAGGAAGATCAAACAGTTATATAAATTTCAAACATCCAACAAAGTATGATTTCAATTAAATGATTCTCTCATGGAGCACTCAGATATCAATCATTGGGAATGTAAAACATCTATTATACTTGAAGTCTGTAATAGATTTATGAATTTTACATATTGATTCATTCTCTAATCAAACCAAGCAATTGCACTTCCAAACATTTGATGTACCTGAAGGTCACAATGGATCCAAAAATAAATAATCTTAAAAGCTTTAAAGTAAATTCAAATAAAATTCAATTAAATAATCATCATTCAAATCCAATATATGAATTAATAAACTAAAATATTATAATTAACTATAAGCTTTACCCCTTAACCTTAGTTAAGAGATTAGTTAGACATAGTTATCTCTATAAAACAACAAAAAACTACTAAAACTGAAGGTTGAGGAAGGAAGAAGGATGTCGAAGAAGCTCCACATTCGCTTTCTCTCTCTAAGCCTTGAAAGATACCTAGCAATGTCCAAAACAACTCCTTATATAGATATGTAACGCCCTGAAATTCGGGGGTCGAGTATGAACTCAACTCCCGAGTTCCAACGCATCACTTATGCAACATACACAATGATGGTTAAATGTTGTCTGAGTTAGAGCAATAAACATGAATGAGATTATACCAAAACAGTAAATCATACTCCAGTTCAATTGTATAAAGGTAAGCGGAAGACCGAAATTTTATATTCAAAGTATGTAAAGTAACAAAATTTTATGAACTCCAGAGTATGAGTACTAACTGAGTACCAATATACATGTATTGTTTCTAAGTCAAAAATCAAAATGCAACTCCGTATGTAAGCCCTGGAATCCTCGCGATGCAGTCGGCCTAAGCAAAGCCGTCAGAGTACTGCATAAAAGAGAATTCGTCCTGATCCTCATCGAAGTCGGGCTCCAGCTCCTGAACCGATGCATCATCTATACCTGCGACAGAGTCTGGTGGGTGTTGCAAACACCGTCCCGTAATGTGGGAGTGAGTAGCTAACTCAGTGGAACAATAAAGCATAGGTTAACATGTTATCAATTCAATCAAGCAGTAATGATAAAGCAGTACAAATCAAACAAGTCTAACTAATCTTATTAAGTGCGAGAATGAAATGACATGATGCTGTATGCCCTTGCCAAACCACCCTCAAGCGACATCATCTTACGTTCGCGAATGCTTAACTCCCTCAGTGCGCCACATCTACTAAGCACATGCGGCGCGATGATGCTCATGATTACCAAGTTATTATTAGTCCATTTCAAACAGCAGTATTGGAAAACTAAGGTACCTCCCTTGTATCATTCCCAAACATGATCCATTCTAGGGTCGTCAGTCCTAGTTAATCTCATACGATATTATGGATTGAGAAGCATAGTGAAGGCATCGCAAAGGGCTCGTCACCCGTCAGCGCGGATACAGATCTCACCGTATGCGGCTCAATTGCTGGCCGTCAGCTCGAGTGCAGGTCTCACCGTACTCGGCTCAATCACTAGCCGTCAGCTCGAGTACAGGTCTCACCGTACTCGGCTCGACTCATACTCTAGTTGCTGTGAAAGACTCGTCGCCAATCACAGACCCTTGGAGTATACTCGAAGATACTACGGAGGACTCGTCGCCCGTCAGCACAAGCATAGGTCTCACCATACTCGGTTCTCGCCGTAAGTATCGACAGCTCGAATACAGTGTCCCATACCACCGTATTCGGCTCACGAGTTTGGTTGCGCAATGGTCACTACGGGGAGGCACATGGCCCAAGCGTAGGCCGACAGCTCGACCACGGTCCCATACCACCATGCCCGGCTCATGCGTCTTAGCGGATCGAGGTACCATGGTTAACGGGATCGCCACTGGTAAGTTGGTACCCTAGGTTCAAGCAGTAGCGACCAAACAAGGTGAACACACATACACATATCGGTTTACTTGACGAGCCTGACTAGCTCGAGCGCACCACAAGTTGGGCGATATGGAGCGCAAAAGCACTCCGTGTGGCCAACCACTATCGCCAACCGAAGTACGACTCGGGTTCGCCAGACACATCCTTTGTGGCGACATGAATCTCAGCCACAATCTCAAGTCTGGTACCGAATGTTTGGACTATAGACATAGTCTCAAACTCAAACAGTTCTCATCAATAGCAGGTGGAATAAAGCATGATAAACAAGTAATACAAGCATGTTAGCAGGCATGTTATAAAGCATGAAATAAAGCATGAAGTGAAGCATGTTGTAAAGCATGTTGTAAAGCATGTTGTAAGGCACTATACAAATAGGGATACAATTACATACACATCACAAGTGAGTGGTTATAGCGAACCACCACATGGAGGGGATCCTACATGTCTCTAAGGTAGTCGGGAATCCTATATCAGCACCTCTCTAAGGCACTAACACTCAAGCATTTACACACACAAGCAATTACACAAACACTTGGAATACGCTATTCCAACATACATGACGTATGTTAGCAAAATACGTATTAGGGCTAACCTTTCGCCACGTGAGTATTTTATCCATGTATATCATAATCATACAGCAAATAATCATTACAATTGCATTTCCAAAATTTACACATATGCGGTATTTCTAGAATACACAATTTCAACATACTAGGCATTTACAAGCGAACATGTATTTCAGCGATTCTTTTCGCCAAACTAGTATTTATCATATATTATATAATCATACATTAAATAAACATGTCAAACATTTTCCCAAAAAAAATACGTATACGGTATTTCTACGTATACCTAGAGTATGTGAAATTCCATATTCTACAACGTTAATCGAAACAGGAAACGGAAAGCACTTTGTACATGTGCAATTGCATGCAGATCATGAATCTACCATTATCTGACATTGAAAGCGTTGAAAACCGTAACCTATACATTTAAAGTCCTCACCTTTGCCCTTGGAATCACAACGAATCAGCAAGGGTTGTTGAGCTTCCGTATACGGGAGTTTTCTAGCCTAAAGAGCGGAATCGGTTAGCCTTTACCCAACCTACAACCTACATACTTCAAATCAGACCTAGGGTTAGGGTTTCTCACCTTCAAACGGAGTGGATACCGCCGGAAAAATGCTTGGAAGGAAGCGGTGTAGGCCGTGTGATGAATGATAGCAGTAGGAGGAAGGTGGTCCCACAAATCCAAAGCTTTCTCTCCCTTTTCTCTCTCTCTCTCTCTAGGGTTTTATCCCAAATTCGTATGGCTGTGAGAGGGGTTATTCTAAGCTCCTTTTATAGCCAAAAACCTCCCCAAAACAGACTCAGGTTCAAGGGTTACTGCTAATATAGGCATTTCGTCACTTTTCCAGTTCAAAAGAGAGGTTCTGGTGGCCCTCCTTGAGCCAAACGTCAGACTTAAGCTCACCACACATGGATCTATGTGGGATTACGTTTTTGACTCGATCGGATTCCCAGATCGCACGTGGCGGGCCACTTTCAGTTCAACGGTCAGTGGGCCACGATCCGAAATTTCAAGTACATGTAAATGTTCCTGAAATTTTTCTTAATCCGAGGGTGTAATTTGGTCTGATTCTGACGGTCTGGTTGCTTAATACTGATGCGCAAGCGAATGGTGCCAGATCACTATTCTAGATATTTATTTTGGAATGGGAATAATGTTTTTCACACTCCCTCGCTCCGGATCGAAACGAATGGTCGTGGGACATCGGCTGGACCTGATTTTTGAGATGATTGTCAAGCCCAGTGAGGCGGTCCTAGTTCCTTAACTTCGTGTTAATCGGACTTCTGATGTGCGATCTAGACCTAATACGAAGTTTCGTTTCATTCCCGAGAGCAGCCGGGAAATGAGTTTGGTTCTAAACTTTAGGGTAACCTAGAGTCACTTGTTTTGCAAGTTTTGGGTCTTGCAGATCGTATTTAAAGCGATCCCAACGGATTTCATGGCTAATCGAGTTTAGCACTTAGTTAACTTTGTTAAATTTCTAAAGGATTTAATCCTAATTGATTTCTGGTCGAGGTGGTACTCGAGCCAACGTACGGAAATTTACGGGTCGTTACAAGATATGAGGCTTGCACTTTCGCACCGACTTGAGAAATTTATGAACTTATGCACTTTCATACCGACTTGAGAAATTTAAGCATAGTCCTGTTGTATCCGATACAATCAAGCATCATTGCTTTGCTAATAAATCATTTTTAAATGATCTAACATAGCTTTTGTAGTCCTATCAGACGTTATACCAATGCGAATTGTCTTGTCAACCAAGTCTAATATTTATCTAATAATTTTTCTGTTTTCATTTTCCAGTCAGCCATATCTTTTATTTAATTCATTGTAGGAATAGGGTCAATGCAATCGACCATTCCCCATAACCCTCACCCATGGAAAAAAATTTCAAAATGAATTAACCATAATCCATAGTTGATGCCATCAAATGTACAACGAGAACAAAAATTCTCGATTCATGATAATAGGTAATCTGTAACACTGCAAAACCTACACAAGAAATGCCAAATGCGAGGTGTACCTGGACGTCGGGACCAACTGTAAGGATGACAAGGGTGCACAAAATTCAGTGCGCATGTGGAGCAAGGCCAAACTACAAAGACAATATAGGGTTGTACTACCAATTTTATACATCAGTACTCGGTTGGAGATGGTAAAATTGTTGGGATTTGTGCGTGGAATCACATAGATATGGATCTAAGATAACAATCCAAGAGCACCAAGCAAACACAAAAGAACACACAGATTTAACGTGGAAAACCCTTTCGGAAAAAACCATAACACAAAGCGACAAAAATCCACTATGAAAGCATAAATTATAAAGAGAGAGGACTTACCCGATTCGAATAACCTCGAATCTTACCCTTGCTGCACCCTTTGAAACCCTAGAACCCCTTCTAGAAACCCTTAAAATACCTTTAGAAAGCCTTATCATCCATTAGAATGGCCCTTGGGACTCCTATTTATAGTTTAGGAAACCTCATGTCACGCCTCAAACTCGAAAACCGGGCTCACAGAATTCCCGATCACCGAATCCAGTGTCGACAGCCTCCGTAGTACCCCATTCTCAGCTCCCAGCGCTCAGAACAACATCAACACCACATATCCACTAATATAAACATTCGAGTACAATGCTGAAAGGGAAATACATAAATAACAAAAACTTCAAAGCGATCTGCCACAGGCTCCTGACTCAATGCTGCTGTAACCTAACATCACCTGCACGCAACGGTCGTGCATAAGCTTACTACGAAGCTTAGATGGTGGTGTTCGTGTGCGCGCAAAGCATGTGCCAAGCATATAATATTAGCGTAAGTGGAATACTGACAACTCTATAAGTCATATAATATCAGAGTTGCAATGCAGATCGGCTATGCAATGCGGAGTCATAGTGAGCGAAATATCAGATGTCGAGGATGTAATGTAATATGTAATTCCTGATGAGCCACGAATACCATCAGCTTCATTCAGGCTATACAATACAGAAGCATAGTAAACCAAATGCTATGTGCTGAGGATGCATTGCAATATGCAGTGCGAAAGAAATGACCAAGCTGGAGGGTGAAGTCGGGATGATAATACGTAGTATCGCAAGCTGTGGGGTCCATCACAAGGGACTTCTATCCAAACCAGTCTCATACCTAAATTTATATAGCTAGACTCAATGTGGTAAACTCGTGATCTCAGGTTGGTCGTGTGCCCAACCGAAATCCTGGCCATTGTGAAGGTACACATAATGATTTAGTTGTGCACCACCAGCCTGAGTGGATGTGCATGAATGAATGAATGAGTCAAATGATGAATACGCAACTCCACATCTCAGTACGGTTCTCACTTTGGACAATCACCGGGGTCCAGTACACTCTACGTCAGCTTGCCGCCCCTATCCGAGCGCGTAACTGGGTAAGTATAAGAGACCTCACTATCCCCCTGCTAATATCGGGCCCGACTCATCGATAGTGGATCCATTCTTCAAGCTGGTCAAACTCAACCTAGACATTGCCCCCTTACTCAGGCGGGTAAGGTCACACATCCTTTCAACTGACCACGATACAGTGGGAGATGCGAGCTACTGGTATTCGACACCCTGCGCTCATATATCCACTCGGTCTAGACGTTAGAGCATCCCTGATACCAAAGGGGTTTAGGGACTTTCACCCACGGACATATTAGATGCCCATATGATAGAACCAAACATTTTCGGTGTCCCAACTGGCCATCCAAGATATACTTGTGGAGGTAATGACCCTGTTGTCGCTAGGGCGTACGGTGATCATGTCACACAAATGCGAGATGCGTGAGTCATACTATCCAGTCATGCATCAAACCTGCGCGTACCGTGCGCTCGTATGGAGTCACTCCGTCTCACAAGGAGTCCCATAATAAACCAGCCCAACGACACATGCTATGATCAGTCACTCCTCATAACAAGCATACATATGATGCGTATGGGCATGTATCATGATGTAATAAGGTACATGGGCATGATTATCTGATAAGGTAGACAATAATAATCCACAATCGACCTTCACCGACATGTCGGATACCAAGAGTATAAACTAAACAACATGCTCCTTCTACAAGTATAGGAGTCCATGCGGCGTGTCCCACGTTATACTAATATTAGCCTTCTAAGATACTGATATATCATATATTCCAAGATGGGGTCCACTGGAAGGACGACGGATCTTGCCCATACATCAAGATAGGCTCTATATAGTGGATATACCAAACCTAATACCACATATCCTTCCATCTACGGCAAGGAGTGATGATGTACTCATCCTACAAACAATGGATGGCTTAGATGGCATACTAACATCAAGGATGGGTCTCACACTCGTCCCAAAAGGGGTAAATGGATGGTGTGGATGATACACACACAATGTCGAAGTCCTAGCAATCAGTTTTGAGGGTAGAACACATCTCACGAGGTGAATCAAGCGGGTGTACAACAAGGTGAGTTAAGAGGATGATTCTAAGTACAACAAGTGGGTTTCCTCACCCTCTCTATCATATAATAACTGGGCTTCCCTATGGGGGCCCGATATGAATATAAGGTGGGCTTCGGTGGGGTCCATACATCTAGGACTATATGTCCTTCCAAATGATCTGTGTAGCCCATTCAACGTCTAAGTGGGCCTCAGGTTTGGTCTCTAAACTTGGGCAAACACATGTACTTAGGTGAGCCACATATCCAATGGGAGGCCCGGTATGAATACAAGATGGGCTCCAAGGTCTGGGTAGTCCTACAGGGTATGGTGGAGAACATCATTATCAATGAGGCGCAATGTTTTGGGGTAGCTCGACAATACATATGATGCGCATGGGCAAGAATCATAAGGTTCACTACAAGAAAAGACACTTTTACCTACGAAAATTTTCGTAGGTAAAAGTCTTTTTTTTTTGGTAGGCAAAACTTTTTGTCGATGAAAATTTTCGTCGGCAATTTCATTGCTAAAAGACCGAGGGAGAAAACTTTTACCAACGAAAAAAATTTTTGTTGGCAAAGATAAGACTTTTGCCGACGATTTTCTTTCGTAGGTAAAATCTTTTACCAACGTTTTTTTTCGCAGGCAAAAAATCTTGACAAATCTTTTTGTCTACGATAATTTTCGTAGTGAAAAGATTTATAAAACTTTTACCTACGAATATTTTCGTAGCTAAAAAGATTTACAAAACTTTTACCTACGCATTTTTTCGTAGGTAAAAATTATGACAAAACTTTTACCTACAAAATTAAGTAGGTAAAAATTATGACAAAACTTTTACCCACGAATATTTTTTGTAGCTAAAACAATTTACAAAACTTTAAAATATTTACAGAACTTTTGCCTATGAATCTTTTTCGTAGCTAAAAACTTTTACGAAACTTTTACCTATGAATTGGTTCGTAGGTAAAAAATTTTTACAAAGCATATACCTATGAATATTTTTGTAGGTAAAAATATTTTCAAAACTTTTACCTACGAATATATTCATAGCTAAAAATATTTGCTGAACTTTTCCCTACAAAAAATTTTCGTAGGTAAAAAATGTGGATGAGACTTTTACCTACGAAAAGTTTCGTAGATAAAAAACCTGGATGATACTTTTACCTACGAAAAGTTTTGTTGGTAAAATTGTCTTTTTTTTTTTCTTTTCAATATTCCAGCACAAAATTCCTGATATACACCTGTTACAATATTCCTAATATACACCTGTTATATAAATATTTCATCATATTCACATTCACATTCATTTAAACCCAAAGTACGTAAATCCATCCAAATATAAACTACATCCATCAACATGACATTCATTCACACATAAATACATATAAGTTTAACATCATAAATAAAATACAAAAAATCACAAAGATGAAGGTGGAGGTGGTGGAGCATCAGTGGGTAAGCATGCAGCGAGAGCCTGAAACATCTCCGTCATCCGTCGCTCATGCTCCACCCGCATCTCCTCCATCCTCCTCTCTCTCCCTCGCCTGCTCCTCCATCCTCCTCCTCTCCTGCTCCTCCCTTTGCCTCGTCAGATCCTCCATCCTCCTCTCCTGCTCCTCCCTCTGCCTCGTCAGATCCTCCATCCTCCTCTCCTGCTCCTCCATCTGCCTCTCCACCTACTCACTCTTCTTCTCCAGCTGCTCTCTGATGTCATGGACGACGACCCGTAGCTGCTGAACCTCTTTCCCTGCGATATCAGCTCAGCGGGTGGAGCTCTCGCCAAGGACGATGGATCGGGTGGAGGCAGCTTTAGCGGGTAAACTTAAGTAAACTTCTCAAGTTGAAAAATTCAAAAACCTTTTACCTGCGAAAATATTCATAGGTAAAGATGGCTTTTACCTTAGGTAATTTTTTTTATTTTATTATTATTATTATTATTATTTTTTTTTTGTATTTAGAAAAATTGAAAACACCCTTTACCTACGAAAATATTCGTAGGTAAATATGACATTTACCTACGAAATTAACTTTCATTGGTAAAAGTAAACTTTTCGTTTTTATGTAATTAGAAAAATTTGAAACACTCTTTACCTATGAAAAATTTCGTAGGTAAAGATGACTTTTACCTACGAAAATTTATTTTCGTCGGTAAAAGTTTACTTTTACCGACGAAAATAAATTTCATAGGTAAAAGTCATCTTTACCTACGAAAATTTATTTCGTCGGTAAAAACCATATTTCTTGTAGTGGTTATACTAAGCATGATCTATGGTAATAATGTACTCTCTCTCTCTCTCTCTCTCTCTCTCTCTCTCACTCACACACACACACACACACACACACACACACATATATATATATATATATATGTAAATTCATGCTCAAGTGCGCACCTACGCACGTGCTCACCTTTGTACACGTGTCATGGGTGTCTAATCTGAACGGTCCATACGATGCGGAATCCTATGAAACCCCATGTGACAAATTTTCACCCTGATCTAAAATTCTGGTGGGCCATAGCAAAGAGATATGCAAATCAAGGAAGGAAACTATTTTCATTTTTCATGGCCCATCAAAGTTTTAGATCAAAGTAAAGCTTGGGCCCGGGGGATTTCACGAGGTGCTGCTTTACATGAATAGATCAGATTTTGGATTCACATCACGTATGATGGGTTCTCAAAAAAGTTCGCACTAGTTCCATGTGAACTGGTGCGCACGTGAGCATTTCCCTATATATATATATATATATATATATATATATATATAATATATATATATAGTGGTAGCCTAAATGCCATACTACATCAAGGATGAACCTCATGGGGTGAATCATTCTGCAGTGGGAGTCAAGATGATGACCCTAAGTATATTAAGTGGGCTTTCTCACCCACTCTATCATATGGTAAGTTGGGCTTTCTATGGGGCCCGATACAAACAAGGTGAGTCTACAAGTTATGGTGATTCCTACGAGGGTGGTGGAGAGCACTAGCATGAATGGGGGCCCAATGGTTTGGGTTAGCCCTCTAGGGTAAGATAGGTAACACTTATGGGGGCTCAATGATTTGGGATAGCCCAATAAGGTAAGATGGTCATGGGCTTAACAACGGGCCCTAAGGAGATGTACAATGGGGATATTTAACCACCGTTTACAACGTGGACGTTAAACCACCATTAATCCCAAGGTGCGGCCCATTTAGGATTGGAAGCTAACTCACAATGGGGCCCACAGTCCTCGCATTATCTGGAAAATGGATGGACGTGGTGTGTATAACATACACATCATGGTGGGCCTGCATAAGGTAGCCCATGAATGGCGTAAAACACATAAATCTGGGTGGGCCTCTCATAATAAAGGGGCTCATGGCCCTGAAATAAGAAGTGGGCCGATTGAGTAACACATACATCATAATGGGCCTCATGGGGTAGCCCATAACCCAGAAAAATGGGCGAACGGTGTGCATATAACCCATACATCATGATGGGCGTCATGGAGCAACCCATGGCCTAGAGAAAAGGATGAACAACCTGTATACAACACATATATCATGGTGGGCCTACCTAAGGCAGCCCATGATTGGGGCACATATGTAGGGTGGACCTCTCAAGACAATGGGGCCTACGACCCTACGAAAATGAATGAGCAGTGCGTGTCTAATACACGCATCATGGTGGGGCCTGGGACTTAAAATCAAGTCAATTTGTGGCTTGTGTGGGCCACACTATGCTCAACAGTTGAGAGGTTTACCCTCTATAAAACATTCATAATCATTCATTGGGCCCACCAAGCCGTGGTTCACAAATCCAGCCCAACCATTATGTGTGTCCCACTTAGTTAAGGGGTCAGACCAAGTTTCAGATGCATCCAAATCTCAGATGGACCCCTAACAAGTGCTTTTATATTATTAAGCATGTCTCCACATGATTTTAGATGGTGTGGACCAACTGAGTTTTGTGTACGACTGATTTTTGGGGTATCCCAATTTCTAAAGGGGACCCATCAAATGCACAGTGTAGATGTTTGACATACATCATGGTGGGGCCTGTGGTGGGGCCCACCGTCCTTGCCTCTTTTCCAACCAACAGGACGCCGCTTGCTGCAGTGTCCTCTGGACGTTGGCAGCAACAACATCCAACATCTTTGCAATATATTTTTTTAATTATTTTTTTATTTTCTTAAGGTTTTTCATACATCAGGACAATCCACTCCAACTTTGGTCTCTCCGACTCGTAACAGTTCTAACAAGTCCAATATACAATATTTTTTGGTGTATAGAAACATTATAGCGGGCCCTAATAGTCTATATCACCAAAACCACCATTTTCTATAATGTGGCCTGCCAGAGATTCGGTTTGGCTTCATTTTTTGACTTAACGTCTAAAATGAGCTGGGAAATTGGATGGACGGTGTAGATACAACATACCTCAAGGTGGGGTCCACGTGAGTGTGGCCCACCCGTTTGAATCAAATTGATATTTATGTTTTCCTGCCATCAACGCCTGCTGTTGGACAACAGCAGGTGTAGTTGTACCCGACCATCTGACCTACGTCCAAACTGCCTCTCCCACTGGTCGGATGGTGTGGATATACCACACATCAAGGTGGGTTCCATGAGGGTGGTTATTATGGTGGGATCAAGCCGATATTGGCATTTTTCCCACCGTCCAGGCCAGCCCAAAAACGGGTAGCAAGGTGGCCTTGGACGGTCTAGCAAGGCTGTCCCATTTGTGGACAGCGTGGATCTCATGTACGCATCAAAGGTGGGCCATCAAACCAGGGAAAAAGAAAGAGAGAGAGAGAGAGAGAGAGAGAGAGAGAGAAACGAGTGGAGGGGAGGGGCTCTGCCACTATGAGTCCTCCCTTGCATGATAGAAAGCCTACATCAAATGGGTACCACCACAAGTGGGCCTTCAAATTATACTAAACCATGGTAGAAATTTTTGAGACCCGACCCTAGTTCTCATGTGTGCATGTGTGAGTGAGTATGCATTTTGTTCATCATGGTCTCGCGGTCCTACCGGTCGAGTTCCGGTGACCCACGACCCTCGGATTGTGTTTGTGGTCATCCTTGAGTCTGGTCATGTATACCCGACTTGGATCGACCCAAGACCTATGCCATCTTATTCGCATCGTCGCTGCGATTCCGACGACGTGAATTGTGCGTCTATCCGACTTATGGATCAAAAGTTATGAGCATTACATGATATGACCCTTGATCATATGACCCACTTTTGTGCAAATGCATGAGGACCACCTCCGTGGCATAAGTCCCCATACATACTACACACACACCACACAAATCTTATGGAAACACCACCCAAGCCTAGTCTAAAAGCCTAAACATTGTAATCTCCTCCCTATGCTATGATGACTTCTCTTACAAAATAATAATGTCATTTTTCTCTCTCTTTATTCTCTCCCTCCCTCTCATTTCCCTCAATTGCTAGAATTTTCAGCAACTTCTCTTCCATCTCCCTCTCTTCTCCAACCCCCTTACCCCCATCATACTCCCAATCCCTACATTTGAACTAAATCTCTACCAGTGAAATCCATTCCTTGCTCCAAGAGCTTCATGGAGTAGAAGTTTGGGAGTGAGATCACAAGTGGGTAGCTATGATATTGCTGATCTGATTTTCTACCTTTAAATTTTCTTATTTCTTTTGTGTGGATCATATGGGGCCCACCAATCCATGGTGAGGACCCCATTTGATCCCATGGATGTGGCCTTTTGGCCCATCCTACATGCATATCATGAAACATGATGGGGCCATTCTCTATGGACCCCATCATGATGTATTGTATCATCCACCTTATTTCAAGGGCATCTAGACCCTAGAAGTCATGTTGGGATGGCATCCCAACTACCCATTCAAGTCATAGATCATGCATGCATTAGTTTAACGTTGCATGTTCAAGTAACATTGTTGTTTGGTTGAGATTGACTCTTGGGATGACCCATTAGTGGCGGGGCCCTACCCCCATGGCTGGATTACTCTCTTTTCTTCTTCTCTTTTCTCTGATGTGTGAATGATGTTGTGTGTGTGGTCCATTTAGTGGGCCTAGGATGTCCCAAAATAAATAAAAATAAAAATCCACCAAGGTGGGACGCCCTTACCACCCAACTCCATGATCTGTGGACACCTTAATCAATGCATGCAAGTGTCCTAGTCTTAGTCTGTGATCTGGACTTATGTGGGGCCCACTGAGGAAGGCCACACACCCTTTTTATGGCTGAGATTATTGAGATATAGGCTGATTTGTCCAGCCATGTATTGCTGTCCAGAAATTTTTGGAAAGATTTTTACTGGACTTGAGCTTGAATTTGGGACTGATTGGGGGACCTTTTATACCCATCAAATATACTTTTCTGAAAGGTGCGGATCTCATCTTGATGTCCGCCAAATTTCATCCCCATCTGACTTTCATTGGGGTCCCAAAGGTGTGGTCCAAGTGGGGTGAACAGTTTGGATTTTCTGCACTGTTCTAGCAACATTCCACCCTGGACAGGTTGAAATTCTGAAATTTATTAAAATACCTTTGGGAGTCTAAAAATTCTAAAACTTTATAGGGAGGTGTCCCACCCATGGTAGGACCCACCTACAAAATTTTGGGGATAATGGACGCCTGTACACATTATGGTGGTGGCTTGACCGGTCCACTATAATATGTTGTACAGATCAGTCCGATTTTCAGGATAGATTGAATTCTTTAAATGAATTAAAATATTTATCTATGTCTAAAAATTCTGAAATTTTGTACGAGTGTGGTCCACCTATGGTAGGACCCACCTACTAAATTTTAGGTCCAATGGACACTTGTACACACCATGACAAGGGTCGGACTGGCCCACCACGTTGGGACGTCCAGGTCAGTACGATTTTCTCGATAGTCTGTTTCATTTAAATAAATTAAAATATTTTTAAGTGTCAAAAAATCTTGAAATTTTGTGGAGGTGTGGGTCACCTATGCAAGTGTCACTCTGAAAAATTTTAGACTTAACAGACATTTGAATTGGCCGTGGTATGGTTGGAAGTGGCCTGCTAGGTAGGGACGCCCAGGCTGGGGCGTCCAACCTGCTTCGTGGGCCCACCTTGATGTGTTGTATATCCCACCACCCATCCATGTGGGGTCCTTAGGGGTTTGATCATCCTTTTTATTTTATTTTATTCAATTGGAGCCCATTGGGTGGATTTCCCCAGGCCCATAGGGCTACTTACACATGGGACATCCCTGCCTTAGGCTACTGCTGGGCCTGCATTCCAACGGCCTGGCCCATTTGATATATGTGTTGCATATCCTCTCTCATCTGGTGGGGCCCACAGTGAGGTGTGTGTGCCATCAGGGATTAATTATACTAAGAATTACTTCTATTGTTGGACTCTAACCAACCCAGAAATTTGGGTCGGCTGGAATTTGGCATTGAGCCCAATAATTGTTGCCTATAGATGTTCTTTTGGTGCAATGTGGCCCACTAGATTTGAGGAAGATTTAAATCAGCATTTTACCATCTTAATTTTATATTTTTTGGGCTTAATTAGTGCATGATTAAAGGCCTATCTCAGATGGGATTCTTCTTGGGCTAGTCTTTTAGTTAAGTATGGGCCTTAAACTTTTGATAGGCCCATTGAACCTTTGGGTCCTATATTTACTATGCCATTGTGATGGGTCTTATGGGCCAAATACTCAAGTAGTTGGGCCCTTGTTTGCCCACTATAATAAAATCCATACTTGGGCCGATATGTGAGGCCCAACTTACTTGTGTTAAAAATATAAGGATTTCCCATATGTTGGGATAATGGGCTACCCATTAGGCCCACCATAATGAGTGAACCCATGACCCTTATGGTTGGGCCCTAACTATGTTCAAGGGTCCACCAGGTTGCCTATGTTTTGGGCTTAGGGTATGGCTCACTAGGCCATGGATTGATTGTGCCTTGGACTTTTCTTTACAAACGTAGCAGGCTACCTTTTTGGGACCTAGTTGAGGTTAGACGTCCTCCTTGATAGCCCTAATGTAGGCCCATAAGGACCTGATGGGTGGTTGAAGGCCCACCTTGGAATTGTTAGGTTCATTTCCTCCTTGAGGTTTTAGGACTCCCCTAGCTTGTGGGTCATCCCAAATTATTGGGCCCCCACTAAGAGAACTTCATTTCTCCTTAGAGTACTTGACCATAGATCTTATCCTTGCCCCTCCTTGGGAAGGAGGAATACATTTTACAGGTAGCACACTTACATTATCTGTATGAATTGATTGTATTGTATGGTGGTCATTGAGGGACAGAGTTTCTCCCCTTGTGCATGTTGAGTGCCTGAAGCTTATGCATGATCTGTAAGTATGACTCATGCATTAACATCGCATTTCGTGATGATACCGCCCTTGCTTCACTAGGGCCTTGCCTCCACAGGGACATTCGTGGATGGTTGTATGTGTGGACACCGAAAATGTTACTTGAGCATAGAGGGTGCATAGGATGCCCATGGGTGAAATTCTCAAAACTTCCATAGTACCAAGGATCTGCTCCAACACCGTGACCGAGTGGAAACTATGAGCGCACGAGGGCCTTATACCGTTAGACCGCGACTCTCACTATCGTATAGTCGGTTGGATAGGGGTGTGGCCTTACCTGCCTGGTGTGAGGAGGCATTGCTAGGCTGAGTCTGACCTGCTCGTAAATGGGTCCGCTACCTTCAGACCTTGTTGGTGATTTGTTGTGTATAGGCGGGTAGTGAGGTCTCTTACGCTCGTTTGACTGTGCGAGGTCTGTAGAGCGGTAGTCAGTCTTAGTATAATGGACCCCTGATTTCCTCATAAATCGAAATGTACTTGACATATGGTTTGGATATGAGCACTGACATTACTTGCATTACATTGGCATTGGCTGTGTAAGCCCCTTCATGCATTGCCTTGTTATGGCTCCCAGTACTCATTGCATAGTATTCATGATAAGCCTTGGTAAGGATAGTGATATTCTCATTGAGCATGTTCTTTCTTCGTACCTCTTGCAATTCTTCTGTGCACCATTGACACACACTTTCACCACCCTATAAGCTTCTATAAGATTATGCACGATTGATGCGTGCAGGAGACTCTAGGCAGGCGTCATAGCAGCAGATCGTGGAGTAGAGTTGAGTACTGAGGACTCTAGTGTTGCTGATTTCTCTCTCTTTTCTTATTATCTTATGTATGTCCTTTTGGACCTGATGTAAGCTTGTAAAAGTTCAAATTCTTAGTGGATTTTGTGATGTGTGCCCCTTGTTATTCTCAGATTTACTTGTTGTAATCTTGGGTATGCTCGTATTGGAATGATTATACTGTTATGGAAATCCTCCTTGTAGGATCCCAGGATAGGAACCTGTCTCAAGAGCCGAGAATGGGGTACTATGGAGGTTGTTGGGCCAGAACCGGCCATCGGGTTCCTTGTGAGTCCGGTTACCGAGTGTGGGGTGTGACAGGAGTTGGTATCAGAGCATAGCAAGTAATTCTAGGATGACTCAGGATAACATCGCATGTCTACCAAGAACATAGGACAAGTAGTGTCTCGAGATTCTTCCCTTCGCTCCGTATTGAGCCTATAATTATTCTGATTCTTTGCATCATCATTATTTTATAGACGATGTCGCGTGGATGTGGCGCCCTTGGTCGTGGCACCCGTGGTCGTGGCGCCCGTAGTTTTGGTGCCCGTGGATGAGGCGCCCGAGTTACCTATCCTACTCGAGCACATCCTGCTCCCGTTGTTGAGGATTCGATTCCTGAGGTTCCGATCAGGCCTGTTCCTTCAGTTGGGCCCGTAGCGCCCGTACCTCCAGTTTCTCTGGTTCCCCCACCTATCCCCTCTCCTCAGCCTGTTGTTCCAGTTACAGAGGCTCCTATTCCCCCTCCTCAGTCTGCTGTTCTGATTTCGGAGGCTCATGCTCCGCCGGCCGCACCCGTGCCTCCGCCTGAGGCGAGTGTCGCCCCTGCCTTTCCAACAGTACCTATAGGAGCTGAGCATTTTCGGCAGTTGATGCAGCTTGTTGCCACCGCATTGCAGACCCGTCAGCCAGCTACTGCCGAGGTTTCTGGGCAGTCTGATTTACCATGTGCTAGTGCGATAGCTCGAGAGTTCCGGCAGTATGATTCCCTGAGGTTTAGTGGTGACCCTGACCCTTTTGCTGTCGAGGCTGGGTGCACTTAGGTTGCGAGGATTTTTGACATTATACAGTGTCCTGTGGACTAGAAAGTATCCCTTGCGACCTATCTCCTTCATGGTGAGGCCTGTCATTGGTGGTCATCCGTATCCAGGTTGGTTGGGCCTCAGTTCGTTTGGACATGGGAGGTGTTTGTGACCCGCTTCGACCAAAAGTTCTTTCCTGAGCACGTTTAGATCTAGCAAACTATCGAGTTTGAGACCTTAGTGCAGGGTGATATGACTGTATCTCAGTATGAGGCCCGTTTCTTGGCCCTGTCTAGATTTGCTCCTCATCTCACCAGCGATGAGAAGATGAGGGCCCGTCGTTTTGTGATTGGTTTGCATCCTACCCTTCGTAGCCGTGTTGTAGGGCATTGCTTGGAGACGTTCGACCAGGTCGTTCATCGAGCACTAGTTTATGAGGAGGACTGGGCTATGACCCAGAGGTCGAGAGAGCAGAGTTCCGGTGGAGACCGGAAGAGGAGAGCACCAGCCGGCAGTTCCAGGCAGCACCATCAGCAGAGATGGAGGGGCAGATCAGATTTTCAGCAGCCTACGGTTCAGACAGTAGCTTCATCATCATCGTCAGCACCGCCAGCCGCTTCATCTTTCGGCCCCTTTTCTGGTGTATGCTTCGGTTGTGGACAGATCGGGCATCGGAGGCGTGAGTGCCCTCTCCCCATTCAGCAACAAAGGCCACCGTAGTTGCCTCCTCCTCGTCCTCCTCAGCAGCAGCAGAGAACACAACTTCCATCCGCCACTCATAGGGCTCCTCCTCAGTAGAAGAGGTAGCCAGACAGACCTCCTCAGCAGAGACAGCAGCAGCAACGACAACAGCAGCCGCAACACTAGCAGAGGGGATATTTGTATATAGTTCGATCCCTGGGTCCAGTGTGTATAGCAGCCCAGCAGGCTCAGACTCAAGACCCTCATTCTTCCGGTTTGCTTCCCCTACCAGCTCAGGGCTGTTTTTATTCTGCGCAGCAGGCGACAGGCCAGGATCCGCAGTCATCGACCGGTGGAGTCGTTGAGGGTATTCTTCTTATTTTTGCTTGTGTTGCTCATGTTTTGTTTAATTCTCGTGCTTTCCATTCTTTTATGGTCGAGCAGTTTTAACAATCGACCGATATTTCATCGGAGGCCTTGTCTGAGGCCTTGACCATTTTCGACTCCCATGGGGAAGTCTATTGTGTTGACCCATCGCTGTCCTTCTTGCCCGTTGTTAGTGGGCGAGATGTTCCTCCCTGCCGATCTATTCGTGATGTCGATGGCAGGATTTGATGTGATTCCGGGTATGGACTGGCTTGCAAAGTATGGTGCTATCTTAGACTGTGCCGCGAGGACAGTCACGTTTCATATCCTAGGCTTGCCAGTGTTCCAGTTCGTCGCCGAGCCCGAGGAGAGCCGTTATCTAGTTTCTTGGCTTCAGTCGTTGAGGATTCTGTGGCAGAGAGTATTGAGCAGCTGCCAGTTGTTTGTGAGTACCCGGATGTGTTTCAGGAGATTCCAGGTTTACCTCCGCATCGGAAGGTGGAGTTTCAGATTGATTTGGTGCCCGGTACCGCGCCTATCTCAAAGGCCCCATACCGAATGGCACCGTTGGAGTTGAGGGAACTGTAGGAGTAGTTGGATGAGATATGGGAGTTAGGTTTCATTCATCTCAGCAGTTCGCCTTGGGGAGCCCCGATATTATTTGTGAAGAAGAAGGATGGTTCGTTACGGCTCTGTGTGGACTATCGCGATCTCAACAGAGTCACTATCAAGAACCGATACCCGCTTCCCCATATTGATGATCTGTTCAATCAGTTGCAGGGTGCACAATATTTTTCCAAGATAGACTTACGATCCAGTTACCATCAGATTCGGGTCCAAGAGGAGGACATTCCGAAGATGGCTTTCCGGACACGCTATGGTCACTTTGAGTTTCTGGTCATGTCATTCAGACTGACCAATGTGCCCGCCGTATTCATGCAGTTAATGAACGAGGTTTTTTCGGTCGTTCCTCGATCAGTTCGTGGTGGTATTCATTGATGATATTCTTGTATATTTAAGAACCCGAGAGGACCATGCTGAGCACTTGCGGATTGTGTTGGAGACCCTCCGTGCCCACCAGCTGTATGTGAAGCTAGAAAAGTGTGAGTTTTGGCCGGAGGAGGTGAAGTTCCTCGGTCACGTGGCGACGAGGGAGGGTGTCACTGTGGACCCCTCGAAGGTTAATGCAGTGCGTCAGTGGGGCCAGCCTATGAAACCGTTCGAGATTCGCAGTTTCCTTGGTCTAGTGGGATATTACTGACAGTTTATCGAGGGATTCTCCCGTATTGCTGCACCACTGACCCGGTTGACGCGGAAGGGCATCGAGTTCGTATGGAGTGACCCCTGCGAGAAGTCATTTACAGAGTTGAAGGACCGCCTCACGTCCACTCCTGTTCTCACTCTTCCTGATGGGAGTGAGGGTTTTGTCGTTTTCACCGATGCCTCTAGAGTTGGCTTGGGTGCTGTACTGATGCAGCACGGGAAGCCAGTGACGTATGCCTCGTGCCAGTTAAAGGTTCATGAGCTGAACAACCCCATTCATGATTTGGAGCTTACAGCAGTTGTCTTCGCACTGAAGGTGTGGAGGCATTATCTATATGGGGTCAGGTTCGAGCTCTTCTCAGATCATAAGAGCTTGAAATATCTATTTTCGCAGTCCGAGTTGAACTTGCGTCAAAGGCGATGGATGGATTTGTTGAAGGACTATGATTTTGATCTTTAATACCACCCGGGCAAGGCGAACGTGGTGGCAGATGCGCTCAGCCGTCAGCCACGAGGCCCGGTGGCACATATGATGGTTCGACAGTGGCAGATGCTCGAGGATGTTTCAGAGTATGACTTTAAGTTCGGTCTGTAGTTTTCCATTGTTCAGCTTTCGAGCCTGTCGATTCAACCCTCTTTGGTGACTAGGGTGATCGAGGCTCAGCAGACGGACGAGTCACTTCAGGAGTACCGAGTAGAGGCCGCATCCGTGGAGCAGTCAGACTGGCAAATTGGTTCCGATGGTGGATTACACTTCAGAGGCCGATTGTGTGTCCCGGACGTGCCAGAGTTACGTCGTGATCTGATGACCGATGCACACCGATCAAGACTTACTATTCACCCGGGCTTCACAAAGATGTATCGTGATATGAAGAGGCAGTATTTTTGGCATGGAATGAAATGCATGATTGCTAGTTTTGTGGCCGAGTGTGACACATGCTAGCGTGTCAAGGCCGATCATCAGAGACCCCTTAGTCCCTTGCAGCCGTTGAGCGTTCTAGAGTGGAAGTGTGAGCACGTATCGATAGACTTCATTGCAGGTTTGCCGAGGACTCAGCGTGGTCACGATACCATCTGGGTTATCGTTGATCGTCTGACGAAGTTGGCTCATTTCATTTCAGTACGTGCTTCCTGGTCGATGGACTAGCTTGCAAAGGTGTTCATTGAGGAGATTGTGAGACTGCACGACGTCTCAGTTTCGATCGTTTCAGACTAAGACTCCAGGTTTACGTCTCAGTTTAGAGGAGTTTCCAGCAGACGCTGAGGGTCACTTTGCTTCTCAGCACCACTTATCATCCGCAGACGGATGGGCAGACCGAAAGGATCAACTAGATCCTTGAGGATATGCTTAGGGCTTGTGTGATCGACTTCGTGGGCTGTTGGGATGAGCATATGCGCCTCACCGAGTTCGCATGCAACAACAAATATTAGGAAACTATCGACATGACTCTTTTTGAGGCACTTTATGGTAGACCGTACAAATCTCCTAGTTGTTGGACCGAGGTAGGAGAGCATCGTCTCTTAGGTCACGAACTTGTGCAACAGACGTCAGAAGCTATTGATGTTATTAGGCAGAGGATGTGCACAACTCAAAGCAAGCAGAAGATCTCAAGGTCAGGGACATGGTGTATCTCAAGGTCTCGCCTATGAAGGGCGTGGTTCATTTTGGTGTGAAGGGCAAGCTTGCCCCGAGATTCATTGGACCTTTTAAGATTACCGAGCACTTAGGCGCTGTGGCCTACACGCTTTTCTTACCTCCTGAGTTGTCCGCGATCCACGTTGTGTTCCATGTTTCTATGTTGCGGAAGTGTGGGTCAGACACTATTCCCGTGATTGATTGACAACCACTTGAAGTCTGTGAGGATGCTTCCTACATTGAGCAGTCGATTCGTATTCTTGATCGGAAGGAGTAGGTCCTTAGGACCAAGGTCATTCCCTTGCTGAAGGTGCAATGGGGTCATCATTCAGAGGCCTAGGCGTCTTCGAGAAATGTGAGGCCAAGATTAGAGAGCGTTATCTCCATTTATTCAATGATTGATTGCTAGCATTACCTTCTCCTGATTGACAATTAATATATATGACGATGTTTATGTGTTTTATTGTTCCGATTTTGTCAATTTTGAGCACGAAATTTCTTTGTTGGTGGGGAGGATTGTGAGACCCAACCCTAGTTCTCATGTGTGCATGTGTGAGTGAGTATGCATCTTGTTCATCATTGTCTCGCGGTCTTACCGGTCGAATTCAGGTGACCCGCGACCCTTGGATTGTGTTTGCGGTCATCCTTGAGTCCGGTCACATAGACCCGACTCGGATCGACCCAAGACCTATGCCATCTTGTTTGCATCGTCGCTGCGATTCCGATGACGTGTATTGTGCGTCCATCCGACTTATGGATCAAAAGTTATGAGCATTACATGATATGGCCCTTGATCATATGACCCACTTTTGTGGAAATGCATGAGGACCACCTCCGTGGCACGAGTCCCCATACACACACTACACACACCACACAAATCCTATGGAAACACCACCCATCTCAACAAACACCACCCAAGCCTAGTCTAAAAGCCTAAACATTGTAATCTCCTCCCTATGCTATGATGGCTTCTCTTATAAAATAATGATGACATTTTTTTCTCTCTTTATTCTCTCCCTCCCTCTCATTTCCCTCCGTTGCTAGAATTTTCAGCAACTTCTCTTCCTTCTCCCTCTCTTCTCCAGCCCCCTTACCCCCATCATACTCCCAATCCCTACATTTGAACTAAATCTCCACCATTGAAATCCATTCCTTGGTCCAAGAGCTTCATGGAGTAGAAGTTTGGGAGTGAGATCACAAGTGGGTAACTATGATCTTGCTGATCTGATTTTCTACCTTTAAATTTTCTTATTTCTTTTGTGGGAATCATATGGGGCCCACTGTAAGAACCGTATCCTAGACCGTACCGTTCCATAGGCTTTCGCGGTTTTCCCGGTCGAATTTCGGCAACCTTTGACCCTTAACCGGCGTTGCGCGCGACCCTGATTCACATGCCGTCAACCCGAGTCGACTCAATCTAAGACTAGTACCAATGCGACCGCGCCGTCGCCGCGGTTCCGATGCCGCGTCTCGCGCGCCGATCCAATACTCTGGCCAGGAGATGTGAGCCAGCGTTCAGTTCGAGGAAAACACCGCGCGTTGCAAATCCCAAGAGAATCTATCAAATCCATCACATCAATCACTTCACTTGTCAAAAGTACACTCCCATCACTCACCATTACTCACACCCATCCCCAAGTACAACCACCATCCCCAAAAGTCAACTTTTTTCTTACAACAAAGTACCTACTCACATCACTCACCATTACTCCTCTCCCATCATCTCATTCTCTCTCATTCTCTCTCTCATTTTCCTCTCCAAGCAACCCACGTCCATAGCTCTCCATTGGAGGAGCTTTGTGTGGCCACTCTCTACCATCCAATCCAATCCCTCAAAGCCGATCTTAGCCGTTGAATCTCAACCATTGGAGCCTTAAAATGCGTTGGTGGAAGAAGAAATCCAAGAAGATCAAAGGTGGGTGCTTTTCTTTCTCTCTTTCCCTTTCTTTTATGATGAATGGCCCACCTGATGATGCATGTGATATCCTTACCGTCCATCCAGTGGGTTTGATCCACCTTGCTGTCCACCATCCAACAGCCACACTGCCTGATTTTTGGGCTGCCTTGGCTATAGAGAAACACAAATACCAACTTGTTGTAGACTGTGTGGCCCACTACATGGCCATCACCATGATGTATGCCTTGTGTCACCACTGTCCCTGTGGTGGGACCACACCAGCCGTAGGCCAGATGGGTTGGGCGCACCGTCCAGCCCGCTTTCTAGCAGCAGGCCTGAACATAGGCGGAACATAAATATCAGTTTGACTTTAGGGTGGGTGGGCCAACTATGTGGACTCCGCCGTGACGTATGTAGTGTATCCACACCGTCCATTCCTTTTCCCTGCTCATTTTAGACGTTGAGCCGAAAATTGGATCCCAACCGAATCTCTGGTGGGCCATAATGCGAAAACTAGTGGTTTTGGGTGATATTAATTGTTTGGACCCACTATGATGTTTCTACACATGAAACCTATTCGATGTGGCACTTGCTAGACCTGTTCTGAGTCCAGGAATCCAACCAATGGAATGGATCCTCCTGATGTGGGTCCCACCTATGATAAACTGTGAGAAAATAAATAAAAATAAAAATAATATATATACAGCAGATGGACTGGACGTCCCTTGCTGCTGACGTCCAGAGGACGCTGTAGCATCATGCTACTGGACATGGCTTGGGACGGTGGGCCCCACCACAGGCCCCACCATGATGTGTGTTGATCATCTACTCCGTGTACTTGATGGGTTCCCTTTTTGTATGGGGGTGCACCCAAAAATCAGCCGTAAGCGGAACTTAGGTAGCCCACACCACCAAAAAAAAAAAAAAAACAGCAGGGATTGACCGTCTACCATTGAAACCTTATTTGGTCACAGAAGTTTTGGATCTATATGGAATTTGTTTTTCATCTTAATCCAGGCCATCCACCCATGTGAGAGCCACACGTGAGGTATATCCATGCCGTCCATGGCCTGGACAGTGGGGGCCACCTTGATATATGTGTTTACATCCAGGTCGTCCGTCCAGGCATGGATCTGCATGTCTGGACGTTATTCTTTTCAAAAAGAGATAATGTAATATTATATATTATATAATATAGTATTCATATCAGGTATATGTGGGATGGGGAACCCACGTGGAAACCACCTTGCTGTTGTGTATTATAATATATATATATACACCTGATATATATATTATTATATAATATAATAGTTTATATTAAATAAATATCATGGTGGTCTGCATGTTAGGTACGGCCCACCATGGTGCGTGTGTTGTATCCCTACCGTCCATTTGTGTGTGGGCGTGGGGCCACTGTGATGTTTGGGTTTTTGCCACACCCGTCCCACCGTCTGATGGATGTGCTGCATCCAGCCGTCTA
Organism: Magnolia officinalis; assembly: GCA_021015155.1. Taxonomy (NCBI): domain Eukaryota; kingdom Viridiplantae; phylum Streptophyta; class Magnoliopsida; order Magnoliales; family Magnoliaceae; genus Magnolia; species Magnolia officinalis. The sequence goes on from JAJHSJ010000015.1 coordinate 19,104,710, forward strand.
TCCATTTGGCTAGCTTGTCTCAAGCTTTAGACTGGAGGAGATAAATCCAGTTATCAAGTGGACCACACTACAGACAACAGTGGTGTTGAACGTCTGCCATTGGGACTCCATTTTTTTGGTTACAGAAGTTTTGGATTAATATGATATTTGTTTCTTGCCCTTGTCCAAGTCTCTGTGACCTTGTGAACTGAGCGGATGGAAAACAAACGCTATGGTGGGCCCCTCTAAATTTTTAACAGTGGCAATCATTATCACCATTGTTATTTGTGATATGGTCGAGATGATCTTTTGATCTGATATATTGTTTAGATAATGCTCTAAAATGATCTCTATAGATTGAATGAATGGTGCGGCCCAAGCAGTTCGGCCTACTTGTTGTATTTAAAAGGCCTTATATGATGTATTTGAGGCCCATGGGATAGGGCCCATTATGATGGAATTGCGGCCAGATAGAGAGGCCCATTGTGATGCATATTGGGCCCGTGAGTGAGGCCCGATGTAATGTATACAAGGCCCGTGTGCAGGGCTCACCCGTGATGTATATTAGGCCCATGTATAGGGCCCACCTATTGCGTATTTGAAGCCCATGAGTTGTGGTCATTGTGATGTATTCGAGGCCCATGGGCAAGGCCTGATGTAGTGTGTTTATGGCCCACATGATGAGGTCCATTGAGATGTATTTCTGGCCCCTGTGATGTGGCCCATGGTGATATGTGTTAGGCCCATGTGATGTGGCCCACTTGATGTATGAGATCCTTGTGTGAGACCATGGGCCCACTATATGTTTGGCTCTACGTGGGCCACTCCTTGGGAACAATGTTGGTTAAACGTTCACATTTGATAGGCAATGATGGTTAAATGTCCATATGGTGACCTTCCCTTGAGCCTGGTTAGGCCCATTCTCATTATTCTCTAGTGGGCTAACCCAAACGAATGGGCCCTATTAATATTGCTTGGACCACCATCGGTCGTCCATTTATGGACCCCGCCTTATGTCGAGATCAATTACCAATTTCCGATTTCAATTATCGAGGTCGAGACCGATTCTGATTGCCGATTCTAATTATCGATCGGTCCCAATTGTCTTGGCCGATTGCCGATTGACGTGACCGATTTGCCGATTCTGATTATCGATCGATTCCGATTGTTGTGACCGATTGCCGATTTTGATTGTCGTGACCGATTGCCGTTTCCGATTGACGTGACCGATTTGCCAATTCCGATTATCGATCGATTTCGGGTATCAAAGCCAATTCTGATGATTTCGATTTGTCGAGGTCGATTGTATATGCCGATTTTAATTGTTGAGGCTAAGTATCGAGGCCGATTCTAATCTATCGAAGACCGGTATCAAGGTCGATTCCGATTGTCGAGGCCGAGATCGAGGCCGATTATCGATGTCAATGCCGATTGTCGATTCTGACTCCGATTGTCGAAGTCAAGTATCGAGGCTGATTCCGATTGCCGAGGCCGCGCATCGAGGCCGATCCCGAGTGTCAATTCGATTGTTGAGGCCAAGGCCGATTGTCGAGACCTATATGATGTATATGCGACCCGTAGTTGGGGCCCACTGTGATGTATTCGTGGCTTATGGGCAAAGCCCATTGTGATATGTATTAGGCCCATGATGCATGGCCCATTTGATGTATTCGAGACCCATGTGTAGGGTCCACATGTCATGTATTTAAAGTCCATGACCAGGGCCCTCCCGTTGTGTATATATGGCCCTTAAGTAAGGCCCATTGTGTTGTATATTAGGCCTTTGTGTGAGGCCGCGGGCCCACTATATGTTTGACCCTATGTGGACCACCCCCTGGGGACAATATTGGTTAAATGTCCACATTGTCGAGGCCGAATGTCGAGGCCGATTATTAAGGCTGGTTATTAATATTGATTATGAGTATGTGACATCATAGCATCATGATACATGCCCATACGCATCATCTGCATGTTTGTTATGAGACGTGGTTGGTCATTGCATATGTCATTGAGCATGTTGTTATGAGACTCCCTGATAGGCGGAGGTTATCTCACATGAGCGCACGGTATGCGCAGGATTGATGCATGACTGGATTGTATGACTCATGCATCTTGTATTGTGTGCTGTGATTACTATACGCCCTAGCATCATCAGGGTCGTAGCCTCCACAGGTAGTTCGTGGATGGCCAGATGGGACACCGGAAATCTGTTCTACATGGGGTGCTATAGATATCCCTGGGTGAAAGTCCCTAAACCCTCTTGGTTCCAGAGGTTGCTCCAACGTCTAGACCGAGTGGATGTATGAGCGCATGAGGGCCATATACCGTTAGGCCGCGTCTCCCACTGTGTCGTGGTCGGTTGGAAGGGGGTACGGCCTTACCTGCCCAAGAGGAGGGGGCAATGCTAGGCTGAGTCTGACCAGCTCGAGGAATGGGTCCGCTATCGACGAGCCGGGCCCGATATTGGCAGGCGGATAGTGAGGTCTCTTCCACTCACATTGTTGCGCGCGATGGGGCGGCAATCTGGTTTGGAGTGTAATAGACCCCGGTGATTTCCCAGAGAGTAACCGTACTGATATGTGGACTTATTGAGCAGCAATTGCATATTCATTCATCATTCACTCACTATCCACTCGGGCTGATGGTGCGTAACCATTTTTACGTGTGCTTTCGCATGGCCAGGATTTCGGTTGGGCGCGCGACTAACCTGAGATTAGGAGTTTACCACATTGAGTCTGACTATCCAAATTTAGGTATGGGACTAGTTTGGATAGAAGTCCATTGTGCTGGACCCCGTAGCCTACGATACTACGTACTATCATCCCGACTTCACTCCAGCATGGTCATTTCATTCGCACCGCATATTACATCGCATGTGCAGTACTTATCATTTTTGGGTAATCTTGTGGTTATGCTCATTTTGAATTAAATGTACATTGAAAAAAAAAAAAAAATCCTCCTTGTAGGATCCCAGGATCGGAATCTGACGTATGGACGCTAGGAGCCGAGAATGGGGTACTACGGAGGCTGTCGGCACCAGATTCGGCGATCGGGATTCCTGTGAATCCGATTTCTGGGTTTGGGGCGTGACACCCACCAATCCATGGTGGGGACCCCATTTGATCCCATGGATGTGGCCTTTTGGCCCATCCTACATGCATATCATGAAACATGATGGGGCCATTCTCCATGGACCCCATCATGATGTATTGTATCATCCACCTTATTTCAAGGGCATCTAAACCCTAGAAGTCATGTTGGGATGACATCCCAACTACCCATTCAAGTCATAGATCATGCATGCATTAGTTTAACGTTGCATGTTCAAGTAACATTGTTGTTTGGTTGAGATTGACTCTTGGGATGACCCATTAGTGGCGGGACCCTACCCCCATGGCTGGATTACTCTCTTTTCTTCTTCTCTTTTCTCTGATGTGTGGATGATGTTGTGTGTGTGGCCCATTTAGTGGGCCTAGGATGTCCCAAAATAAATAAAAATAAAAATCCACCAAGGTGGGACGCCCTTACCACCCAACTCCATGATCTTTGGACACCTTAATCAATGCATGCAAGTGTCCTAGTATGAGTCTATGATCTGGACTTATGTGGGGCCCACTGAGGAAGGCCACACACCCTTTTTATGGCTGAGATTATTGAGATATAGGCTGATGTGTCCAACCATATATTGTTGTCCAGAAATTTCTGGACAGATTTTTGCTGGACTTGGGCTTGAATTTGGGACTGATTGGGGGACCTTTTGTACCCATCAAATATACTTTTCTGAAAGGTGGGGATATCATCTTGATGTCTCCCAAATTTTAGCCCCATCTGACCTTCATTGGGGTCCCAAAGGTGTGGTCCAAGTGGGGTGAACAGTCTAGATTGTCTGCACTGTTCCAAAAACATTCCACCCTAGACAGGGTGAAATTCCAAAATTTATTAAAATACCTTTGGGATTATAAAAATTCTAAATATTTAAAGGGAGGTGACCCAACCATGGTAGGACCCGCCTATAAACGTTTGGGGCCAATGGACGCCTGTACATACCATGGTGGTGGCTGGACCGTCCCACTATAATATGGTGTCCAGATCAGTCTGATTTTCAGGACAGATTGATTTCTTTAAATGAATTAAAATATTTATGGAAGTCCAAAAATTTTAAAATTTTGTACAGGCGTGGTCCACCTATGCTAGGACCTACCTACCAAATTTTAGGTCCAATGGACACCTGTACACACCGTGGCAAGGGCCGGACTAGCCCAACACGTTGGGACGTCCAGGTCAGTCTGATTTTCTGGACAGTCTGTTTCATTTAAATAAATTAAAATATTTCTAAGTGTCTAAAAATCCTGAAATTTTGTGGGGGAGTGGGTCACCTATGGAAGTATCACCCTGTAAAAATTTCAGACCCAATGGACATTTGAGCTGGCCGTGGTACGGCTGGAAGTGGCCTACTAGGCAGGGATGCCCAGGCTGGGGCGTCTAGCCTGCTTCGTGGGCCCACCTTGATGTGATGTATATCCCACCACCCATCCATATGAGGTCCTTAGGGGTTTGATCATCCTCCCTTTTTTTTATTCAATTGGGGGTCCATTGGGTGGATTTTTAGGCCAGATACCCCGGGCCCATAGGGTTACCTACACATGGGACATCCCTGCCTTAGGCTACTGCTGGGCCTACATTCCAACGGTCTGGCCCATTTGATATATGTGTTGCATATCCTCTCTCATCTGGTGGGGCCCACAGTGAGGTGTGTGGGCCATCAGGGATTAATTATACTAAGAATTACTTCTATTGTTGGACTCCAACCAACCCGGAAATTTGGGTGGGCTGGAATTTGGCATTAAGCCCAATAATTGTTGCCTATAGATGCTTTTGGTGCAATGTGGCCCACTAGATTTGAGGAGGATTTAAGTCAGCATTTTACCATCTTAATTTTGTATTTTTTGGGCTTAACTAGTGCATGATTAAAGGCCCATCTCAGATGGGATTCTTCTTGGGCTAGTTAAGTATGGGCCTTATATCCTTGGTTGGGTTGGAACTTTTGATAGGCCCATTGAACCTTTAGATCCTATATTTACTATGCCATTGTGATGGGTCTTATGAGCCAAATACTCAAGTAGTTGGGCCCTTGTTTGCCCACTATAATAAAATCCATACTTGGGCTGAGATGTGAGGCCCAACTTACTTGTGTTAAAAATATAAGGATTTTCCATATGTTGGGATAATGGGCTGCCCATTAGGCCCACCACAATGAGTGAACCCATGACCCTTATGGTTGGGCCCTAACCATGCTTAAGGGCCCATCAGGTTACCTATGTTTTGGGCTCAGGGTATGGCCCACTAGGCCATGGATTGATTGTGCCTTGGACTTTTTTCTTCCAAACGTAGCATGCTACCTTTTTGGGACCCAGTTGAGGTTAGACGTCCTCCTTGGCGGCCCTAAGGTAGGCCCATAAGGACCTGATAGGTGGTTGAAGGCCCATCTTGGACCTTGTTAGGCTTGTTTCCTCCTTGAGGTTTTAGGACTCCCCTAGCTTGTGGGTCATCCCAAATTGTTGGGCCCCCACTAAGAGAACTTCATTTCTCCTTAGAGTACTTGACCATAGATCTAGTCGTTGCCCCTCCTTGGGAAGGAGGAATACATTTTACAGGTAGCACACTTACATCATCTATAAGAATTGATTGCATTGTATGGTGGTCATTAAGGTACGGAGTTTCTCCCCTTGTGCACGTTGAGTGCCTGAAGCTTGTGCATGATCTGTATGTATGACTCATGCATTGACATCGCATTTCATGATTATACCGCCCTTGCTTCACTAGGGCCTTGCCTCCATAGGGACATTCGTGGATGGTTGTATGTGTGGACACCGGAAATGTTACTTGAGCATACAGGGTGCTTAGGATGCCCATGGGTGAAATTCTCAAATCTTCTATAGTACCAAGGATCTGTTCCAACTCCGTGACCGAGTGGAAACTATGAGCACACGAGGGCCTTATACCATTAGGCCGCGACTCCCACTGTCGTGTAATCAGTTGGATAGGGGTGTGGCCTTACCTGCCTGGTGTGAGGAGGCATTGCTAGGCTGAGTCTGACTAGCTCGTAAATGGGTCCGCTACCTTCAGACCTTGTTGGTGATTGGTTGTCCACAGGCTGGTAGTGAGGTCTCTTATGCTCGTTTGACTGTGCGGGGTCTGTAGAACTGCAGTCATTCAGCAGTGTAATGGACCCCGGTGATTTTCTCATAAATGGAAATGTACTTGACATATGGTTTGGATATGAGCACTGGCATTACTTGCATTACATTAGCATTAACTGTGTAAGCCCCTTCATGCATTGCCTTGGTATGACTCCCAGTACTCATTGCATGGTATTCATGATAAGCCTTGGTAAGGATAGTAATATTCTCATTGAGCATGTTCTTTCCTCGTACCTCCTGCTATTCTTTTGTGCACCATTGACACACACTTTCACCACCCTCTAAGCTTCTAAAGATTATGCATGATTGATGCGTGCAGGAGACTCTAGATAGGCGTCGTAGCAGCAGATCGTCAAGTAGAGTTGAGTATTGAGGACTCTAGTATTGCTGATTTCTCTCTCTTTTCTTATTAACTTATGTATGTCCTTTTGGACCTAATGTAAGCTTGTAAAAGTTCAAATTCTTAGTGGATTTTGTGATGTGTGCCCCTTGTTATTCTCAGATGTACTTGTTTTAATCTTGGGTATGCTCGTATTGAAATGATTATACTGTTATGGAAATCCTCCTTGTAGGATCCCAGGATAGGAACCTGTCTCAGGAGCTAAGAATGGGGTACTACGGAGGCTGTTGTAGCCAGAACCGGCCATCAGGTTCCTTGTGAGTCCGGTTACCTAGTCTAGGGCGTGATAAAATTCCTTTCCTACCAACAATGAAGATTCACCCACCTATTTCACTCCTTCTTAGCTCCTTGGGATGCTTAGCTCCTAGACTTCTTCTTTGACGGAGGATAATGAAGATTGAAGGGCTATTATGAGAGATTTGGGGTAGGAATTGTGGCCACAAACTTGGCTATCCATGGAGCTTCTCTTGCTTGGACGGTGACTCTTTTTTTTTTTTTTTTTTGTAGTTGCTTGGGATGGGTGGTGAAAAATGAGAGAGAAAGGGGATGAGATGGAGTGATGGGTGTGAGTGATGGGTGGAGTGACATGAGAGTTGACTTTGGGTAAGAGGGGATGGGTTGCTTGTCTTGGGGAGAAAGAACACATGGGTTGCGATGGGATGTGTACTTGACTAGTGATGTGAAAGATGGGTAGAGATTCTCTCAGAATTCGTAATGCGCGGCGTTTCCTCGAGATTTACGCAGGCCCATAGCTCCTTGCCTGGGTATTGAATTGGTGCGTGAGACGCGGCATTGGAACCGCTGCAATGGTGCGGTCGTTAAGGTATAAGTCTCGAGTTGAGTCGACTCAAATCTATGGGATGCGACTTAGGGTAACGTGTAAATGCCAACTACAGGTCGCGGGTTGCCGAAATTCGACGGAGAGGATCGTGAAAGTCTAAGGAATGGTACGGTCTAGGATATGGGCCTTACACCTCACTTACGCACCTCCCTAAAACCGTCTCAAATTTATGCAGTCCGCGCAGAATCCTCGCACCATCTGCATAACCTTCGATTGGTCAAGCTTGTCCCTCGACTGGTCAAAGACCTCAGAAATTTCAAAAACATTGTTGCTGGACTTCGAGTCGAACTTGCTTCGACTTCGACTAGTCGAACTTTTTCCAGAACTTTTCAGATTTAAGACATCCTTTTTAACAACAATCTCCACCATGTCTTCAATCTTCAAACGTATAGCTTTTTTTTAGCTCTTCTCGTATCTCTACATCACATCATAGCTTCTTGTGCACACTTCGTCCTCCTTTTACGTCATCGTCAAGCCCAGAGAAGTTGTATAGAACTTGAACTTCTCTGTAGGAATAACCTTGGTGATCATGTCTTTCGGATTCAAGCTGGTATGAATCTTCTCTAGTGTTACACCTCCTTCCTCAAGCACCTGTTAAAGAACATGGACATCCAACTAATTACTCTACTTGCTAGTACAAACGAGTAACCTGAAGTCGACTTTCTTAAATCCACACTGCCTGCGTAATCTAAATCTACATACCCTTCCAACTTTGCTCCTGTCTTCTAAAAAGATAAGATGTAGTCCTTCGTACCATCTCACCGCTACCCAATATTGCTTGCCGAGGTATTTGTTCACAACACCGATAGCCTATGAAATAACCAGTCTAATACAGACCATTGCATGCATTGCCAACCACATTAGAATAAGGCTCATGAGACATATCCTGCTTTTTCTTATCTATTTTGGGACATGTCCTGAGGAAAACTTGAGGAGAGACACGTAGAGAACGCTCATCGGCTTTGCCTGGTCCATCACATACTTGATCAATACCTACCCAAGTTATTCTGCCTGAGATAACTAAAGCCTGCTCCTCTTCCAGTCTCAATAAATATTACCGCTGAGAACCTTCTTTGCAGCCCCCAATCCTTCATCCTGAATGTCCCACTTAACTGAGTCTTTTGTACATTGATTTTAGACAAGTCATGATTGACGATCTATATGTCATCAACATATAATTCCTGACTCACCATGAAGGAATCAAATTTTATACCACTGCCTAGGCGACAGGTCATACCACGACCTCCTGCAAACTGTTTTCTTATCCCCTTTAAACTTCGAACCGCTCTGGTTGCTTCATGTAGATCTACTCTTCCAATTTCCCTTGCAGAAGTTCAGACTCTACATCCATCCTTTCCAGCTCAAGATCGCATTGGCAACCAACGCCAATACGAATCTAATAGACACCTGCTATACTACCAGTGCAAATATCTCTGAGAAGTTGATCCCTTCTCTCTGAGCATGACCCTTTCCTACCAACCTTGCTCTGTATGTATGATGTATCCCCTTAAAGATCCAGTTGCATCTGACCACTTTCCGGCCCACTGAAAGCTCCACCAGCTCCTATGTGTCAATCTGGTACAACTAGTCCATCACATCGCCCATAGTCACCTTCCACTTCTCAGCACCAAGCTCACCTAGAGCCTTCTAATAGTAGACAGATCCCCCTTGCCTATAACGAGAGCATATGCAATATTAGAATCGTCTATGTACCTCGCCGATATCCTGCGATTATGCTTTGTGATTCTTCTTATAGGTAGATTCTCCACCTGCTCTGTATCTCTGTCTGCACGTCACATCCTTCTTGCCTTGCCCGCTCATGTGGCCATGCCCAGCATGTACACACGTGCCGAGGTGGAATTTGTTACAGCCACTGCGGCTCCACCTTTTGAAGTGCTCCCAATCAACCCGTAAAGATTATCGAGTCATCACGCTTTCATAATTACCTGTGCCCTCTTAATACTTTAAGGGCACTATCAATACCAGTGAACTTGCAGCCCATTGCCTCGAGTACACCAAGAGAAATCACATTCTTCTTCATGTCAGGAACGCGCCTCACATCAGTCAGGGTACGCTATGTCCCATCAAACATCTTAATGCGCACCGTACCAACAGCCTAACATTACAGGCAATGTCATTGCCCATAAACACCTATCCACCATCACACTCTCTGTAGCTGGTGAACCAATTCCGATGAGGAGTCATGTGAAAAGATGCCCTTATATCTAGAATCCATTCGCCCTTACGATCATTATATGGGCGTCTGATCGTTGACACAGACAAGACATCACCATCACATCCACTCGATCCATCTGACATGGCAGCGTTGATTTCCCTGTACGAAGCCTCAAATTCTTCTCTATTCGATTTAGGATTTTCACAATCCTTCTTCACGTGTTCTTCCATCCCACAGTTCCAGCACTTTAGCTTTCCTTTGCCCTTACCATTGAATTTGAATCTAGAACTTGAAGATCCTGTACCTTGTTCAGAATTCCTGCCCCTCATAAATAGTGCATCAGAAGATGTCTCCATGTCACCATTTAGCTTTCTCTTTGCCTTCCCTCGAAGGGCTGAGATAACGGTGTCGACACTTAGGGTTTTATTCGTAGTGCACATTGTATCCTTGAATGACTCATACGATGTTAGAAGAGAATTCAGCAACATACATGCTTGTTCCTCATCTTTCATCACTTCCTCCATATCCAGCAATTTGCAAACCAATTTATTAAAGTTGTTGATGTGAGCCTTTAGATCTCCGCCCTTTGCCATCTTGAAGCTATACTACTGACGCTTCAAGTGTAAGCGATTTTCAGAGGATTTTTTCGCATAGACATCCTCTAACTTCGCCCACAACTTAGCCTCAGTTTTCTCCCTCATGACATTGTAGAGAACTTCATCTGTGAGACATAAACGGATCGAGGATAAGGCCTTCTTATCAAGAGTATTCCAATCATCATCAGTCATAGTAGACTTTCTCTCCTCAAGAGCACCATCTTCGCCTTGCTTGATTAAGGAACCGATCATCTTGATCTTCCATAACTCAAAGTTATTTTCCCTGAGTACTTCTCAATATCATACCTAGTGCTTACCATTATTGCTTATCCCTCAGATTCAGATCTATGCCCCAACGATAGCTTTGATACCACTTGTTGGGATTTGTGTTGCGGAATCACACAGATATGGATTTAGGATAGCAATCCAAGAGCACTAAGCAAACACAAGAGAACACACAGATTTAACGTAGAAAAAAACCCTTTCAGGAAAAAACCACGCACAAAATGACAAAAATCCACTATGAAAGCATAAATTACAAAGAGAGAGAACTTACCCGATTTGAACAACCTCGAATCTCACCCTTGCTACACCCTTTGAAACCATAGAACCCCTTCTTGAAACCCTTAGGGGGCGTTTGGCGCATGGTATTAGATGAGATTAGGTGGGATGGAATTGCATTTGGTCCCTTGCCAATTCCTCTTAATGTTTGGGAAGAATGGAATAGCTTGGAATTAGATTAGATGGAATTGCATTGGGTCCCGTGCTGATTCTACTCAATGTTAGCAAGTTGTGTAGGTCCCACCATGATGTATGGGCTATATCCACACCATCCACCCATTTTTCAAGATCATTTTAGAGCATGAGCCAAAAAATTAGGTAGATCAAAGCTTAAGTGGACCCCACCATAGAAAGCAACGGGGATTGAATACCTAACGTTGAAAACTTCTTTGGGGCCACTTACTTCGACTAGGCGAACTTTTTCCAGAACTTTTCAGATTTAAGACATCCTTTTTAACAATAATCTCCACCATATCTTCAATCTTCAAACGTGTAGCTTTTTGATCTCTTCTCTTATTTCTGCATCACATCATAGCTTCTCATGCACACTTCGTCCTCCTTTTACAAAGAGGGCCTCGGTAGAGAGGGTTGCAATTAGGGCTGAAAGTTAGGCGGGTTCAACCAGATTGACCCGACATTGGGTTGGGCTCGGGCATGATGTATCGAGTCCGGTCTCGGGCTTGGGCTATATAAACACCAATCCGATAAAACTTCCGGTTGAGGTCTTGGATTGCTAGACCCAACTAGAACCCGATTAATATATAAGTTACTTGTAAATTATATTTGAGTGTGGATTGTCTGTGCTGAAGGCGTAAGAAATTCTAGTGTTGTCATGTCTCATTGGTCCACATCAATTCCAATGACTCAATCTAACAAGATATGCCGGAATTCTCATGCCCAAATATACTGCATGTTACACATCATGACTTTTAAAGGAGTAGTTCTCCAATATTTTAGCTTATTTGTTTTTAAAAAAATGAAGTTATTTACGATAAATAACTACATATATAATTAATAAAATTATAGATACAAAAAATAAGACACGTATTGAAATGTAATAGACTAATATAATAATGAAAATATTAGCATGTATCCACCCGACCAACCTGACCGAGCCCACTTGGGTTGGGCTTGGGTTGAGTATTCCCAACCAGAGGTTGGGTTGGGTTGGGTTGGGTTAGGGTTGAGGTATAGGAACCTTGGGTTGGGATAGGGTTGAGCACCAACCTAACCCAACTTTCAGCCATACTTGCAATAGTAGGCAGCAAAGAATCCATGGATCGCAAAGAATTCATAGATCAGATGAACCTCTATAATACCATGATAGTATTGAAAACACAAGGATGAATTAGAGAATTCTTTTATGATTTTCTACATATTACTTTAGCTATAACATATATCTTTTACGTAGAAAAGAATTTCTTTATACATGAACAAAATTAAATTAAAATATCTAATTATATATAGAAGTATAAAATGCTATTAGTATGGTGTGGATTTAAGGCGCATAATCTGATTAGACCCCACTGAAGGGAATGTATCTGGGTCTCCACCTAAGCTTATTGCAGGTCAAACTCAAAAGGAGCTTACATACAGCTTTGGTCTTCATTACCCATTGCAAGCAGGCTCTCTCGGATGGATGGGATGGGCATGGTTTAGGTGGATACCTAATTATGGGACCCACTGTGATGCATTTGCCTAAATCTATGTCCATCCATTTTGACAGATCATTTTAGGGCCTGTTTGGCCGGGCAAATCCCATGGGATTAGGAGGGATGGGATGGATTTTAAGGTAATGATGGTGGTGTCAGTGGATTGGTTTAAGATCCATGGGATTGCTATATCCCGGGACATCTTCACTGGGTCTGTTTGGCACGCCCGGCATATCCCGGGATTTTACCTTCCAATCCATCCAACTAAGGGATGGGATCAATTTTAAGGTAATGATGGTGATGGCAGTGGATTGTTTTAAGATCCATGAGATTTCTTATGTCCCGGGACAAGTTCACCGGGTCTGTTTGGCTCGTCATGCATATCCCGGGATATCGCGATCGCATCCCTCCTAATACCGTGGGATCGGTCCGACCAAACAGGCCCTCACCGCATGATCTTAAAAATGATGCAGATCCAAATTTTATGTGAACCACATCACACAAAACATTCATTATTGAATCCTCACTATCAAAAACTTCATGGGGTAACCAAAATGTTTATTTGGCATCCAACCTATTAATAAGGTCACAATACCTTAGTGAAGAGACTACACAAATATCAGCTTGATCCAAAACTTTTGCGGCCCATAAGAAGTTTATAATAGATTACCGCTCTGTACAAATGTGTATGTATTATTGGTCCCAAGCGTATATACTTGTACTCACACAGGTTAAGGGATACGTGGCTAATGCTTGAACCACTGGAGAAGTACTTGGGCCCATAAAGGTTACCATCCAAACAACATATGTGGATGGTTACCATTAATGATTAGGACATGGACCACTACTTTCGTTTACTGACCACAAGCCATTTTACTTGTAAACATTACCCAAATACAACACATTATAGTGGAACCCACAAATCCTAGGAAACAGATTGTGTCCCACCATGCCTGTCTCTAGCAAGGAACAGGCAGATCTGTAGGCAGATCTATTTATACATGTTGTCCATCTTTTTTCTCGTATACCACACCAATTAGTACTCTCTTACCCTGCATTAAATGCAAGAGTTATGTGGTGGGGAAGCAGATTGGCTGGTGTATAGCACACCAGATATATAGCTGGTGTAGATGAGTGTCGTGTCAAGACGAGCGCAGACGCTCCTCGAGCTCCGAGTTGTACTAACGGTTCAAAGTAGATCAAAGTTACATGGCCTCACAATGATGTATTTATTATAGCCACACCGTTCATCTATTTTTCGAGATCATTTTAGAATATTATACAAAAAAAAATGAATCATATCCAAAGCTCAAATGGACCCCACCACAGAAAATAGTGGATAGAGTAATGCCCACCATTAAAATTTTCTAAGGGCCACAAAAGTTTTCGATGAAGCTGAAATTTATGTTTTCCCTTCTTTCATGTCTGCCTTAACTCATGAACACAGTGGATCTCAGATAAACATCATAGTGGACCTTGGGAATGTTTCAACGGTAGGCATCACTCTTCCCACTGTTTTCTATGGTGGGGTCCATTCCAGATTTGGATCTGACTCATTCTTTGTCTCATGCCCTAAAATGATCTCTCAAAATGGATGGATGGTGTGGATACAACGCATACATTATGGTAGGTCCCACAGAACTTGGTGAAATCACTTCCGGCAACTCAACCTATGAGTATCTAATTCACTTGAGTGTTGAATCTACATCATTTTTGGACTTCTCCCTTCAAACAACCTGACCTGAGAAAAAGGATTGAATAAACAAATACATCACAGTGAGCCCTACACGTATTTGCCCGTTCCAGGCTGGAGAAGGGAGGGACACATATTTGCCCTTACACATGCATTTATTGTAACTTTTACAATTCCATCCACTTAATCCCACTTAATGCAGCTGGCAAAATAGGCCCTAAGCGGACCATACTACAACAGCTAGTTGGGGGTAAAAATGACCACCATTGAGAATGGCTCTGAGCCCAATGATGTTTAGATGTGATCCATGTTGAGAAATTATATCAAAATAATATTTTCTATAAAATATGAAAACCGAAAACTAAAATAATCTGGAATCAAGACAGGCTGAAGCATGTATTAGAACGCAATCCTTAAAGTGTTATTTGCCCATACTCAAGTAAATTGAGTATGCGGAAAGGTTACATGCAAATTTCTTTTAGGATACGACGAGCTTGGTGTGGATCTGCATTCATCAAACACAAAGAGCCACTAATGGAACTTTGTTACACAATTTCTGACAAATATGAAGACCCACTAATGGAACTCTGTTACACAATTTCTGGCAGAGAATAAAAGGAAAAATCCGAGAAAAAAGAAGAAGAAAAAATGTGAATTAGACCACTGCACTGGTCTATTCTTCAGCTAATGATTCAGATGAACCGTTCTAGACCACACCGCTGGTTTGTTCTTCAGGCAATGGTTCAGGTGAAACTTGCTGTCTTGCTGGAACTTCTGGTTTATAAGAGAGGATATGGTTCATATGAGTTTGCTGGAGTGTGTTGTGATGGTTTGGAAACTCATCCAGGCCTAGTATATATAGGCTATGGTGGCTAGGAGTAATGGTTCAGGGAATTTAATCGAAATGACCGTTTCTAATTGTTGGGAGAGACTAGCCGTTATTGGCAGTTTCTAGCTGTTGTGCATGTGGTGTAATGGCTACTACATGCAGCTATTTTGAACATTGTGAGACACTGGTTAGCCATTTCTAACTGTTAGGCTAGCCACATACAGCGGTTTCTGCATGGTCAACAATCAATTGCATAAGGAGTTACACCTCCCTGCAACAGCTCTTTTTAAGCCTCTATATAATACAAGAGACCTCTTTCAATCCTCTAGATTTACAGCTAGCCATGCATCTGCTTTAGCTCTCTGTCACACTCGTCTCACGTAAGGTCGCGAAGGGTTACCTCGAAGTGCGCCACTAGTGCCTCTACATCCACACTGCGTCACATGCCGACACCCTTGCACCGAGCCCGTGCCCGTGCCCGTGCTCGTGCCCGTGATCGTGACCGTGACCGAGACCGAGCCTGTGCCCGTGCCCGAGCCCGAGCTCGCGCACGGGTGTTTCAGTGCTACGCATTGGAACACGCAAACCCGATTCTCCTTGGACTGGGTGGGTACTAATTACAACACTCCACCATTATCATATATACACAGAAATCTTCTTCTCTTTTTCCAATGTGGGACTATTCCCAAAACATAAGAAAAGTATTTTTTTTAATTTTTTATAATATATATATTATATTTTTTATTTAAAATATATTAAAAAATCAATATATTTCAACAATCCCCCACTTGATTTTTAAAAAATATTTTGAAAAAATATTTCTGCCAGAATAAAAATAGCATATATGCATAAAAAAGATATCTTTTGATTTGAATCTTCCCTTGGTGTAAGTATCTCAAAGTCTATAGAAATGACTGGTAGTCGTAGCGTTGAACCAGTTATTCCTAGATAACAGAGCTAGAGAAACTACACACATATTCACTATATGTATTTAAATTTCCTATAATCTTACTCAGCATAATTAATGGTCATGTGCTCATCCTAATTCATGAACGATACTGAGAGAAATTCCAACACTCATAAGAGATGGCACCATCCCCACGTCCACATAGGTGAAATCCTTCCAGTGTCTTTGTTACTATAAGACACTTGTCCTTTAGATTGGATTTCATTAAGAGTTATAAGACTCAACCCTCTTTCGGAATGCCCAACACTTATATATTATGGATGAGGTCGTATATAATTTTAGTGCTGAAAATTTTTCACATATCAGTAACTTGTTTTTACCCATTAAACTCAAAATTATAGATTTTCTGATTTTAGGTTGTGTTACCATTACTGGTGGAACTTTGGTTGATGAGTTTCAACCCCATCCCTCTAGATGTTGCCTTTACTACCTCTCTCGGTAGAGGTTAGTAAAAGGGTCTGCTAGGTTATTGCTTGATTTCACATAGGAAATAGTAATGATTCCATCTTGAATCAATTGTCTAACATAATCATGTCGTAGACTTATATGTCTAGACTTACCATTATAGGTGCCGCTATAAGCTCTAAGTAATGTGACTTTACTATCATAATGTAGTAACATAGTTGATATATGCTTTATACAAAAGGAGATTTCTAGTAAAATATCCTTTAGCCAGTCAGCCTTTTTGCCTGTTGCTGCCAGGGCTATAAATTCAGACTCCATAGTCGAGTGTTTTATGTAAGTCTGTTTCTTGGATCCCCAAGATATAGTTGCACCTCATAGGGTGAATACCCACTCTGTAGTAAACTTGTTGTCCCCTGCACTCGATATCCAGCTCGCATCAGTATATCCTTCCAACACGATAGAAAACTCTGAATAAAATAGTCTTAAGTCTTTGCTTGCTTTTAAGTAGACAAGGACTCTACTAATTGCATTCTAGTGTTCAGTACTGAGATTACTAGTAAACCTATAAGTTTACTCACAACATATGCGATATCAGGTCTAGTGCATTGCATAATATAGCATACATAAGACTCCCTATAGCACTCGCTAGTTGTGCAACTGCTCTTTCGTTATTCTCTTTTAGCTTGATACTTAGATCAAATGAGGTTTTTGCTTCTTTAATATTCAGATAGTTAAACTTGTTTAATATCTTCTCAATATAATGAGATTGACATAAAGCATAACCCCCCACAATGTTTTTTAACTTTGATACTTAGGATGGTATCTACGTGTCATTCATTTTAAATACGGAAGATAAAAACCTCTTTGTTTCAGTCACACCTTCCATTTTATTACTAATTATTAACATGTCATTAACATATAGACAAATAATAATTATACAACTACCATTAACTTTAAAATATATGCATTTATCAACTACATTACGCATGAAACCATGAGATAATATTTTGAAATCAAACTTCTTATGCCACTGTTTCTTGTGCTTGTTTTAATCCATACAAGATTTAATTAATCTACACACTTTATTTTCATTTTCTGGTAGAATGAATCCTTAAGGTTGTTCCATATATACCTCATCATTGTGGTCAACATTCAGAAATGTGGTGTTTACATCCATTTGGTGGATGTGAAGATGATGTATGGAAGCTAGCGCAAATAATATCCTAATGGATGTTATCCTAGCTATAGGAGAATATGTGTCAAAATAATCTATCCCTTCTTTTTATTTAGAACCCTTAGCTACTAGTCGAGCTTTAAAGGTTTGGATAGTCCCATTAGTGTGATATTTCTTCCTAAATACCTACTCCTAAATACCTACTTGTAACTTATGGGTCTAGAACCTAAAGGTAAATTGACTAGTTCCCATGTTTGATTTGACATTATAGATTCTATTTCATCATTAATAGCCTCTTTCCAAAAAGCTAAGTCTCTAGATGATATAGTCTCTTTATATGTTTTAGGATCATCTTCTATAGTCATTACTATAGGTATTTTTCTTATAACATTTTCTCTATCTCCTTCTACAAGATGGAAAAAGATGTGCTGAGAGTCTATATAATCATCATTTAAACTCTTCTTTATTCTTGTCCTTTGACTCCTACGAGGTTTAATAGGAGCTTCCACTACTTGTGGAGCTGTACTATCTGGTTCTCTATTAAGAGTTTGGACTTCATTATCATTTAACTCCAAGGATAGTAAGTTCTCAAAGAACTCAACATCTCTTGAATCTATTATGGTGTTAAACTCTAGATCTAAGATTCTATAAGCTTTACTATTTTGTGTATACCTTACGAAGGTGCACTTAATAGCTCTGGGTCATAACTTAGTTCTTTTTGGATCATGAGTTCTGCAATATGCAAGACACCTCCACACTTTAAGATATCGTAGGTTAGGTTTTCTACCTTTTCATGTTTCATATGAAGATATTTTATATTTTTAGATGAATTTCTGTTTAATATATGACACGCTACAAGCAGTGCCTCACCCCATAGATTGAGTGACAACTTTGCTCGTATTATCATTGAGTTGACCATCTCTACTAACGTTCTATTCTTCCTTTCTGCTATTCCGTTTTGTTGAGGTGTGTATCGTGCAATACATTGATGTATTAGTCTATGTTCTTCACAGAAGTTATCGAATTCATTAGAGAAGTATTATCCTCCTCTATCGCTATGGAGAATTTTTATCTTCTTGGTTTGTTGATTTTCTACTTCCGCTTTATATACTTTAAACATGTTCAATGCTTTATCTTTGCTCTTTCACAGGTACACATACACATATATAAAGCAATCATCAATAAAGGTTATAAAGTATATTTTACCTCTACGAGTTAGAATGCCGTTTAACTCATAGATATCACTGTGCACAAGATCCAATACTTTATATGATCTCTTGACACTTGGAAAATGTTTCTTTGTCATTTTGGATCGTATTCACACTTCACATTTGTCATTTTCATTTTCTGTGTATGAGATTAAACAATTCTTAGTCATGAACTTTAAGGTACTATACCCTATATGGGCTAGTCTATCATGTCATAGTCCAACGGATTCAACCACATATGCAGAAGTGCTACTTTCATTCAGAGAAAACTCGACCATACCATTACAAGCATATTCCTTTCCGACAAAATTTTCATTCTTTAATAGAATCAGTTTTCCTGACTCATACACCACCCTCATTCTTGGTTTGTCCAAAAGATCCCTAAAAACTAGGTTTTGCCTTATGTCTGGGATGTGTAGTGTGTTTGTTAGAATCACTTTCTTCCCAGAGGTAAGCACGAGTTCGACAGTTCCTTTACCGACAATCTTCAATCAGACTTCATTACCCATTTGGACTTCTTGACCATTGGTCAATTCCTTATAGGTTTTGAAGGTTGATTTACCGTAGCAGACATGTATAGTAGTGGCAGTATCGTACCACCAACCGGGAACCTTTCCTTGGATTGTGTTCACCTCAATGATCATTGCCACAATATCGCCTTCTACTACACTTCTTTTTTAGATTTGCGATATCGACAAACTTGAGCATAATGCCCGGTTTTCCCATAGACATGGCATGGGCCTTTGAACTTTCCGTTCTTCTTCTCGGTGTTTTTCTTAAATTTTTCTTTATTGGGTTTCATGGAATCGTCCTTCTCGAGATTCTTATTATTTGTATTCTCTGCCGTGTGTACTTTAGATGAGGAAATCCCATTGTCATTCTTTTTATCGTAGTTGCGGGATTCTTCCTCAATTGTTAGATGCTTTTGGATTTGTTTTAGTGTGTAGTTCTCAATTTTATGCAGCAATTTCTTTCTATAGTCTTTCCACATCGGGGGCAAGTTAGCGATAATAGCCCCGACTTGGAATGATTCAGGAAGATCAATCTTAATGGTTGCGATTTTGTTTACTATTAACTACAATTCTTGTATCTGAGCCAGTAGTGGTTTGTTATTTACCATATTATAGTCGAAGTACCTGGCAATCAGGAACTTGTTGGTACCTTCTTCTTTAGCCTTGTTGGTACCTTTAAGATTAGATACAATACTCCACCATTATCATATATACACAAAAATCTTTTTCTCTTTGTTTAATGTGAGACTATTCCCAAAGCACAAGAAAAGTGTTTTTTCAAAACATTTTATAATATTATATATACATATATATAATTTAAAATATATTAAAAAATCAATATATTTCAACAATCTAAACCCTTCGTAAGTCATTCTAACCGGTGGAGTTGAAAAGATAAATATTTCCCTGATCTAAAACTTCGGTGTCCTAGCTTTGTTCGTAGGAGTTACATCTTAGCTGTATATGTGATTGTGTTGGTCGGGCTGCAGGAAACTCGCATCTGCTGTGAGACCCATATCCGATTCTGTACCGTTCCGTATGCCTTCGCGGTCCTCCAGGTCGAATTCCTGCGACCCGCGATCTATTATCGGCATTTGCGCGCGATCTTGAGTCGTGTCCCATATATCAGAGTCGGCTCGACCCGAGGCTTATATCCTTGCAACCGCATCGTCACCGCGGTTCCGACGTCGCGTCTCACGCGCCAAGGCGATACCCGAGCCAGGAGATGTGGACCTGCGTTCAGTTTGAGGAAAATGTCACGCATTGCAACTCCCTAAAGAATGTCTCATCAATCACATCAAATGTCACATCAATCCATCAATCAAAGTCAAGTACAAGTAACCCTACCCTACCCTTACCTCTCTCTTACACAAGTACCCTAAAGTCAACAAGCACGTTACCTCTCATGTCACTCCACCATCCCTCTCTCCCATCACTTCTCTCCCTCTCTCCCTCTCTCTCTCTCTCATTCTCTCTCTCATTCTCCAAGCAAGAACCGTCCAAGCAAGAGAGCCTCCCATGAGATAAGCTAGTGTGGCCCACTTCCTACCACCCGATCCCACCTTCCATTATTGATCTCAACCGTTGAATCATGTCCCATTGGAGCTAAGATGAGGAGGAGCCCAAGAAGAAGCAAGAACGGTGGGCATTTTCTAGGATTAGAATTGTTTCTTTTGCTTAGATTTGATGATTTGAGGGCCCACTTGTGGTGGGACTCATTTGATGTACAGTTTGTATCGCCTAGAGGGGCCCATAGTGGTGGGGTCCCTCCTCCATCCGTCCTCTTTTTCTCTCTCTTTCCCCTCTTTCTTCTCCCTATTTTGATGGCCCACCTTGATGATATATGGCATCCACACCATCCAGCAGTTTGGTGTGTGTGAGCCCCACCTGATGGATGTGTTTGATGGTGCCATGTGGGCCCTACCTTAATGGTGTTAGGAAAACACAAATGTCAGATTAATCTTGATTAGGTGGGCCACGTCTGCGTGGGCCCCACCAGCCGTGGGCCCCACATGCACATCCATACCGTCCAGCGTCCAGGGACACTGGACGTGCATATACAGTGAAGTGTGAGCTAACAGTGAGGTGTACTAACTTGCAAAAAAAAAAATATAATATATATATATATATAATATATATATATATATAATATATATTATATATATATTATCTAACATATACATGTTATGGTGGGCCCTACGTGGGACCCACCTGCTCTGCCGTTTGAAGCAGCTGTAGCTGCAATGTACTGCAGCTATATAGCTTCTGTGTACGACCAGCGTGGGACATGGACCCCACCATGAAGCATGTGTTGTATCCACCGTCCAATAGGATGGGACGGTGGGACCCACCAGCAGGGGAACGGATTGGCTGGGGTACCTCATACTAGCCACATGGCCGGTACTGGTGAGTCGACGTCAGCAAGTTTTGTAGACCACCAATGATGTATATGTTTTATCTACACCGTCCACTGTTTGGACGGTGGGGCCCATCATGATGCATGTGTTGTATCCATACCATCCAATCATTTTGAGATATCATTTTATGGTATGAGATAAAGAATGAGTCAGATCTAAAGTTCAAGTGGGCCCCACCATTGAAATAGTGGACGGTGACATCCACCGTTCAAACTTCTAAGGGCCACAACAGTTTCCCATTAAGCTGATATATAGTGTTTCCACTTCATCTATCTCTATGTTAACTTATGTATAGGTTGGATCTCAAATACATCACGGCGGACCACACCGTGATGTGTCTAGCCATTGATCAGGTGGACCACATCGCAAAAACCAGTGGGGATTGGACGATCACCATTGAAACTTTTTTTTTGGGTTACAGAAGTTTTGGACTAATATGAAATTTGTTCTTCCTCTTAGTTCAGGTCTTTGTGACCTTATGAACTGACTGGATGGAAAATACATGTTATGGTGGGCCTTGGAATTTTTAAACAGTGAAAATTATTATCCCCACTGCTATTTGTGGTATGGTCCAGATGATATTCCCACTTGATGTATATGAGGCCACTGGTGTGGCCCATGTGAAATGGCCGACTTGATGTAGATGAGGTCCATTGGTGCGGCCCATGTGATATGGCCGACTTGATGTATATGAGGCCCGTGCTTGAGGTCCGATAAGATGTATACGCGGCCCACTTGTTGTATATGCGGCCCATTTGTTTGCTGCCCAATACGATGTATACCCGGCCCATGGGATGTGGCCTGTTACGATGTATTCATGGCCCATATGTGAGGCCCATCGTGGTATATTTGTGGCCCATTGATGAGGCCCAAAGTGATGTATTCGAGGTCCATGTGATGCGGCCCACTTGATGTATATTGAGGCCCATATGTGAGGTCCAATGTGGTATATTTGTGGCCCATTGATGAGGCCCAAAGTGATGTATTCATGGTTCATGTGTGAGGCCCAATGAGATGTATTTCCAAACTATTTGGTAAGGCCCAATGAGATGTATTTTCGGCCCATATGGCGTGGCCATTGTGATGTTTTTATAGTCCTTGTATGAGGCCCATTGCGATGTATATTAGGACTTTGTGTGAGGCCATGGGCCCACTTTATGTTTGTCAATATGTGGGCCACTACTTGGGAGCTGTGTTCGTTGAATGTCCACATTGATGGGCAATGATGGTTAAATGTCCACATTATGACCTTCCCTTAGGCCTGGTTAGTCCCATCTCATCATTCTCTAGTGGGTTAACCTAAATGAATGGGCCCCATTGATATTGCTTGGTTCATCGTTGGCTGTCCATCCATGGATCCCGACTTGCGTCTAGGCCGATACCGATTGTATAAGCCGATTCCGATTGTCGAGGCCGATTCCGATTGTTGAGGCCGATTGTATAGGCCGATTCCAATTATTAAGGTCGATTCCGATTGTCGAGGCCGATTCTGAGTGTCGATTCCGATTATTGAGGCCGATTCCGATTGTTGAGGCCGATCATCGAGGCTATTCCGATTGTCGAGGCCGATTGTATAGGCCGATTCCAAATGTAGAGGCCGATTCCGATTGTCGAGCCAATTTTGAGTGTCGATTTCGATTATTGAGGACGATTCCGATTGTTGAGACCGATCATCGAGGCTGATTCCGATTATCGAGGCCGATTGTATAGGCCGATTCCGATTGTCGAGGCCGAGTATCGATGCCGATTTCGATTGTCGAGGCCGATTTCGATTGTCGAGGCCGATTCTATAGGCCGATTCCAATTGTCGAGGCCGAGTATCGAGGCCGATTTCGATTATTAAGTCCGATTTTGATTGTTGAGGTTGATCATCGAGGTCAATTCCGATTGTCGATGCCGATTGTATAAGCCGATTCCAATTGTCGAGGCCGAGTGTCGAGGGCGATTCCGATTGTCGAGACCGATTGAATAGGCTGATTCCAATTGTCGAGGCCGATTGTATGGGCTGATTTCGATTGTCGAGGCCGAGTATTGAGGCCGATTTCGAGTGTCAATTCTGATTATTGAGGCCGATTTCGATTATTGAGGCCAATCATCGAGGCCGATTATGATTGTTGAGGCCGATTTTGATTGTCGAGGCCGATTTCGATTGTCGAGGCCGATTGTATAGGCCAATTTCGATTGTCGAGACCGAGTATCGAGGCCGATTCTGATTATCGAGGCCAATTGTATAGGCTGATTCCGATTGTCGAGATCGATTCCGAGTGTCGATTCCGATTGTTGAGGCCGATTTCGATTGTCGAGGTCGATTTCGATTGCTGAGGTCAATTGTCGAGACCTATATGATGTATATACGAGCCATAGTTGAGGCCCATTGTGATGTGTATTTAGCCTGTGTGATGTATATGCAGCCCGTGTTTGAGACCCAATGTGATGTATATGCGGCCCATATTTTAGGCTCATCGTGATGCGTATTAAAGTCTTGAGTGAGGTCCATGGTGTCGTATATTAGGCCCTTGTGTGAGGTCATGGGTCCTCTATATGTTAGGCTCTATGTGAGCCATTCCTTGGAGGCAATGTTAGTTAAATGTCCACATTTCGAGGCTGATCGTCGATGCCGGTTATTGATGCCGATTATGAGTATATGACAGCATAGCATCATGATATATGCTCATACGCATTATATGCATGTTTGTTATGAGATGTGGTTGACCATTACATATGTCATTTGGCAGGTTATTATGAGACTCCCTGATAGGTGGAGATTGTCTCACATGAGCGCACAGTATGCGTAGGATTGATGCATGACTGGATTGTATGACTCATGCATCTGACATTATGTGTTGTGATTACTGTACGCCCTACTGACATCAGGGTCGTAGCCTTCACAGGCATATCGTGGATGGCCAGATGAGACACCAGAAATAGGTTATTAACATCAAGCTACCATAGATGACCCTGGGTGAAAATCCCTAAACTCTCTTGGTACTAGAGGACGCCCCAACGTCGAGACCGAGTGGATATATATGAGCGCATAAGGGCCGTATATTAGTAGGTCGTGTCTTCCACTGTGTCGTGGTCGGTTAGGAGGGGGTGTGGCCTTACCCGCCTGAGGGAGTAGGCATAGCTAGGCTGAATTTGACTAGCTCGTGAATGAGTCTGCTATCGACGTGCCGGGTAGATATTGACCGACTATTGGCCATGCGGATAGGGAGGTCTTTTCCACTTACCTAGTTGTACACTTGATGGGGCGGCAAATTGGTGTAGAGTGTATTAAACCTCAGTGATGATCCTAGAGATGAGAAGTACTGATATGTGGACTTATTGGGCAGGAGTTACATACTCATTCATTCATTCACTATCCACTCGGGCTGGTGGTGTGCAACTATTTGTTACGTGTGCCTTCGCAATAGACAGGATTTATGTTGGAGCACGTAACTAACATGAGATCAGGAGTTTTCCACATTGAGTCTGACTATCCAAATTTAGGTATGAGACTGGTTTGGATAGAAGTCCCTTGTGATGGACCCCATAGCATGCAATACTACGTACTATCATCCCGACTTCACTCTCTAGTATGGTCATCCCATTCATACCGCATATTGCATTACATTCGCGACATATGGTATTTTGGGTTACTGTGTTTCTACATTTATATGGTCTAGATACGGCATCTGACATTTGGTTCTTTATGATTCCTCATTTGCATAGCTGATATGTATTGCGTACTCTGATATTGTTTGGCTCATGGACTTGTCAGTATTTTCGCTTACTCTGATATCATATGATTTATGATCTTACATGTATTTCCGACATTGTACGATTGTGACGTTGTATTTGTGTGCTTGGCACTTATCTTGCGCACACACTTTCACCACCCTCTAAGCTTTCTATAAGCTTATGCACGATAGATGCGTGCAGGTGATGATAGGTTGCAGCAGCGTGGAGCTCAGAGCATGTAGTTGACTTTTGGAGTTTTGATTTTAACATATGTATTTCTCTTTCAGTATTGTATTCAAATGTTTATATTAGTGGATATGTGATGATGATGTTGCCTTTGTGATTTGGGTAAACTTGTGGTTATGCCTCTTACGAGATTAATGCACGTTGGAAAATCCTCCTTGTAGGATCCTAAGATCGGAACCTGGCATATGGTCGCTGGAAGTCGAGAATGGGGCACTATAGAGGCTGTCGGCATCGGATTTGGTAATCGGGATTCCTGTGAATCCGATTTTCAGGTTTGGGGGGGGGACATCTGCTCCACGTGCTAATCAATGACTTGATAGTTGGTAGTCGTACATTAATTTAGGTGTATGACTATGGCATCTGACATTCAATGCCAAAGTCCCCCTCAACCATGCAGGCATCTGACAGTCAATGCCAAAGTCCCTTTCAACTATGCACATGGCAGAGGCCGGCACAGCTACTTGCTCCACCGATGATGAGCAATGACCAAGTAATCTTTCTCATCACTGGCTTTCTCATTTTTCTTTCACTTTCGATTGTTAATTAGTTTTTTCATTTTTTTTTAAAATAAAAATATCTCCTAGCTACTTTTCATTCATTTGGAAACCAACTAAGGATACTCCTCCTTAATCTTAATATCGGGGCTGCTTGGTTTGATATAAATATGAGTGGTCTGTATCAAATTTCTTAATAATTCGAAGCGAAAGTTTGGTGTGCCCCACCATGATATATGTATTATATCTATGCCATCCATTCATTAGTACAGATTATTTTACTGCATGAGCTTAAAAATGAGGCAAATTCAAAAGATCAAGTGGACCATGAGATTGAATGCTAATCATTTAAATGTTCTTCCCTACAGTATGGTTTGCTTGAACTTTTGAATCTGCCTCATTTTTAAAGGCATAACTTAGAACGATCTAGACAACTGAATGGACACAGTGGATAAAACACACACATGCGCACGCACACACACACACACACACACACACACACACACACACACACACACACACATATATATATATATATATATATATATATATATATATTATATATATATATAACATGGTGAGACTTTTAGAGTTCATCTTGTTTTTAGTACGTAAAAGTTGCCACTGTCAATGTCATTGGTCATCCCTTCTATCGTAAACTCCAGTAGCACATAGTTAATAGGGAAATTGATTGTACTGACCTCGAAGTTTGGGCAAATTATCTAACGAGATTCAGCCTTTCAAATATCCTAAGAGTGGCCTTCTGACAACTTTTGAATATTGTTTCAGACGAAAATGCCCCTGTCCTTGATTCAGAAGTTGTACGGTCCATGAGTGAATAAGAAGTTACCTTTTTATTACAACCCCAAGAAAGTGACGGATTGGCTACTCCCCCTACCACCGCCCAATGGCTAGTGCTTGGTGCTCTGTGGGCCCCACCATGATGTATGTGTTTCATCTATGTCGTCCAATTTTTCTAGATCATTTTATGGTATGAGACCAAAAATGAGGTATATCCTAATATCAAGTCAACCACATTACATGAAACATTGTTGAATGAGCGTAGACCATTAAAAACTTTTTGGAGGCCATAAAAGTTTTGAATCAAGCTAATGTTTTTTCCCTTCATCTGTGTCTGTATGACCTAATCAACAGATTATATGTCAAATAAATAGTACAGTGGGCCTTAGGAGGATTTTAATGGTGGATATTCAATCACTATTGTTTTCATCTGGTGGTCCACATGACATCCACTATCCATACAACATGACATCCACTATCCATACAACATGACAACCACGACCCATACAACATGACAACTATGACCCATGCAAACCACGACCCAAATGGGCCGCAGTTGTATGGATCGCAGTTGTCATGTTATATGGATCTTAGTTGTCCTGTTATATGGGTCTCAATTGTATGGGTCAAATTTGTCATGTTGTATGGTCACAATTGTCCTATTATATGGTTCGCAGTTGTATGGATAGTAGTTGTCCTGTTATATGGGTCGCAGTTATCCTGTTATATGGGTCGTGGTTGTCATGGGTCATGGTTATCATATTATATTGGTCGTGGTTATCATGTTATATGGGTAGCCGACAAGGTGAATGGATCAGATCACCCCATTATGGGCCTTAAGCTATGGTACCAATGGTTTGGTAGAAAAGGAAGTGAACACGTTGCAAACTACGAACCATGCAATATGACAACCACGACCCAAATGGGACCACATTGATGTATGTGAATAATCCATGCCACTCATCCTTTTTGTTATGTCATTTTAGGGGTAGAGTCAAATATCAACCATGACCCTTTGTGGATGAAAACCACAATCCATTGTGCATGTGAACCACGACCCTTCAAATGGATCGTGGTTGTCATGTAGCAAGGGTCGTGGTTGTCATATTATATGGATCGTGGTTGTCATCTGGGTCGTGGTTGTCACGGGTCGTAGTTATCATGTTATATATGGGTCGTGGTTGTCACGAGTCGTAGTTATCATGTTATATATGGGTCGTGGTTGTCATGTTATATAGGTTGTGGTTGATATAGGTCATGGTTGTCATGTTGTATGGGTCGTAGTTGTTATATTATAGGGGTCGTGGTTGTCATCCGGGTCGTGGTTGTCATGGGTCGTTGTTATCATGTTATATGGGTCGTGGTTGTCATGTTATATAGGTCGTGGTTGATATAGGTCGTGGTTGTCATGTTATATGGGTCGTAGTTGTCATATTATAGGGGTTGCGGTTGTTACGTGACGTGTATAGTTCGTGGTTGTAACATAATAAGGGTCAATGTTGTGATGTTATAAGAATCGTAGGTCCTGTTCTGATTTGTAGGGCCCACCATAACGTTTATTTTCCATCCAATCTGTTCATAAGGTCATAAATACTTGTATGAAGAAGAAAAACAAATTTCATGTTGATTCAAAACTTCTGTGACCCCTAAAAGGGTTTCAATGGTAGATGTTAGATCCCCCGCTGCTTTTTGCAGTGTGGTCCACTTTATCTTTAGATCTGTTTTATTTTTAGTCGCCTTAGGACGAGCTCGCCAAATGGATGGACGGTTTGGATATAACACATCCCTCGTGATGGGACCCACAGAACGCTGAAGCGGATTGGTTGGTGTACCACGGACGAGGACGGAAGCGGATTGGCTGGTGTACCACAGACGCAAATTGCGTCCTACCCCCGTCCGGACGGTAATCCATCCCGGCAAGGCTCTGTGGGGCCCTACGTGATGTAACTGTTTTATCCAAGCCATTAATAGCTTTTCTCAGATCATTTTAAGGTATGAGCTAAACACTGAGCAAGGTACATGGCTTAAGTGGACCACAAAGTGGAGATTTAATGTCCACAATTAAAAACTTCTTGGAAGCTGGAGAAGTTTCGGATCAAGCTAATATTTATTTTTTCACTTCACCCACATCTACACGGTGGGCCCCACAAAGCCCTGCCCGGACTGGTTATCGTTCGGGCGGGGGTAGGACGCAATCTGCGTTCGTGTACCATACGCCAGCTATATAGCTGTTGTAGGTACGTGTCGTACGAGGATTGCGCAATCCGCGTCCGTGTACCACACGACATGTAATCGAGTTGTACGAACGGTTACATGGGCCCCATAGTGATGTGTTTATTATATCTACACCGTTTATCTATTTTTAGAGATCATTTTAGAGCATTATCTAAAAATGAATCATATCCAAAGATCATATGGACCACACCACAAATAGCAACGGAGATAATGATTTTCACCGTTAAACAATTCGTAGGGCCCCCCATAAAGTTTATTTTCCATATAATCTGTTCATAAGGTCACAAAGACTTGAATTAAGAGGGAAAACAAATTTCATATTGATCCAAAACTTCTGTGACCCCAAAAAGGGTTTCAATGGTAGACGTTCAATTCCCCACTGCTTTTTGCAATGTGGTCCACTTGATATTTACATCTGTCTTATTTTTTGTCTCAAGCCTTAAGACAAGCTGGAAAAATGGATGGACATTTTTGATATAACACATACCTCATGATCAGACCCACAGAATTTGCTGACGTCAATACAGCAGTTGGTGTGAGGTACACTAGCCAATCCGCTTCCGATGGACGCGGATGGATGCGAATTAGATACAGGTTGAGTAGTGAGTCGGCTACTGAAGTGATGTCACCAAGTTCTATGGGCCCCACTATGATGTATGGATTATATCTACACCGTCCATCAATTTTGAGATATCATTTTAGGGCATGAGCCAAAAGAATGAGGCAGATAAAAAATTGTAGTGGCCTTTAGAAGTTTTTAATGGTGGGTGTCACTATCTCCATTGTTTTACATGACGGGGTCCATTAGAGCTTTGGATTTAACTCATTCTTTGAATA
Source organism: Magnolia officinalis (assembly GCA_021015155.1). Classification (NCBI taxonomy): domain Eukaryota; kingdom Viridiplantae; phylum Streptophyta; class Magnoliopsida; order Magnoliales; family Magnoliaceae; genus Magnolia; species Magnolia officinalis. Next base: position 19,134,653 of record JAJHSJ010000015.1, read on the forward strand.
TTGCCTTAAAATGATCTCTCCAAATGGATGGAAGGTGTGGATACAAAACATACATCATGGTGGGGCCCATGTAACTTGGTGACGTCTCACTACTCAACTTGTACCCAATTAGATACGGACAGGTTAAGTAGCGAGTCTGGATACTCAACCTATCGGTAGCAATCCGCGCTTGCAGGTTCTGTAGTGAGTCTGGATACTTAACCTATCAGTAGCAATCCGTGCCTGTTTTTCTTTCTTTCCCAATGTTAGTTGTGCTTGAGAGAGGAAATCAGATTGAGTACTCGGTTGGGCCCACCTTAAATGTATGTGGTCCATCCACGCCATCCATCCATTTTTCCATCTAATTTAAGGGGTTGAGCCCAAAACTAAAGTATATCCAAAGATCAATTGGATTATACAACGGCCTTAATCTGTAGCCTTTGATCCATTTACACTACCAAAAATGTATTGTGGTTGTCATGGGTCGTAGTTGTCATGTTATATGGGTCGTGGTTGTTATGTTATATGGGTTGTAGTTATCATGGGTCATGGTTGTCATGTTATATGGGTCGTGGTTGTCATGTTATGTGGGTCATGGTTGTAATGTGGTAAGGGTCGCGGTTGTTACATGTTCATTTCCTTTACTACTAAATAAAAGGATAGCCATTGGTAACATAGCCTAAGGCCCACAATGGGGTGATCCGTTCCATCCACCTTGTCGGCCAACTCGTCGTGGGCCCAAAAATTCCTGACTTAGGCAATGTCCACTTCTAACAAACATCACAGTGAGCCTGAAAAGTTTTGAGAGTGGGTGCCACTATCACCATTATTTTCTATTATGTGGACCACACGAGCACTGGATTAGGCTGATATTTGGGCCCTAACCCTAAAATGACACGACAAAAAGGATGAGCGGCATGGGTTATACACATACATCAATGTGGGCCTCGATGTATAGTCAAATTCTCAGGTCATGGTTATAATGCAATATGGGTCATGGTTTACTGTGGTAAGGGTCGTAGTTTTCATGGGTCGTGGTTGTTATGTTATACGGGTCGCGGTTGTCATGTTATATGGGTCGTGGTTGTCATGGGTCTTAGTTGTCATGGATCGCAGTTATCATGTTATATGGGTCGTGGTTGTCATGGGTCGTAATTGTCATGGATCGTAGTTATCATGTTATATGGGTCGTGGTTCTCATGTTATATGGGTCGTGATTGTCATATTATATGGGTCGTGGTTGTCATGTTATATGGGTTGTGGTTGTCGTGGGTCATTGTTATAATGTTATATCCGGTTGTGGTTCTCATATGATATGGGTCGCGGTTGATACATGTTCACTTCCTTTACTACCAAATGAAAGGATAGCCATTGGTACAATAGCCTAAGGCCCAAGATGGGGTGATTTGTTTTGTCCACTTTGTCGGCCTGCTCGCCGTGGGCCTAAAAAGTCCTGACATGAGTAGTGTCTACCTAACAAACATCACAGTGAGCCTAGAAAGTTTCAATAGTGGGTTCCATTGTCACCATTATTTTCTATTATGTGGCCCACATGAGCACTGGATCAAGCTGATATTTGGGCCTTAGCCCTAAAATGACATGGCAAAAAGGATGGGCGGCATGGATTATACACATACATCATTGTAGGCCTCGATGTATGGTCAAATTCTCAGGTCGTGGTTGTAATGCAGTATGGGTCATGGTTGTAATGTGGTTAAGGGTCGTAGTTTTCATTAGTCGTGGTTGTCATGTTATATGGGTAGTGGTTCTCATGTTATATGGGTCGTGGTTGTCATGGGCCGTAGTTGTCATGGATTGTAATTATCATGTTATATGGGTCGTGGTTGTCATGGATCGTAGTTATCATATTATATGGGTCGTGGTTCTCATGTTATATGTGTCATGGTTGTCATGTTATATGGGTCGTGGTTATAATGTGGTAAGGGTCGTAATTGTCATGGGTAATAATTGTCATGTTATATGGGTCGTGGTTGTCGTGAGCCATAGTTATCATGTTATATAGGTTGTGATTCTTATGTGATATGGGTTGCGGTTGTTACGTGTTCACTTCCTTTACTACCAAATGTAAGGATAGTCATTGGTACAATAGCCTAAGTCCCACAATGGGGTGATCCATTCCGTTCACCTTGTCGGCATGATCGCCGTGGGCCCAAAAAGTCCTGATTTGGACAGTGTCCATTTCTAACAAACATCACAGTTAGCCTGGAAAGTTTCAACAGTGGGTTCCATTGTCACCATTATTTTCTATTATGTGACCCACACGAGATTTGGATCAGGCTGATATTTGGGCCCTAGCCCTAAAATGACACGACAAGAAAGGATGGGCGGCATGGATTATACACATACATCACTGTGGGCCCCACGAGTTTGGTCCTTGCTCACGCACAAAAAAAGGATTCCGTACACATCGCTTTCTTGACATTAAATACGACGTAACTTCTTATTTCTTAGAAAACCATATGACTACTGAAACAAGGACAAGGGCATGTTGGTCCAAGTAATTTTCGGAAGCTTGTCAGAAGGCCACTCTTGGGATATATGGAACGTCCTAACTTTCTAAGTAATTAATCCAAACTTCAAGGTTAGTACGGCCAATTTCCCTAATTAATACTTAAAAAGTATAAAATACACTAAAATTCTTCTTAAATACATCCAACCAAATATCTCAAGCATTGGTTCTAGTGGTTTCCATTGGGTGGATTGATGTGATAGACCAGCTGCTCTGATTAACTCGTATCAATTCCTAGTGATATGATATTCAGATCATTTCAGTCTCTGTCATAATAATAATAATAATAATAATAATAATAATATTATTATTATTATAGAGGAAGCGGGTTGTCCTGGTGACAGAATTACTAGGATATCCATTGCCTGGTGGTTAGACCTGATTGAACAACGTACCAATGTTAAAAATGATCCCGGTACTGCTAAACCAACCTTCTTTCAAATATGTTTTGCATAGTTCTAACTATGACAATGGCACCTGACCTAATCAAATCATATCATATTGGATCAATCACCAAAATATTATTAATAATTCGTTTAGTAGTCAACTGGCATCCTATAAAAAGGTTCCTTTTACATTAATGTGTCAGGAGAGATGGTGGACCTAGACCATCCAAATAATGCAGCCCTACTTTAAATTTATGATGCCTTATTGGCCACACTGATTATACAATTGTATCCATAACTTTCATGCACCTTCTCTACTAATTATTAACCATTTTTTTACATTGTTCATTTGAATGATTCCAATTGGATGGCTAGGATCTTCCATATTATGGATTTTCTTGAGGGGGAGCTATATGATACTTTGGCGGAGTAAAACCTTTTACATGTAAGCACTAAGAAATATTTCGTGTGACATGCATTAGATCAAAATATACCATGTGTAGGCACTTAAAAATTGCACTCCAAACAAGCATTAAATCAAATTAAAGCAACTAAATTGTAAACATGGGTCCTTACTCTTGCCCGGGTGGTTGACTCCCAGGAGTTTCAACTCCTGGTCAAGGGTTCGAGTGCCCATAGGTGGTGAAATTCCACCAGTGTGAGTGAAAAAAAAAAAAAAAAAAAAAAAAAAAAAAAAAAAAAAAGAAGAGAGAAAAAAACTAAATTGTAAACACACTGTGAAGACATGATGTGCCAATATATCAGCTCCATACTACCTAATGAAAGAAAAGAGGCATATGGAAAATGCAGCAATAAAGAAAACATACATAAAGATAAAGATTGGCATAAGGCATATTATTTTGTCGCTATTTTTAATGCCGTATTTGCACCATCCTAGTGGTTAACCAATATGCAAGAAGGTTATGGTAAAATTGCCTCAAGAATACAGTAAGTCTCCTCCCCTTAACCAGAGAAATGTGTGCTTGGGTCTTTAAAATTGAAATCTCGAATCCCGAATATACTTTTGCAACATACAAATCTAATTTCTTTATTTTTGTAGTTACCCCCTAACTTAATTTCGATTTGCTGTTTATCTTTAAAATTTCCACAACTTTTCAAAACTGTTAAGATAAATTTTTAAATGACTTGAGAAATTTTTTATATACTACCAAGAGACACATATAATCATTTTCAAGAAAAGACATATATACCTTCTTCATGATTGCGTCTTTCCATGATGTTTCTTGATCAATGATAACTCTCTGTCCGGATTTTTAAATTCAAAACGTTAATTCAGCAAGATTCAAAATCAAAGAGTCACTGAGAATCACCAAATGCTGCTATCTTTTAATTTTCTTTTTTAATTTTTATATTTAAAAATTCAAACAATTTTTTAGTTTTTTATATTGAAAAAAAAAAAACAATCGGCTTTGGGTCTTGGGTATGGATGGGTATGTGTCCTGACATGGATATGGCCAATTATTAGAAAATAAAATAAAAAACACTTTAATATACCGTGTTAGTGTGGTTTATGATACAGAGCCACTTTTTAAAAAATCACTTAGAAATTGCATACGTGGCATGCAAGTAAATTGAAATAGACAGTCCAAATAATGGTCCCAACGTAGATGTATCTTGAACCAAAAGTAATTAATGCTCATTTGTTTACCTAACCATGGGCACTTATTGGGCGTTTAAAAATGAAAAATATCTGAAGGTCATGCTTTAACAGACAGGTGCCCACAATTCCAAGGTTTGGTGGCTAACCTGTGGATACCCGATGGAGCATTTTCTTGGAACCCTTTAATGGTATGGTGTAGTTGGGTTTGATTCAGATTCATCAACCCAGAGCCGGTAAAATTTTGCTAGTGCCATAGTGTTTGTGCTTGGTTTGTTTTCTTTTAGGTGTAGTGTTCAGGCGTGCAAGAATTGATAAAGAGGCTCAATCAAACCGATCAATTTTGATCTTAAGCATTGAAATAAGCAAATATGTTCAATATTAATGTGTATGATCAATTTCTGAAAAGATGGGTCGCTTACTCAACTAATTGCAAAATTTTATAATCATCAGGCAATAATTGAAGGGTGGGGTTCTTCCTCAAAAGGTGGGTTGTGTGTTGAGTGTGAAATATTGTATATTTCTCCCCTGTTATGCACTGATTTTGCCAACACGAATATGCGTAATCGATCTATTTTCACATGTTTTCTCTTGCGATGTGATTTTGAGAGCTAAAGAAAAAAGGATGCTTAAAGCATGTATTTAATGCTCAAAGAATTACCAAAGTGAATATTGGATCTATGGAGATCAAGATTGAAGATTTCAAGAGTCTAACATCTATGGAAACTAAGTGAAGAAGGAAAAAAATTGAAATTGAAAAGTGCAGAAAATTGGATGTACTGAAATCAACAGTTCAATGCCATCGATGACACATTCAATGCTATCGAAGTAAGTGTTTGATGACATTGAAGATAGTTCGATCCCATTGCAAAAATCATAAAAATTCGATTTACTTGTTGGACATATTTGAGTACCCTTCAATTCCATCGAAGGAGTGTTCGATGCCATCGAATAAGTGTTCAATGCCATCGAAGCCAGCTCGATCTCATTGTAAAAATCATGAATTTATGATTTTGGTCGCTGGACACTTTGGAGCATTCTTTGATGCCATCGAGGATATTTCTAATGCCATCGAAACCAAGTTCGATGCCATCGAAGGAAGTGAGATGACATCGAGAGAATACGCAGATTTAAAAGATGGTTGTTGGACATTTTCCTAATTCATCTCAAACTCTTTGATGCCATCGAAGTTGCCATTGAAGTTGAGATAGCTTCTTAAATTTGAGGCGGTTTAGAAGTCGGTGCGAATCAAGCCTATTTTAAGGGATGTTTAAGAGTTTTTATATATGAATTATGGTAGAAGGAGTAGAGGAAGGAGTTGTAGTGCTTCAAAGAGTCCTCTCTCTTCTTAAATCCTTCAGTTCTACTTAGTTTTGATGTTTTTCTTTAAGAGTTCTAGTTCAACCATGTCTATGGTTGACTAATCTCTTAGTTAGAGCTAAGAGGTGAAGTTTGTAGTTCATTTTGATGTTTATTTTATTTTGATTCAAGTTATTTGGTTTATATATTGAACAATTCATAAATTTTGGTTTGAATGAAGAAGAATTTTTAGTTTACTTTGATTCATTGTTGACTCCGGTCACTTTGGATGCTTAAGAAAGCTTTTGATATGTTCTTACATGTTTTGCAATTGTATGATATGTAAAATCCATTAATCTATCATTAACTCCGGGCATGGTAGATGCTTTGAATTCCCTGCAATCATTACATTGATGCTTTATAATTAAGAGAACCAATCCGATGAAAGTTCAGAATCTGTTTTGATATATACATGATATTTCAACCACTTTATCATCTGACTGGATAGATTAGGACTTCGATTCCAATTGAGTTATATTAATTGAATTAAGTAAGATAGCATTAAGATGGCTATAAGTAGATCATTAGCGCTCTAGTACCTTTTTCTTGATAGTTTCACTTCACAATTCATCTATAAAACAATTCAGTGTTTAGATTAGTTTCTAATTCTAGTTCTAACATATTTTAGAATTTGCACAAATAGCAAGTCTCTGTGGGTACAACCTTGGTCTCACCGAGTTATTACTACTTCATAACCCTGTACTTAGGGTTGTCCGAATAAGTTTTTGGCGTCGTTGCCGGGGACTTCAGTTGCATTTTCTGAATTATATTAGTATTAGAATTAGGTTAGGATTAGGTTTTTTTTTTTATTTTATTTTTTCTAGATTATTTTTTCTCTAAATTATTAGATACTAACATTGTTTGTTTCTGTTTTATATATCCTAACATAGAAATCTCAATCCAGTAATATCTTTCCAACTTCTTGTTCAAAGTTCTTATTTTTTGTAATATTTTGTTTCTAGTTTTTTTTTTTTTTTTTTTTTTATTTATTTATTTATTTTTTTTTTTTTTAACTTAGGGATTGAGCGTGTTTTGTGCCTAAGTGGGTATGTAACAACACTCTACGTCTCTCAAGTGAAGGAAGATTAGTCGATGGTTTGCCTATCCATCATAGGATTAGACACGCCTTGAGATCTTCTGAGTTAGCAGAGAACATGGTTGCAAATCAACTACATCATTCCGCTGAGAAACAACAAGATGAGAATGAAGTACATAACGTTCCTCTACCTAAAACACTACGTGATTACTTTCAACCAGCGAGGGCGAGTACACATTCTTGCATGGTATTTCCACACAATGCAGGAAACATGGACTTTAAGCCAGGAGTGATCCAACTACTCCCAAAGTTTCATGGACTTGATTCTGAGAGTCCATATCTACATCTTAAATAATTTGATGAGATAATAGCAACTCTACACTTCCAAAAACGTGTCTGATGACACCTTAAGACTAAAATTATTTCCTTTCTCTTTGAAGGAGAAAGTCAAGTCTTGACTTCATGCTTTAAGACCAAAATAGATAGGGATATGGGCTGAAATGACTCGGGAGTTCCTTAAAAGTTCTTCTCGATTCACAAGACCAATACCGTGAGGAGGGCAATCATGAATTATGCTTAGAAACAGTAAGAGACTTCCTTCTAATGTTGGAAAAGATTCAAGGATCTTTTGAACTCTTGCCCACATTATGGTTATGAAATTTTGGGGGTTATAAGCTTTTTCTATGATGAACGGACTTCGCCAATCCACCAATTTGTAAAGAGGATGTGCAATGGGGAGTTCATAAATGAGGAAGTCGATAATGCAGGAGTTCCTTAAAAAGTTTTTCTCGGTTCACAAGACCAATACCCTGAGGAGGATAATCATGAATTATGCTAAGAAAGAGTAAAGACCTTCTTCCAATGTTAAGAAAGATTCAAGGATTTCCTGAACTCTTGCCCACATTATGGCTACAAAATTTGGGAGGTCATAAGCTTTTTCTATGATGAACGGACTTCGCCCATGCACCAATTCATAGAGATGAAGTGCAATTGGGAGTTCATGAATAAGGAAGCTAATGATGCGTGGGATTATTTTGATATGCTTGTTAAAAACGTACAGTCATGGGATACCTCTTCGAAAGCTACAATTTCTAGGCCAACTCAGTCTAGAGGGAAAGGAGGGATTAATACCTTAAGGGATGAAGATGATATGAGTGCTAGAGTAGTTAATCTCACAAGGAAAGTCGAGGCCATGGAACTTAAGAAAGTAGAGACAATCAAACCTGACGAGACCGTTGATGTTGTTTGTGGTATTTGTGTTAGTAACATACACTTAACGCAGGAATGTCCTACAATTCCTACATTCCAAGAGTTGTTACATGAGCAATCTAATGCCATGAACAATTATCAAAAGTCATTCATCGACCCCATCTCAAACATGTATAATTCTAGTTGGTGGAACCACCCAAACCTCAATTGGAGGAACGACCAAACAACTAATCCTCATGGGGTTCTTCCTCCAATTCTCATTTGGGGAAGACCCCAAGAAGATCTGTTTTAGAAACATATGTAAAATCAAGAGCTATTCAATCATAATACATTACAAGCATTCCAAGACCTTAACAAGTCCATTCAAAGATTGGAGTCACATATAGTTAGGGAGAAATGGGTTTTTCGAGCCCAACCTCTACCTAACCCAAAACCACAATGTGAGATAAGTGACCCGAGTTCTTCGAATCAATATGTGGAGCAAGCTAAATCCATCACCACTCTTAGAAGTGGAAAGATAATTGATAAAAATATCCCGACGGGGGATGAAAAGCCTAAAGACTTGGAAGAATCTAAGAAGAATGATGGACTTAGTGATGTTTCACAGGAGAAAGAAACAGAAAGACAATATAAGGCAGTTGCCTCATTCCTGTAAAGGTTGATTTCACTAAAACATTTGTCTAACACTCAAGATATCTTAGAGGAGCTTAAATAGGTGAAATCAATATTCCTCTTTTGGATGCCATTAAACAAATACCCTAATATGTCAAGTTTTTAAAAGATCTCTACACGGCTAAGAGATGATAAAACATTCAAAAGAAAATTTTTCTGATTGAAAAAGTGAGTGTCATCCTCAAGCAAGATGTGCCAAAAAAATACAAAGATCCCGGTAGCCCAACCATCTCTTGTGTGATTGGTGATCACCTGATTTAGCACGCACTACTTGACTTAGGAGCAAGTGTGAATTTGGTTCCTTATTTGGTTTACGAACAACTCGGCCTGGGTGAATTAAAACCCACCGGGACCACACTTCAACTCACTGATTGTTCAGTCGTATATTGAGTGGAATGATTGAGGGAGTGCTAGTCCAAGTCGATAAATTCTACTATCCAGTAGATTTTATTATTTTGGACACTCAACCCGTTATTGACATGAGCACTCAAATTCCCATCATCCTAAGCCGACCATTCCTACCTACATCAAATGCAATTGTCAATTGTAGGAATGGAATTGTGAAATTAACTTTCAAGAACATGAAATTAAAGCTGAATATCTTTAACATGTGCAAACAACCTAAGAAATTTGATGATGCCCATGAAGTAAACATGATTGATTCATTCGTGGAAGTTAGAGAACTTTTGACTCTATACTCTGACACACTAGAGACGTGCTTGGCCCCTGATTTAGACGATGACATGATTAAAGAGATGGATGCCTTGCTCGATGCGATGCCGATACTTGAAATTAATTGATGGAGGCCGGACTTTGAAAAGTTGCCCCAAACTGAGATAAAGCCTTTACCGCCTAGTCTCAAGGCACTGAAGCTTAACCTAAAACCATTACCCGCTGATCTTAAATATGCCTACTTGGGTCAAGATGAAACATATTTGGTGGTAATATCTTCCCACTTGGATGAGGAACAAGAGAGTATGCTTATTTCTAATCTCGAGGAACACGAAGGAGCCCTTGGGTGGAAATCGTGGACCTAAAGGGAATTGATCCTTTGATTTATACTCATCGCATTCACCTCGAGGATAATGCGAAAACCTCTAGACAACCACAACGTTGGTTAAATCCAAAAATGAAAGAAGTGGTTAAAACCGAGGTGTTAAAACTATTGGATGTGGGTATTATATACCCTATATCCGATAACCAATGGGTAAGTCCAACTTAGGTGGTTCCCAAGAAGTCCGGGATCACCATCGTAGTCAATGCGAATAATGAACTCGTGCCAACCAGAGTTATACTGGGTGGATAATGTGCATTAACTACATAAAGTTGGATACCGTCATAAGAAAGGACCACTTTCCTTTACCTTTCATTAATTATATTTTAGAAAGGTTAGTTGGTCATTCCTATTACTGTTTTCTAGATAGGTATTTGGGCTACAATCAGATAGAGATAGCTCTTGAAGATCAAGAGAAGACAACGTTTACATGTCCCTATGGCAATTCACTTATCGAAGGATGACATTTGGATTATGTAATGCTCCCGCTACATTTCAACGATGTATGTCGAGTATTTTCTCAGACATGGTGGGGCAATTTCTAAAGGTCTTCATGAACGACTTCTCTTTCTTTGGTTCTTCCTTCAACGAGTGCCTTGAACATCTTAAATTGATGATGAAGAGATGTGAACAAAAGAACCTTATGCTAAATTGGGGGAAGTGTCATTTTATGGTTCAGAAGGGAATAGTCCTTGGATACATCATATCGTCTAATGGAATCGAAGTAGACAAGGTGAAAATTGATTTAATCTCTAACCTACCTCCATCCAAAAGCATACACGACATGCGATCCTTTTTATGACACGCTGATTTTTATAGAAGATTCATTAAGGACTTTATTCACCTCTCTCGTCCTTTATGTAATCTTCTTTAAAAGGACACTATATTCGACTGGAGTGAAGAATGCCAAAAAACTTTCACCAAGTTTAAGGGCATCTTGACTACCGCTCTTATCATGCAACCACCCAATTGGAGCATTCCTTTTAAAATTATGTACGATGTAAGCGATTATGCTATTAGGGAGGTATTAGGCCAATGAAAGGAGAAGAAGCCCTACGTCATCTACTATGCAAGTATAACTCTAAATTTTGCCCAAGTAAATTAATCTACTATGGAGAAGGAACTCTTAGCCTTAGTTTTTTTTTTGGGACAAGTTTAGGCCCTACTTAATAGGATCCAATATCATCTTTTATACCGACCATGCAGTACTGAAGTACCTTCTTTTTAAGAAAGATGCTTAAGTCTTACTTGTTAAGATGGATCTTTCTACTCCAGGAATTTGACATTAAAATACAAGACAAGAAATAAGTAGAGAACGTAGTGGTTGACAATTTCTCTAGGCTTATCCTATCGGATTTCATTGAGATGACACCCATAAATGACATGTTCCCTATTGAACAACTCTTTAAAGTCGCCCAATCACCTTGGTTTGCTGACATTATGAATTATCTTACTCAGGTGTCACGCCAACTCATTGGACTACGTAAGATAAAAAAGAAAATCTACGCTGAGGTTCGCAAGTTTATCTGGGATGATCAGTATTTATTCAAATATTACCCAAATCAAATCATTAATAGATGTGTTCCTGATAATGAACAACACAGTGCCATCTCCTTTTGTCATTCTCAAGCATGTGGTGACCACTTCTCGACTAAGAAGATCACGACTAAAATTTTGCACTATGGCTTTTACTGGCCTAACATGTTCAAAGATTCACACAGATTTTGCAAAGCATGTGAGCGTTGTAAAAAATTGGGAGGATTGTCCCATAGAAACTTGATGCCACTAAACCCAATTCTCATTATCGAAGCATTTGATTGTTGGGGCATCAATTTCATGGGATCATTCCCCCAATCTTTTGGAAACATCTATATTTTACTTGTGGTAGACTATGTTACCAAATGGGTTGAGGGTCTTCAGTGTCGGAATAATGACCATCGCACGGTCATGAAGTTCTTAAAAGAAAACATCCTATCCCCGCTCGGAACTCCTCAAGTCATCATAAGTGATGGAGGATCCCACTTTTGCAATAGGTCATTCACAATTCTAATGAAGAAATATGGTATTTCACATAAAGTAAGCACTCCCTATCACCCTCAGACAAGTGGCCAAGCCGAAATATCAAATAGGGAAATCAAATAAATTTTAGAGAAAACGGTTAACCTCGATCGTAAGGATTGGTCAATTCGATTTACCGATGCATTATGTGCTTGTCGTACGACCTATAAAACCCCTGTTGGAATGTCAACCTTTAGACTTGTCTATGGGAAGGCTTGTCGGTTGCTCGTTGAATTGGAGCATATGATGTATTGGGCGATAAAAAAAAAAATTAATTTTAATCTTGACAATCTGGCTCGCTTTGCAAATTACAATTAAATGAACTAGAAGAAATCCAGAATGATGCTCATGAGAATTCTAGAATTTACAAGGACAAGATGAAGATGTTTCATGACCGAAACATTCTTCAGAAATATTTTAAGCCAAACCAAAAAGTCATTATGTATAATTCTAGATTTCACCTTTTTCTCAGTAAGTTGAGATCTCATTGGATTGACCCCTTCAATGCTAAAAAAGTCTATCCTCACGGGGCTATCGAGATTGAGAACTCGATGAATGGTAACATTTTCAAAGTGAACGGTCATTGTCTTAAACCATTCATTGAGAATTTTGATTTAGAGGTTATGTTCATTCTTTTGATTGATCATATGTATCATGATTGACCTTCTAGTATGACAGAGGTCCATGTAGATTTATTTCTTTCTTAAGATTAGGTTAGTTTGTTTTAGTTTAGTACTAATCCCTTTAGACACTGAAGAATTCCTACCATATTATTTTTCTTCCTCAGGTACTATCCTTCTTACTCACTCTTTTATTTTTGTCATCTTATGATTGTGCTTAAAGCATATTTCTTACATTGAGGACGATGTAGATTTTAGGTTAGGGGTGAGATTATTTTCTTACTATTCTTCTCACTCACTCCTCTCTTTTTGAAGATTGATATGCTATGAATTTGAATAAGTTGTGAGTATTAGGATAAGACATAGAGTGAAAATTTTGAAAATCTAGAGTTTAGTTAACGTAATAAACTTTTGACTAAGTTCTTTTTAATGAATTGATTAATAGAAACTTAAAACATTAATTGAGTCTAGTTCACAATTCACACTTAACTCATTATCTGTGGAGTATACTTGAATTTTTAGTTTTAGCTTGATAATTACTTAAGAGTCCGGAGATCCTTATCTACCTTAAGTATAAAGAAAGAAGAAAGAAACCCAGTGAGAAAATAGTTGAAAATGGCTATATATTGTATATGTTTGAATGAAAAATAAAATAATAAAAGAAAATAAGAAAGAAAAAGCCATTAATGGAAAAATAAAAGCTGAAAATAAGTGAGAAGGAGATATGTTCATAATCAATTACTGGTGTTGATCTATCCACTTTGAAGGTAATGAGCATGGCTAACATTATGAAGGAAGGTTAACTTGTATAGAATATAAGTTGGAAGCCATTGAGCACACTAGGAACTTGATGTTTAACCGCATTCTACTGGTTGATTGATGAAGAGAACTTAACTTAAAAGAATTACTAATCATATTGGACTCTATATTGATGAAATTCTATTCTTATGGCTTTGAATTCTACTCACATATATAGGACTGCACATGATATTATTTTTTGAGGGAGATTTGAAATTAAATGCTTGAAACATTGATTCTTCGCATGTTTTGCTCGGGATAAGCAAAATACTGGTTGGGGTGAGTGTTAAGTGTGAAATATTGTATATTCCTCCTGTTATGCATTGGTTTTGCCAACATGAATACGCTTAATCTATCTATTTTCACATGTTTTCTCTTGCGAGGTGATTTTGAGATCTAAGGAGAAAAGGATGCTTAAAGCATGAATTTAATGCTCAATGAATTACCAAAGTGAAGATTGGATGTATGGAGGTCAAGATTGAAGATTTCAAGAGTCAAAGAGTCCAAGATCCAAGGAAACCAGGTGAAGAAAGAAGAAAATCGAAGTTGAAAAGTGCAGAAAATCGAATGTGCTGAAATCGATAGTTCGATGCCATCGATAACACCTTCGATGTCATCGAAGCAAGTGTTTAATGACATCAAAAATAGTTCGATCCCATCGCAAAAATCATAAAAAATTAATTTACTTGCTAGACATATTTGAACACCTTTCGATTCCATCGAAGGAGTGTTCAATACCATCGAAGCTAGCTCGATCTCATCATAAAAATCATGAACTTATGATTTTGGTTGTTGGACACTTTAGAGCATTCTTCATTGCCATCGAAGATATTTTTGACCCCATCAAAGCCAAGTTTGATGCGATCAACAGACATGCAATGCCATCAAGAGATTACACATTCAAAAGACGTTTACTGGACATTTTCCCAATTCGACTCAACCTCTTCGATGGGACTTCGATGCCATCAAAGCTGCAACAGCCGCGTAAATTTGAGGCGGTTTTGAAGTTGGTACAAATCAAGCCTATTTAAAGGGATATGTTAGGAGTTTCTAGATACGAATTAGGGTAGAAGAAGTAGAGAAAGGAGTTGTGGTGCTTTAAGGAGTCCCTCCTCTTCAATAATTCCATTCTAGTTAGTTTTGATTTTTTTTTAATTTTTTTTTATTTTTTTTGCTTTAAGAGTTCTAGTTTGATCATGTTTATGGTTGGCTAATATATTAGTTAGAGGTAAAAAGTGAAGCTTGTAGTTCGTTTGATGTTTACACTACCAAAAAAATGACCAAAGGCTATGGAGCATGCTAGTTTTTAGCTACGGATATACACCGTAGCTCTATTACTACGGCTTAAAACCGTAACTAAAAATAATAAAACCGTAGCTAAAAGCTAATGCCACCACCCGTGCCTACAACATGTGACAGCCCCATAAGGAACTCTACGAGGCCCATTAAAATGTGTGTGGTCCATCTTTTAGATCATTTTAGGGCAAGATCCCAAAAAAGGAAGTAGATCAAAGGCTCAAGTGGACCACACGGTAGGAAACAGTGGAGATTATATATATACCATTGATCGATGGTGTGGTTCAATTGGACCTTCGATTTGCCTAGATTTTTGGGCCATTCTCTATAAAAAAATTATAAAATTAATGGACGGAGTGGATATATCAAATGCATCATGATGGACCCCACAAAGCTCCTGGTTGGACCATCCATCCAGAACCCGTCAAACGTACAAATGCGGAGGGGCGGTGAAGGATGGCACAACGGCTACGGCTAGTGGGATTTTAGCTACGGTCTAAAACCATAGCAGAAAAAAATGCGAAAACTCATCCCACGCACTGCCCTTTTTCTCCTTCCCCCTCAAACGAAACTTTCCAAAATTTCTCTCTCCCTCCATTCCGGGGAAAAAAACCAAAATCCGTGCATCCCTTTTATCTCCCGTGCTCTCTCTCGTCCACTCTCCCTCTCTCACTCCCTCTCCCTCTCCCTCACGACCCTAACCCCTACCTCCCTCTGTCGCTCCTTCTCCCTCTCCCTCTCCCTCTCTCGTTCCCTCTCCTCTCGACTGCAACCCTTGAGCGACACACCCCCTTCACCTGAGCGAAAATCCACCCTTGCGGTCCCCGCCCTTCACCTCTTCTCTATCTCTCCTCTTTGACTAGGTACCCATTTCTCTCACCATATATTCTAAGTTTGATTTTGAGTTTTTATTTCTAAATCTTCAAATCCACAAATTAGGGTTTCGTTTCCTGTAAAATTTGTAACAGGAAAAGGATTTAGGTTCTGTAAAATATTTAACATGAGAAAATGGGAAAGTTTTTTTTTTTGCAAGGTATTTAATGATTTTTCTTTTTTGTACACTCAAGAGGGCTTTCGATCTTCCTCTATTCAATTGATCCAGTGTCGATTGACATTTACAGGTCTCTCTCTCTCTCTCTCTCTCTCTCTCTCTCTCTCTCTCTCTCTCTCTCTCTCTCTCTCTCTCTCTCTTTATTTCTCTCAATTGATCCAATGTCGATTGACATTTAAGGATTTTCGTTTCCTATAAAATTTGTACACCAGCTATTTACTTTGTGTCTATCAATGTTTATGATGATGGTTATTATTATTTTTATGGCCACTTCTTAGAACAGTTAGCATTATGTTTTATTGTAACATCCTGGATTTTTGCCAACCTGGGATTAGACGTCCTTAGGCGATGGGTCGATCCTAACCCCTTATTAACTTGTCAGAACTAAATCCCACAGTCTAAAATCGCTCCTTAACCCATTTCCTTCACAAATCCCACCCTTCACCACCTTGTTCCTTAAATTTTCTAAGTACTTTCACCATAGACACTATCTTAAACTAGCTAAGTAGTATAACTTGGATCACTTTATATACAAACTACAAAGGACTAAGTACCACCTCAGACAGAAATCTTACAAGACTAAATCCTTTAGAAATTAGGCGAGATTTAGTTAGTGTTAAACTAGAGTGCCTGTGAAATTAGCACCAATCACTTTAAATACGATCTGCAAGACCCAAAACTTGTAGAATCATTGACGATAGGTCACCCTATAATCTAGGATCAATCTCATTACCCGGCTGCTCTCGGGAGCATCTCGAAACTCCGTATCGGATCTGGACCGCACGTCGGAAGTCCGATTAACACGAAGTTAAGCAACTAGGACCGCCTCGCTGGGCTTGACAACCATCTCAGAAATCAAATCCAGATAGTGTCCCAGCGCTATTCGCTTGAGCTCGGAGTGAAGAGCGTGAGAAATGTGAAATTAATTCAAAATAAAATATCTTGAATAGTAATTTGGCACCTCTCGCTTGCGGATCAGTTTTAAGCAACCAGACCGTCAGAATCAGACCAAATTACACCCTCGGATCAGGAGAAATTTCATACACATTTACATGTACTCGGAATCTCCGATCGAGATCCGCTGACCGTTGAACTGAAACTGGTCCGCCACGCGTGATCTGGAATCCCGACCGAAACGAAAACTTAATAGAACGTAGATCCAGTGTTAGTGAGCTTAAGTCCGACCTTTGGCTCAAGGAGGCCCGCCAGAAGTCCTCCGTTGAGCTGAAACTGCCCCGCTTTGGTTATAACCTAAGTATCCTTTGACTAGGAGTCTATTTCGGTGAGTTTTTAGGCTATATAAGGACCTTAAACCCTCTCTCATTGCAGCCATATGAATTTGAGAGAAAACCTAGATTGAGAAGAGAGAAAAGAGAGAGAAAGTGTGGGAGCTGTGGGAGAATCTCCCTGCCACTCTTCCCTGCCGCTATTCGGGCTCCACCGCCTGATTTTCATCGCTTTCCGGGCAAATCCGACTCCGTTTCTAGGTAAGAAACCCTAACCCTAATCTGATTTGGGGCTTGGGTGGTTGTAGGTTATGAAATAGCTAACCTATTTCATTTTATAGGTTGCCAAACTGCCGAATACGGAAGCTTAGCAAACCTATCGACTCCGTTACGATTCTACGACAAAAGGTGCGGACTTTAGGTGTATAGGTTATGGTTTTCAATGCTTTCAATGTCAGATAATGATAGATTCATGATCTGCATGCAATTACACATGTACAAAGTGCTGTTTGTTTTCCGTTTCGATTAAAGATGAAAAATATGGAATTCTACATACTCTGGGTATTTGTAGAAAGTACGGTATACGTATATTTTTTGAAAATGTGTTTGACATATTTATTTGTTGTATGGATATACGATGTATGGATAAAATACTTATTTGGCGAAAGGATTCGCCTAAATACATGTTTTACTTATATACACTATGTATGTTGAAATTGCGTATTCTAGAAAATACTGTATACGTATAAATTTTGGAGATGTATTTATCATGATTATTTGTTGTAGTAATATATTATACATGGATAAAATACTCACTTGGCTAAAGGATAGCCCTAATACATGTTTTGCTAACATACACCATGTATGTTGTAATAATGTATTCTAAGTGTTTGTGAAAATGACCGAATGAGTATAAAATTCTCATTCGTGCTTGCCATGACTAATTGTCATGGATAATTGATTGTTGTATAGGCGATACCCCTTTGACGAAAGGATTTACCCTAAATCACGCCACGGCCAATACACACTATATATGCTAAAATGTGTGGCCCAAGTGTTTGTGGAAATGACTCAATGAATATGGAACTTGGATTCCTGCTTGCCATGACTATCCGTCGTGGGTGTATGCGTGTTATGATTGGGGTAACTCCCTAGTGAAAGGATTTGGCCTTATACCTCTGTGATCAACATATGTCATGTATGTTGATTCCTGTATTTTAAAGTGTTTGTTGAAATGTCTGAATGAGTAGTAGTTAGTAAATTGTAATGTTTAAGGGTGTTGAGATATGATTCTCAACTCCTTTAACTATGTGTATGATTTCTTTGAATAGCTGTGTGATTAGGAATTGAATATGTATAAACTCATGCTTGTGTTGTGCTTTATAACATGCTCAACTGCTTTTATGATTTTATCTATGTAATGCATATGTTAAATTCATGTTTACGTTGTACGATCCATCATGGGTGATGGGGGAGTGGAGCAACGAATGCGTGCAACAGCCCTGGCAGCCCTAAACGGATATTATCAAACTTTGATTATATGATTTGAACCTTGATCCATTACTGCTTTACTATTTGAAATTGATTGTGTTTGGGGTTATGTTTATAGTCCAGACAATCGGTACCAGAATTGAATTCGTGGCTGTGATTCATTTGCCACGTGAGATGTGTTTGACGAACTCGAGTCATACTTCGGTTGGCGATAGTGGTTGGTGAAGAGTCCATGGTTGTCTTAAACATAGAACACACACATAGAACATACCAAGGTTTTGACACACAAAATTTGACAATCAAAGAGGTATCATATAATAGCACTAACAATCTCCCCCTTTGGCAAATTTGTGACAAAACATATATATAAAAACACAATAGAGGAATCATGAATCATGAATTAGATGTGTCAACACATGACAACCATATACAATATGAGAGATGTTGAATTACTCCCCCTCAATAAGACTCCCCATTTAAGGAATTAAGGATTGATGCAAACACCATCAACAACATAAATACCACAGATATATGTACCATTCTCCCCCTTTTTGTCAAAAATATGACAAAGGAAGAACATATAAGCGCAGGAAGACAAATGAGTGCATAAAAGATTTAGGAGAAGATATTACATACCAAAGTCACAGTTATAAGTTAAACAGTTCCAAGAAAAATCCAAAGTGAAATCAGTTCAAACTACATTTAATAAACATTTAATCAGACCCTGAAGAAGGAGCAGGAATGGTAGGATCAATATGATGAAGGCCTTTTTGTAAGCGCCTCAAATACTTATGCATTTTCTTAAATTGTGCATTATGGCCAACATGCATATTTTCCACCTTTTCTTCTAATGCACTTAGACGTGCATCGAAATCAGAAGGAACAAAATCTGGATCATCTTCAGATGCAGACTCAATATCATCAAAAAGATCATCCATGTTGATATCCTCATTAGGAAGATCATCTCCTTCATTCGCATCTCCAACTCCAGCAGCTCCACCACCCTCGTCATTATCAACTTGACCAGCGGCCAATCTCAACTTCATTTTGTTTATGTTGGTGTTGTTGAAAATAAGGTGATGGATAGGAGCTTCACCAACAGGCATAGTGACCAACATGTGAGTATCTAAGACATTTAACAAATATCCAAATGGAATGTCACCATGACCTGGCTGAGACCGAAACTGAATAATAGAATAACAGATCAATGAAGGTAAGCAAACATTGGCACCACTAACGATTGAGTACAGGATACGAACCATCAGAAGAGTCAATTCAGTTTTGTTACCAGCCCTAGGATACACATTAGATGTAAAAATACGATGAAGAACTCTATATCTGGGCAACAGCCACCTGGTCTTGAGAACAGTACCATTGACAGACCAAGGTGCATCCATATTACAAAGGGCTCTAGTCAATAAACGTTTCTCAGATTCAGTAACTTTATCACCCAATGTGGAAGGATGGATTCCATCATCATTTACTGGAATATCCATTACCCAGAAATCAAATGACGATCCACAGTAAAAGGCCCTTCTCTTGTAGTAATAATAAAAGTTAATTCCTCAAGAGAAAAGTCTATAATACATGCAACCATGGCCTGAGCAATTGACTGATATGCCGGCCCTCCCCAATTCAAAATGTTAACCCAACCAACAGATTGAAGGAGAGGAACTAGATTAAATTGAGCAATATGATTGATACAAACTGCTTTCTCAACAATAACTTTCTTAAATCGAAAATCACGAACTTGTGGAGGGTCATCATTAGGATCTCTAAGATGACGGCGAGATACAACATTGGACCTAGATGAAGAAGCACCTCTACTAGTTCGCTTTTTACCTCTAACATCCATATTCTTGAAAAGATTGAAGGAATTTCAAGAAAAACAAGATGGTTTTCAACCAAATCAGAAAATGAGGAAGACAACCCCAAACCCTTGAAGGAAATAAGAAATAATCAACACTAACAAGGAAGACAAGAAGTAATGTTCAAGATTCTTCAATAAAATCAAGAGAAATACTCAAACCTGGAGAAATCCCATAGATGGGTACGACCGGTCGAAGCTATGCCCGTTGGAGAGAAGAGGGAAATGAAGAAAAAGTGATTTTTTCCCCAAATAAAGGAACCAGCGCGATACACGACCGGTCTTGAGTATCCTCGACCGGTCTAACCACGACTGGTCGAGACTATCCTCGACTGGTCGTGTAAGACCAAAATATGCATTTTTTATTTATCTTTATTTTTATTTTTTATTATTTTATTTTTATTAAAATGCATAATCAATCATCTTATATTACACATACCGAGATCAAATTTCAATTTATTGAACTTGCATTTATCGAGTGGTTTGGTGAAAATGTCAGCAAGTTGTTTCTCGGTAGGAATATATTCTAAACAAATTACTTTTTCTTCAACAAGTTCACGAATATAGTGAAATCTAATGTCAATATGCTTAGTTCGTGAATGCTGGATTGGATTTTTGGAAATATTAATTGCACTTGAATTATCACAATATAAAACTATTGAGTCTTGTGCAATACCATAATCACTTAACATGCGTTTCATCCAGACTAACTGAGTACATGCATTTCCTGCAGCAATGTATTCAGCCTCAGCAGTTGAGAGTGAAATGGAACTCTGTTTCTTGCTGAACCAAGAAACTATGCAATTTCCAATGTAAAAGCAACCACCACTGGTTGACTTTCTGTCATCCATATTACCAGCCCAATCAGCATCCGAGAACCCAGCCAATTGCACACTAGTATCAAAGGGATACCAAAGACCCAGATTAACTGAACTTGCAACATAACGAATAATGCGTTTAACAGCAGTCAAATGAGATTCTTTAGGATTAGACTGATATCTAGCACAAATTCCAACACTAAAAGCAATATCAGGTCTACTTGCTGTTAAATACAGTAAACTACCAATCATGCTTCGATATAGTTTAGGATCTATATCCTTACCTGTAGAGTCTTTTGAGAGCTTTAGAGAAGTACTCATAGGAGTATCAAAATTCTTACCATTTTCAAATCCGAACTTCTTAACTAAATTTAGAGCATATTTAGTTTGAGAAATAAAAATTCCATCAGATTGCTGTTTAACTTGCAATCCTAGAAAATAGTTTAATTCTCCGACCATACTCATCTCAAATTCAGATTTCATTAGATCTGCAAACTCAACAGTCATGTCAGTACAAGTTGATCCATAAATTATATCATCAACATAGATTTGAACCATTAAAATATCATTGTTCTGCTTTTTAACAAAGAGTGTTTTATCAACACTACCCATTTGAAAATTGTGACCCAGTAAAAACTTAGTCAATTTTTCATACCATGCCCTGGGAGCTTGTTTCAACCCATAGAGAGCTTTCTTAAGGCGATAAACATGATTAGTAAACTTAGGATCTTCAAACCCTGTAGGTTGTTCAACATAAACCTCTTCATGTAAATCACCATTAAGAAAAGCACTCTTTACATCCATTTGATAAATCTTAAACTTTCTAAAACATGCAATGGATATAAATAATCTGATTGATTCAAGGCGTGCAACTGGAGCGAAAGTTTCCTCAAAATCGATACCTTCAATTTGAGTGTATCCTTGCACAACCAGTCTTGCCTTGTTTCGAATAATATTTCCCAATTCATCAGACTTATTTTTGAAAATCCATTTAGTTCCAATAATATGTTTATCTTTTGGTCTTGGAACAAGATACCAGACATCGTTACGAACAAATTGATTAAGTTCTTCCTGCATCGCAACTATCCAGTTTTCATCAGAAAGAGCTTCCTTTACATTAACCGGTTCTATCTGAGAGGTGAAACACACGTAATTACAAAAATCTTCTAATTGTCTACGAGTGCGTACACCTGTGAGAGGATTTCCAAGGATTTGTGTAGTTGGATGATCTTTGACAGTCCTCACATCATGATTAGATTCACTTGATGAAGTTTCTGGTTTTTCAATTATAAGAACTTCATCATTATCTGAACTAGGGGCTGAAGTATTTAAGTGATCATCTATGACCACATTGATGGACTCTTGAATAACTCCAGTCCTTTTGTTCAGTACACGATATGCACGACTGTTTAATGAATATCCTAAGAATAATCCTTCATCACTTTTTGTATCAAATTTTCCCAAGTTTTTCCGGTCACGTAAAATATAACACTTACTGCCAAAAACGCGAAAATATTTGACTGTAGGTTTTTTGTCAAACCACATTTCGTAGGGCGTTTTATTATTTGATTTGCAAGTATAAACACGATTAATAATATAGCAAGCAGTATTAATCGCCTCAGCCCATAAATTCTTAGAAACCTTCATGCTA
The DNA here is from genome assembly GCA_021015155.1 of Magnolia officinalis. Classification (NCBI taxonomy): domain Eukaryota; kingdom Viridiplantae; phylum Streptophyta; class Magnoliopsida; order Magnoliales; family Magnoliaceae; genus Magnolia; species Magnolia officinalis. The sequence continues at coordinate 19,157,372 of JAJHSJ010000015.1, forward strand.
TTTAGCATAACAGTTCCCATTTCTTGAAGAACTCTATTTTTTCTTTCCACAATGCCATTTTGCTGTGGAGTTTTAGGTGCAGAGAATTCATGTGATATTCCATGATCATTACAGAATTTCTCAAAACAGCTATTTTCAAATTCGGATCCATGATCACTTCGGATCTTACTCACATGAGAACATTTTTCAGTTTGGATCCGTTTGATTATCTTTTTTACTTCATCAAGGGTTTCTGATTTGTCCTTTAAAAATGAAACCCCAAGTGAATCTGGTGTAATCGTCTACAATAACCAGAATATATTTTTTACCTCCTCGACTTTCCGTTCTAGTTGGTCCTATTAGATCCATGTGGAGAAGTTCGAGTGGTCTTGATGTGGTATTTGAGTTCACCTTTTTGTGAGATCTCCTAGTTTGTTTACCATACTGGCATTCACCACATATTTTATCTATTTTTTGAATCTTTGGTAGACCTCTTATTAGTTCTTCTTTGCTCAATCTATATAAGTTCCGGTAGTGTACATGTCCAAGACGTTTATGCCATAATTCAGTTTCATTGGTATGGACCATGTAACACATTTGGTTAGATGAGCTGTCATTTCTCACTATATAGCAGTTTTCAGAAGTTCTGAGACCAGTTAATATCACAGATCCCTTTTTGTCTATAATCTCACAACCTTGATTGGAAAACTTCACACTATGATTGTTATCGCATATTTGAGATATGCTTAACAAGTTGTGTTTTAAACCTTCAACATATAAAACATTCTTAAATAAGCGTAGATTATGGAGTTGAACCGTACCTTGGCCAATAATTTTGCAATTGCTACCATCACCAAATGTGACTGACCTATCAGTCATATCTTGTAGATCGGTGAAGAGAGCTTTGTCACCAGTCATATGCCTGGAGCAACCACTGTCTAGGTACCACTTTGAAAGGCTAGTTGCTTTGAAAGCAGTGTGAGCAACCAAGCAGTCAACTTTAGGAACCCATTTCATAACAGTTTTAGGTTTAGGAACATAGTTGGTCTTCTTTTGTTTATATTTGACAGAATGACTTACAGAGTTAGATTTTAAAAGTTCCTTGAGTAAATCAACTATTTTTTCAGCTAAAGGATTTTTCATTTGACTTTTGAAGTTGACATAGCTGTTTTTAGGTTTTTGAAAATTTTTGTTGTTTTGACAAAACCTTGTGAAGTGTTTTTCTTTTTTGAATTAGAGGATTCTCCTTTCACAAATTTAGGTGGAGAATTCTTCTGTTTATGAGGTATTGTTTTATCATACCCCAACCCGGATCTATCACCACATTTTTTTGAACCGGATAGAAGTTTTTCTAATTTAGAATCACCTTGGGTATACCTCCAAGTTTCCTTTGAATTCAGAAGAGAAGACACTTCATTTTTTAGTCTCTCAATTTCAGATTTTAAATCAACAATCAGAGAGTTTTTGAATTCTAAATCGCTTTTTGATTTTTCAAAATAATCTGATATTTGAGATTTTTCTAAAACAAGCAAGTCAAAACAATCTCTAAGTTTAGAAAATTTTTCTCTTTGAAGTTTAAGCTTCACAGCAATTTTACAACTCTCTTTGTATAAGGCATTGTAAGCATCTTGAAGATCTTCTTCATTTTCATGGTCATTATCCAAATTTTCTTCACTAGTAGAATCATCGTGATCAGAGAAGGTAAACTTAGCTAGAGTCATAAGGGCTTTTACTTCATTGCCCGACTCGGTTTCGGAATCTTCTGATTCAGAAGAAACTTCAGAGTCAGATGATTCATCCCATGTAGCCAACATACCTTTCTTTTTGGATTTTTCCTTATTAGGACATTTGTTTGCTAGATGCCCATACTCATGACAGTTGTAACATTGACTGTCTTTCAAAGATTTTCGAGTTTTAGATCTAAACTTCTTTTTATCATTTGATTTTTGAAAATCAACTCTTTTCTTACTTTTAAAAATTTTGTAAAATCTTTTTGCAATAAGAGCTAAGTCATCTTCAGAATCGGATTTATCTTCTACCGTATTTTTGGAAGATTTCAAAGCAATTGATTTTCCTTTAGGAACTTTAAAATTTAATTCATAAGTTTGTAGAGACCCAACTAGTTCTTCCACCTTCATTTTGTCCGTGTCACGAAGTTCTTGGATTGCGGTTACTTTAGAATTGAACCGTTCAGGAAGAGAGCGTAGAATTTTTGCACACACTTTATTTTCTGGGATTTTATCACCAAGACCCCACATTGAGTTTACAATGTCATTTAATCTAGTATAGAAGTCCATAAACATTTCATTTTCCTCCATGTGAATTTCTTCAAATTTAGTTGTGAGGAGTTGGACTTTAGATTTTTTGACAATCGATGTACCCTCATGTGTCATTTCTAAAATATCCCAAGCTTGCTTTGCAGTATCACAGGATATGATTCTTTTGAACTCATCCGGTGATAGTGCGCAAGTAATTGCATTAAGTGCTTTAGCATTAGCACTACTCTCACTTTTCTGAAGAGTGGTCCATTGATGGTATGGTGTAATTTTCATAGATTTAGAACCATCAATTCCAGTAACTTCCATGGCAGGAGGCTTCCATTCAATCACTGTGGCTTGCCACACACTCTCATCCATTGATTTGAGGAAGATCCTCATTCTGGCTTTCCAATAAGCATAGTTGGAGCCATCAAATGGTGGAGGCCTAGTGACTGAGAGGCTATCAAAATTTGACATTATTAAATATAGCTTAGATCGTTAGCTCAGGAAATAAATCCAAATACAAAGAAAAAGCGAGCTATTAGGCTCTGATACCACTTGAAATGGCCAAGCTAAATGTCCTAGAGGGGGGGTGAATAGGACAATGCCAAATAAAAACTTATAATAGCGGAATTAACGAAATATGATAGCCAATGAACTAATTAAATAAATTGTAATGCAGAAATGAAATACAACCTCAAACAATTGAAATTGAGTGGTTGATACAAACGTTGTTCTAAGGACAACCTTTCACCAAAAACTCAGTGTTTATGGTAGGACAACCTTATGTCTAGAAATGTCTTTGTATCAAATACACAAATCAAAGAGGAATAAAGAAACAAATACAAACTGCACTGAATAAATTGAATTTACAAATGTCTTGTTCTAGGGACAACCATACACCATAAAAATGGCAGGGCAACCTTGCTGGAACAATTTGGAATTTAAAGCTTGAATCAATAAAAAGAATTGCTGGAAATAAATTGTAGAAATAAATCACTAAATTATTACAACATTCCCACACTTGCTTGTAATTTCAAACTGTTACAACATTCACATCCACAAGGAAAATAGAACTGAATGATAAAAGAAAACATTCAATCCACAAGACAAGAAGTTATAGTGGTTCGCCTGTGTGTTCACCAACTGTTCTCAAACAGCCACACAGAATGCTACTCCACTCCTAATATCCTCACACAGGGGATATTAGCGTTCTCTAATAAAACTGGTTTTCACAGGTTTACCAAAAACCTTCACAATTGTGTCTTTGTCACTTGGGCTTACACAATTAAAAAAAAAACCCTCAATCTGAGTTTTCTGGCTCTCCTCAGATAACCATACACATAGAGATTTTTCTGGCAAATCTCATAAAAAACCAAAACAGAAATTACAGGAATTGTAAAATACCTGGATCTTATCCTTTTGCAGTAGCCCGGAAGAACCGATCAGAGTAGAGATGATAGTTCAATGTCCAATACTCAAATTATTGAGGTTCTAAGTTCTAATTGATTTTAAATGAAATCTCAAAGGGCTAGCTCTATTTGATTTTAATTCCAAGAAGAAGGAATACACGATTTCCCCTTTTCAAATAGGATTGGAATTTAGAATAAAATCAAATATAAAAAGCTAACAAAAGGAATTAGAATGAAGCGCAAATTAGCTTAAATTTAAACACGACTTATCTCAGAGTGGAACCTTGCTTTTATAGAATTTTCAATGAATAAACTCTGAAATTCGTGTGCTATTTATAGTTACAGAAATTCGTCTTCGACTGGTCTAGAAGTTCCCACGACTGGTCTTAGAAGAAACAGATTTTTGAATTTCTGCGCGGATTCAGGAAAACCGATGTACGACTGGTCGTAGGCAGTCCACGACTGGTCGAAGGTCCTCCACGACCGGTCGAGACCCCTTCTCGACTGGTCGAGCAACAGTGAATTTAGTCGCTGGAGTTTGAGCCGAGGCTCCACGACTGGTCGAGCTTCGAGTCGAGGCCGTTTCACGACCGGTCGTGCAGACTTCAAGACTGGTCGTGAGCGAACCAGAAAATCCGATAAATTTGAACAATTCCAAGACTGGTCTAGAAAATTCTTAGACAGGTCGAGCCAGTGCTAGGACTGGTCGAACCAGAACCAGGACTAGTCTAAGAGCAGCTCAAACACATGTTTAAATAATTTGGATAATGTATCCAAAGTGACCTACCCTAAGGTCAGTGACTATGGTCTATCAAACCTGAATAATGAAGTATGGACATTGAACTCTACTTCATTCAACGAATGATAAATCTTTTAGTACTTAAAGCCTGAAGTACGAGTCGTCCAACCACTTGAACCTGAAGTCAGAGTCGTCCAAACACTTGACACCAACATTTATCTTGAACTTGAATAACCAATAAAGAATGCCGTGACTTCTTTGTATCTTCTTCTTTATATCTTCTTCTTTATATCTTCTTCTTTATATCTTGAAGCCGCTTGAAGAGTCCATGGTTGTCTTAAACATAGAACACACACATAGAACATACCAAGGTTTTGACACACAAAATTTGACAATCAAAGAGGTATCATATAATAGCACTAACAGTTGGTCACGCGAAGTGCTTATGCACTTCATGTCGTTTAACTTGTTGTGCGCTCAAGCTAGCCGAGCTCGTCAGGCAACCCGATCTGTCTTATGTATGTTCACCATGTTTGGACGCTATTGCTTGAACGTAGGGTACTAAACTTACCAGTGGAATCCCTTTTAACCATGATACCTCGATCCGCTAAGACTCATGAGCCGGGCATGGTGGTATGAGATACCGTGGTCGAGCTGTCGGCCTACGCTGGGGCCAAGTGCCTCCCCGTAGTGACCAGTGAGCAACCAAACTCGTGAGCCGATTATGGTGGTATGGGACACTGTATTCGTGCTGTCGGCCTACATTGTAAGGTGATGGGGGAGCGGTGCAACCTTTGTGCGTAACAGCCCTGGCAGCCCTTTGTAGTGACCTCGATTATACTCTGAAATCGCAGTGAGCCTTAGGGTTTGCCGCGGTATATAGAGTATGAACTAGGCCTGTTTCTGTATTGTGATGAATCGTTTAAGGGGTGATGGGGGAGTGGTGTAACCTTTGTGCGTAACAGCCCTGGCAGCCTCTGCAGTGACCTAGAAAATACACCATCTTCTGATATTAACTAGGACTGACGACCCTAGAATGGATCATGTTTGGGAATGATACAAGGGAGGTACTTTAGTTTCCCAATCCTGCTGTTTGAAATGGACTAATTAAAAACTCGGTAATCATGCTCATCATGCATTGTATGTGCCTGGAAGATGTGGAGCACTGTGGGATGAAAGCATGCCGCGAGCGTGAGATGGTGTCGCATGAGGGAGTATGTCAGTGAGGGCATCCATCATACCTGCATCCATACTTGCATTAATAAGAGTAGCTAGGAGTGTTTGACTTTACTGCTTTATCATTACTGCTTGACTGTGTTGATAACATGTTAACCTATGCTTTATTATTCCACTGAGTTAGCTACTCACTCCCACGTTACGGGACGGTGTTGTACACACCAACTAGATTTGTTGAGTTTCAGTTGATGGCGATGCTTGTGAAGCAGAGCCGGACTACTTCTATGATGATAAGAGGAGTTCTCCTATTTGTATCTCTCTGGCAGGTCAATGAAGACCTGATATTGTATTGACGGGGCTGTGGTACTTGGGATAGGAGACATTACACTTCCTCACATTTGGTATATTTTAGAACTGTACTTATAATTATTTAACCTGGTAATGTTATCACACTCTGGAGACTCATCATAGTTTATATATTTTATCTATCTATCACAGTCTTCCGCTTGCAAATTTAACTGTCTCTGGAGTATGATATGCTGTTTTGGCTTAATCACACTCATGTTCAATGTACGAATACAGTCAACATTCAATCATCATTCATTTTGTTGCATAAGTGATGTTCTGGAACTCGGGAGTTGAGTTTATGCTCGACCCCCAATTTTTAGGGCGTTACATTTATACTTGGGTGACAGGATAACCTTTCTGCAATTGATATCTAATGATGATTTTTATGAGCACTATTGAAACATGGATTTCAGTTTTTGGGTTCTTGTTTGCATACTAAGTGGAAAGATTGTATTCCTCTCACAACGACAGTCACTTAGGTCCTTGCGCCAAGATTCAAATTATGGAAAAGTGTAATGATTTCTTAGTGGAATCCATCCTTTTCTTTGCTATCCAAACAATAAAAATTGTCACATCAAAGGAAAACTGTTTTTCTGTTCCATTGTTTGGCATGGAATCCCTATTATCCAAACATGGCCTTATATTTATGTCCGATTATGACAGCAAGCAGCTTGGTCCCAGGTTTCATCTTGAAGGCTAGGCTTGGACAGATCCAGACCCTATACCTGCTCATTGACAACCCTACTGAAACTGTATAGAGAGCTAGATGATGTTTCAATCTGATTGCCTTTTCCGCACTTGTTCAACATGAATATCTGAGCATAATAAGAAAAAAATGAACTAGCAGTTCATGGATGGCCAACCAATGACGATTCTCAAATTCTGCAAATTTTATGCACATCACTAACTACTCCTTTCTTAATTCTGTAGACTCATTCCTCTGGATCATGTAAAATCTCCCATGCACATCAGCCTTAGCCGTGTTTTCATAACCAGGACTTTTGCATTTCTAGAAACTAGAACTCACAATGACCTTTGAACTGCACATGTGACTGTTGAGAAGTCCAATTTTGCAGACCTTTCATCTCATTTCTTATTGTAGAACGTGCAAGAAATCCATTTGCTGATCACTAGTTCTGGGAGTCCATTGGTTGTCTTCGAGTCTGTCTTTTTGTGCATTTTGTTCTGGGGACAAGGTCATCTGTTTGGAATAATTTGTGTCACTATCTCTCTCTCTCTCTCTCTCTCTCTCTCTCTCTCTCTCTCTCTCTCTCTCTCTCTCTGTTAGAAACACTGCAAGTTACTCTAGGACAAGGTAGCAACATATCTCTCTAGTCTGTTGGTCTAACATGGTAATATGAAGGAACCTTGTATAAGGAAATCTTTGAGCTGGTGTGCATTTGGTGTATTTTTTATATGCTGCTCCTGGAACGTTGGTTTCTTTAATTGGCAGTTTTGAGTTCTTCACATGGTTCCCATGCTATCAAGGCATATTTTCTTATGTGCTCTGCTATTTATCACTACTTAAGGATGTTGGCTCTCTTCATATTCTTATTATTTGTGTCTAACCCTTGTATTTGAAAAACAGAGCCATATACCAAGGTATACAAAAGGGCAAAAAACTGCAATGGGTAAGGCCTGAAGCTCAAGAAGGGTGTGATGTGTCAGATTGGTTCAACATTATGGTACTCCATCAAAACAGGTTAGACATTGTCTTTGAGAGTAACCTAGAAGTTAGAACACATGAAAAAAGAAACAAAAAAAAAAAAAAAAAGAGCAACATAATCAATCTCCTCAACTTAAATTGATTCGTGATGAGTATTTTTCGTGAGTTGCTAGATGTTTGCAATGGGAAATTAAATGCTTACCTGATTAGTTGTTACTTATAATTGTACGTCTGTGCATTGCAGGATCAAGACAAATCCCAAAAATGTGATAAATGTACATTTCCTGCTACAATTCCTGGACTTCATAGTGTGGGGACATGAACATGAATGCTCATTGATCCACAAGTATTGCTGATAACATTTTTTGTTGCCTGTGGATTACTTCCTTCTTATTGCATCTTATTGAGGGTTTCTTCTGTTCATAGGAAGTTCCTGGGATGGGCTTTCATATAACTCAACCAGGATCGTCTGTTGCAACATCATTAATCGATGGGGAAGCAAAGCTTATGAATGTCCTTACTTTAGAAATTAAGGTTGTTTTGGTGAAGGAGCCTATTTCTTTTCACCTCCTTTCACCTTTTTCGTCAATGGTCAAACATGTGAAATACAACTAGTGATTTCTATTTATAGGGGAATCAATATCATCCAACTAAAATACCTTTGAAGTCAGCGAGGCTTTTTGAATATGCCGAGGTATGGAGTTATGTGGAATTTGGTTTTCATATTTTTGAGTATTTTCGTACCATGTCATGCTTTCTAAGCAGGTCATTTTAAAGGACGAGGCGGACATTAACCCCAATGCTCAATCATCTGTTCTTGAGCATTTGGACAAAGTTGTATAAATTTTTCTTTCCCACTTTCATTAAGACCTACAAAACCTCATACCTTGATGGCTACATACTAGTAACTATATTTTAATAAGTTCAGACTGCTTCAGGTCAGAAATCTGATTGAGAAAGGTAGCAGAAAGGCTGTTAGTAGGTCAGACCTCAAGCTTCAGTTAGTTTGCATAAAGGTATTACTTTTGGGAAGTTCTTAGTGGAGTTTCAGATAAATAGTTCTCAAAAGAAGCTTACCAAAATTTTAAGGAAGTTTGAAAGAAGCTTACCAAAATTTTTTGGTTGCAACCGTGTATTATACAATGCTCGAGGCCAAATGGTGTACAACATTCAGGTTTTCAGTTTGTAAAAGTAGGGGTGCTCACAGATATTGAGGGCTTGAAATTATTTGTTAAAATATTTTGAAATTTGCTGATGAAATCTCTCAATCAATAAATATCTCTATAAAATTGTTATGGATTCTGTCAAATATTATTATTTTTCTCCATAGTATTTTCTTGGATTCTGTTAAATCTTCTTTTTCTCCTTAGTATTTTCTTGGGTTATGCTGAGACACATTTTACCTTGAATGTTTATTCTAGAGGCATATATTGTGTCTAAAATTTCAAAACTAAGGGTATGCTTCAAGCTGGCTTTAGTCTGTATTATCTAGTATTGAATTGAATTAAAATAACTAGTAGTTTAGTAAAGTGAAAACTACCTTTTGGAATGTTTTGTACAGAAAATAAACCTCCTTTTCTAGCCTTTCTTGGGTATGCTTGGTTATCATCTGATTCTTTTAGATTTCTTTTTCTAAGTTGATTTAAAATATGATTTATGAGAAAAATGCCAAGAGGATTCATCGAAGATGATTGAAGAGGATCTTCACAACATACATGCCAAATTGCCAATATAATCAAGAAATGAGTAAGGTTGACGTTGTTATTCTGGAAATTTTGTACTAAAGTTGAAACTTTTGAATCATGGAGGTAGGGGCAGCTTGTTACTTGATTCTTGTCAAGTGACATTTCTGCATATAAAACTAACAAATATGGAGATCCACGGTAACTTAAATTTCCCAAGGCAATCTCATTGGGATTGCCTTAGGAAATAACATATGCGAATTGAGCTTATGGTCATTTAAATGAAGAGGAAATAACAAAAATAATGGTGTTTCTTGGCATGCACATGTACTAACACTTGAGTGCTTTATAGCTAACTTAGATATTTGCATTGAGAACCAGCTAGAATTTGTTGATTTACATTTTATCTCTGCATATTGGAAGCTTATGCATGGTCATATGTTCCAAAGAACATTCCTGTTGGAAGGTATATCTTCAAATTATCAGTTCGTCTCTTGTAATTGACAAGAATTTTGTTCTTTTAACTGGTTGGAAGTGTCTGATTTTTAATTGGTTGGTTATTTGTTCCAATGCCAACTAGTAAATGTATGCAGAATTCCGCTTGTCATTTTGTTTTTCGCAGATGCCAAAGTGCTTCATTGTTGTATGAATCATCAAGTATCCAGTGCTAGGTGCTAATATCTCAGTTATCTCAGGTACGTAAGGCACATATGTTCATACATACATAAATTTGTATTTCATTGACAGGTAAAGAGAATTTTATTAAAAGAACACCAATGGGCTAGTATATTACAACATATAGAGTAAAAATGCAATACCATTCGAGAAAGTAACTAATGGGCTAGCGTTCAGTCCAAAATCACTAGACAATAATAGGAAACATGGAAAACTATCATCTTCCTGATTGAACAGGGCTTCCGCAAGTATACTTATGACTTTTGATCTACTTCTATAGTGGTGATCTGCTTGGTGTCAGTCAATTGGTAATGACATGACACAGTGTATTTCTTCCGTTCTACCTTATGAGCATCTAGAAGGAATCTAAAGTTGAAAATTCTGTTGGCTTTATTATGTATTCAACAATGTGGTTAAAACTCAATTCTAAAGGAAGCAAGTTTCAAGTGGGATGATCGATAGAGCATGATTTAGTGGAGCAGCTTTTTAATGATTAATGTGACATTGTTCTTGCACATGCACATCCAGCTTGTAACCTTCATACAATTGAAACTGAAATCTCGACATGGAGAAAGACATCCAATTGCACACTTCTTCCATTGATATGGATTGAAGAAGATGACCCTTAGCAACATGTTGCTTAGGAAATAAGTCTCGACCTCCTTGGCATTCTTTATAAATTATTATCAGACAATTTAATAAATATGTAAAATAAATTCATATAGCATAAGTAGTATAAAACATAATGTGTAAGTCATGAAGGCCATACAATTTGAGACATATTGCATATCCACACTTTTAAGGAGTGGAAACTATTGAGCATTCTATTAGTAAGGCTTGCATTCTTTCATATCCTATGCTTGCTTGCTTAGTTTTAGGAGGATTTGAGTTCTGCATCATTATTCTTTGTTGCTGTTGTTTTTTTCTCATTCTTTTTCCAGAACAACCATATGATCTTGATTAAAGGCTGTCCCACTAGCGATGGAAATTGCATCTGCTTCAGGAACTTGCAGGGATCATCAAGCTTTCAGCACCATCCAGTTTCAGTCTATTTGAAAGCTAAAAATTCATATGGATTTCAATGGATTTCACCTGATGAAACTGAGATCACTCCCTACAGGTGAAGTTCTTGTTTTTATCATGTTGTTTACACACCCTAAACATACCCACAGTCCGAAATACAAGTTGAATCTCAAATAAACAACATGGTAGACTTTAGGAAGGTTTTAATGGTGGGCGTCACTCTCCCCATTGTTTTCTATGTTGGGATCTACTACTGCTATGGATCTGCCTCTTTCTTTGTCTCGTGCCATGAAATAATATTCTTTTTTATGTCATTTCGTCGTCGCCTTTCTTTGTCTCAGCCATGTGCAGTAAGCTTTCGGATCAAAGCGAAGCTGAGAATAGGGTGTTAGTTGATGGCAAATTGATAACTAGTAGAGGCACATCCATGGAGTTCTCGCTTGCGATTGTTGAGAAGTTATTTGGCTACGAGAAGGCATTGGATCTTACTGTCAATGAGAACTTTAAATAGACATAACTATTATGTTGGCATTGTACTTTTGTGAATGGATTAAAATGAATGATTGTATTTGATTGAATGAATGAATGATTGTGTTTGATTGAATGAATGAATGATTTAGCCATGAAGTATTTATCTATATTAGCTTATATGAGTTGATCTATCAGGGCATGTACTATAATGGTAAGAGATGCCATTATTATATTTTCTTAATTTTTTTAAAAAAAATAGGCATTAGCTACGGCTATTAACCGTAGCCCTTTATCTGGAAACCGTAGTTGTTGCCGATTTCAACCTATTACTACGGTTCTCATTCTACTTTTAGCTACAGATATAATCCGTAGCTATATATACTTTAGAGCTACGGAAGCTATGGCTACGGATTTAATCCGTACCTATTGTTTATATGGCTACGGATTAAATCCGTAGCCATAGCTTTAACCTATGGCTAAGGTACCAATGGCTACGGTCGTGCTACGGACTCTAACCGTAGCCATAGGCTTTTAGCTACGGTTTGTATCCATTGCCTTTGCCCAGTTTTCTGGTAGTGTTATTTTACTTTGATTCAAGTTATTTGGTTTACATGTTGAACAATTCATGATTTTTTATTTGAATTAAGAAGTAATTTCATTTTACTTTGATCCATTGTCGACTCCAGGGAAAGCATTTGATATGTTCTTACATGTTTTGCAATTGCGTGATTTGTAAAATCCATTGATCTATCATTGACTCCAGGTATGGTAGATGCTTTGAATTTCCTGCAATCATTACATTGATGCTTTATGAGGAAACCAATCCGATGAAAGTTTATAATATGTTTTGATATATGCATGATGTTTTAATCGCTTTATCATCCGACAGGATATATTAGGAATTTTCCATGCACTGAAAGCTACTTCTTCTTTTTCTTCTATCCTTCTCATGTATCCCTCTGTGGGATACCTAAGCAAAACATGCAGAAGATTAACTTCAAACCACTCTTAGAAAAATAACATTCTTTATGCACATGTTTATAGAATTCAAAGATAGAAGGACAAAATATCATTAGTATAAAACTCAAATCAATAGTAAACCGTTAAACTAAGTTCTTTTTCATCAATTAATTAATAGAATATATTCCAACATCAAGTTCCTAGTGTGCTCAAAGAATTTTATTATAATCCATAAAAGTCATCATTCCCTCAATGATGTTAAATATGATGATTACTTCAAAGTGGTCACATCAACACAAGTCATTCATTCCGAACCCATCTCCCTTCCCACTTATTTTTTCATCTTTTGATTTTTTTTTCCATTAATGTCTTTCACACTATCGTCTTTTTTTTTCTTTTCTTTCTTTTTTATTTAAGCACATGCAATAGCTAGCACTTTTCAATTTCACTCTTTCTTGTGAGCTTGCCATTTTCTTCTTTTTATATCAAAGAAGATAAGGATCTCCAGGCTTGGTCCCTAACACTTTTGAACAAGCTAAACACTAGGAGTTTAAGTTGTAACCTTAAAGAATATGAGTCATATGTGAATTGTGAATTAGACTCAATTGATGTTTAAATCTGCCTATCAATCAAGTCATTAAAAGAACTTGTTCAGAAATCTGCTAATCAACTAGACTTTAGACTTTTAAAGATTACTTTATATATCTCATCATCCTAGACTTAAACACACTCAATTATACAAAAAATCAATCTTCAAAAATAATTTTGAATCCCAAGGAATGAAAATTTTGCTGAAATTTTGATGATTCCATCAAATCTCACCCTTAACCTAAAATCTACATTGTCCTTAATGTAAAAAAAAATGCAATGCATCATACTATGAGACAACGGAAATAAAAGAGGAGAGACTAAGAGAGAGTACCTAAGAAAGTTCAAGGGAATGACATGAATTCACCATCATTGAAAAGAGTGTGTACGTGTAGGACCTAGGCTCTTGTATAGGGCCGAATTCACCAGACACAGGTGTGTATGTGTTACTCTCCGTGGGAGCCTCTGGCGGGAATAAATGTAGGTCCTTAGACTAGGACCAAGGTTATTGGTTAGCCGATTGAAAATCAACTAAAGTCTCTTGTAGAAGCATCCGACGGGAGTGTATTCTAGGTAGGTCATTGTGTAGGACCGTGGTCTTTCTGTAATGCTATAAAGGTTAGAGGTGAACCTAATTTAAAACCTCTGATAGTGAAATCCAGTACACTCATGGGTTGAGTGCGTCTGCCGGGAGTAGAGTAGGGAAACCAAACCATTATACATATGCTCATGTTTGTGATTGTCATTTGAACACTTGTTTAATTATGATGATGTGATTGATTGATGAATTATATGTATGCATGACGAGATGAATGTTAGGATTTGATAGTTAGTACATCCCACACACAGATGTACACTATCATGTTTATAAACTAGTTACTTAGCATGTTACATCCATTGTAATGTACGTGATTGTGCCAACTATTGGCTTGAAAGCTTTAGTGTTAAATTTCTTCATATAGTTTAATTTGCATATTAGTTTCAGTAAGCAATTGTGTGTTAATAGGCTAAAATTTTATTTGTTCATAATCACCCTCATTTAGGATATAATATTCTGTTTATAGCTCTGCCAAGCTTCCGAGCAAAGCTGTAACATCCCGAAAAATCGAGAGTCGAGTAGTAACTCAACACTCGAGTTCCAGAACATCACTTATGTAACATAGATAATGATGATTAAATGTTGTCTGCATTAGTGTATTGAACATGAGTGAGATTAAGCCAAAACAGCATATCATACTCCAGAGACAGTTAAATTGCAAGCGGAAGACTGTGATAGATATATAAAATATATAAAAACAGTGGTGGGTCTCTAGAGTGTGATAATGTTACCAGGTTAAATAATTACAAGTACAGTTCTAAAATATACCACATGTGAGGAAGTTTAATGTCTTCTATCCCAAGTACCATAGCCCCGTCAATACAATACCAGGTCTTCATAGACCTGTCAGAGAGTTACATGTAGGAGAACTCCTCCTCAACATCACAGTAGTCCGGCTCTGCTTCATAAGCATCGCCATCACCTGAAACTCAACAAATTTGGTTGGTGTGTACAACACCGTCCCGTAACGTGGGAGTGAGTGATCAACTCAGTGGAACAATAAAAGCATAGGTTAACATGCTATCAACTCAGTCAAGCAGTAATAATAAAGCAATACAATCAAACAATCCTAACTACTCTTATTAAATGCAAGTATGAAATGACATGATGAATGCCCTTGCCAAACCACCCTCATGCGACACCATCTTACGTTCGCGAATGCGTTCATCCCTCAGTGATCCACATCTACCAGGCACATGCAGTGGGATGATGAGCATGATTACCGAGTAATTATTAGTCCATTTCAAACAACAGTATTAGAAAACTAAGGTACCTCCCTTATATCATTCCCAAACATGATCCATTCTAGGGTCGTCAGTCCTAGTTAATCTCATACGATATTATGGTTTGAGAGGCATAGCGAAGGCATCACAAAGGGCTCATCATCCGTCAGCACGGATACAGATCTCACCGTATGCGGCTCAATTGCTGGCCGTCAGCTCGAATACAGATCTCACAGTACTCGACTCAACTCATGCTCTAGTTGCTGTGAAGGGCTCGTCGCCAATCACAGACCTTAGAGTATACTCGAAGACACTACGAAGGACTTGTCGCCCGTCAGCACGAATACAGGTCTCACCGTATTCGGCTCTCGCCGTAGGTGTCGACAGCTCGAATATAGTGTCCCATACCACCATAATCGGCTCACGAGTCTGGTTGCTCACTGGTCACTACGGGGAGGCACGTGGCCCCATCGTAGGCAGACAGCTCGACCATGGTGTCCCATACCACCATGTCCGGCTCATGAGTCTTAGCGGATCGAGGTGCCATGTTTAAAAGGGATTTCACTGGTAAGTTTGGTACCCTAGGTTCAAGTAGTAGCATCCAAACATGGTGAACATACATTAGACAGATCGGGTTACTTAACGAGCTCGGCTAGCTCGAGCGCACAACAAGTTGAACGATAATAAGCGTATAAGCACTTCGTGTGGCCAACCACTATCGTCAACCGAAGTACAACTCGGGTTCGTCGAACACATCTCACGTGGCAAATGAATCTCAGCCACGCATTCATTTTTGTTACCGATTGTTCGAACATAAACATAGCCCCAAACACAATCAATTACAGATTGAATAAGCAGTAACGGATCAAGATTCAAATCATACAATCAAGTCTGGTATTATCCGTTTAGGGCTGTCAGGGCTGTTGCACGCACTCGTTGCTCCACTCCCCCATCACCCATGACGGATCATACAACATAAACATGAATTTAAACATACGCCTTACATAAATAAAATCATACAATCATTTGAGCATGTTAACAAGCATATCATAAAGCATATTATAAAGCATGTTATAAAGCACTACATAAATAGGAATACAAACACATATATTTCATAAGTAAGTGATTAAAGTAAACGACCTCATGGAGGAAATCATACATGTCTCTAAAGTAGTTGAGAATCCCATCTCAACACCCTTCTAAGGCATCAACTTCTAAACACTTACTCACACAAGCATTTTCACAAACACTTAACATACACTATTTTCAACATACTTAGTGTATGTTAGCAAACATGTATTAGGGCGAGTCCTTTCGCCAAGCAAGTATTTTATGCATATATAATATATTTATACAAAAAACAATCATGGCAACCACATCTCTAAAATATATATGTATACGGTACTTTCTACAATACACTATTTCTACATACATAGTGTATATTAGTAAAACATGTATTTGGGCGAATCCTTTCGCCAAATAAGTATTTTATCCATATATCATATATTCATACAACAAATAATCATGTCAAACACATTTCCAAAATTTATACGTATACGGTATTTTCTACGAATACCTAGAATATGTAAAATTCCATAATCTACATCTTTAATCGAAACAGAAAACAGAAAGCACTTTGTACATGTGCAATTGCATGCAGATCATGAATCTATCATTATCTGACATTGAAAGTGTTGAAAACCATAACCTATACACTTAAAGTCCACACCTTTTGTCGTAGAATCGTAACGGAGTCGATAGAATTGCTAAGCTTCTGTATACGGCTATTCGGTAACCTATAGATCGAAATAGGTTAGCTATTTCATAACCTACAACCTATACAACCCCAAAACAGATTAGGGTTAGGGTTTCTTACCTAGAAACGGAGCTGAAATCGCCGGGAAAGCGATTAGAACAGAGTGGTGGAGCTCGTGGAGCGGCAGGGAAGCATGGCAGGGAGATTCTCCCACATCTCTCATACTTTCTCTCTCTTTTCTCTCTCTTTTCCTAGGGATTTTCTCAAATTCGTATGGCTGCAATGAGAGAGGGTTTAAGGTCCTTATATAGCCTAAAAACTCACCAAAACAGACTTATGGACAAGGTTTACTTAGGTTATAACCAAAGCGGACCTTTTCCAGCTCAACGGAGGACTTCTGGCGGGCCTCCTTGAGCCAAAGGTCGGACTTAAACTCACTAACACCGGATCTAGGTTCTATTAAGTTTTCGTTTCGGTCGGGATTCCAGATCACGCGTGGCGGACCAGTTTCAGTTCAACGGTCAGCGGATCTCGATCGGAGATTCCGAGTACATGTAAATGTGTATAAAATTTTTCCTGATCCGAGGGTGTAATTTGGTCTGATTCTGACGGTTTGGTTGCTTAAAACTGATCCACAAGCAACACGTGCCAGATTACTATTCAAGATATTTTATTTTGAATTAATCTCACATTTCTCACACTCTTCACTCCGAGCTCAAGCGAATAGCGCTAGGACACTATCTGGATTTGATTTCCGAGATGGTTGTCAAGCCCAGCAAGGCGGTCCTAATTCCTTAACTTCTTGTTAATCGGACTTCCGGCGTGCGGTCCAGATCTGATACGGAGTTTCCATGTGCTCCCGAGAGCAGTCGGGTAATGAGATTGATCCTAGATTTTAGGGTAACCTAGTGTCAATGATTTTACAAGTTTTGGGTCTTGCAGATCGTATTTAAAGCGATTGGTGATAATTTCACAGGGACTCTAGTTTAACACTGGCTAATTCTCGCCTAATTTATAAAGGATTTAGTCCTGGGTGATTTCGGTCTGAGGTGGTACTTAGTCCTTTGTAGAAATGTTTAGTTTAAGTATTGTTCCTCATCACCTAAACTTTAAGATAGTGTCTGATGTGAAAGTACTTAGAAAATTTAAAGAACAAGGTGGTGAAGGGTGGGATTTGTGAAGGAAATGGGTTAAGGAGTGATTTTAGACTGTGGGATTCAGTTCTGACAAGTTAATAAGGTGTTAGGATCGACCCATTGCCTAAAGACGTCTAACTCCAGGTTGAAAAAAATTCGGGCTGTTACAATCTACCCCCCTTAAAACAAAATTTCACCCCGAAATTGGCTAAGGGTAATGAAGAAAGATTTAATTATTTCTTTTGCCTAAGTTTTATTGATTTCGAGTTTCTACGCGTGGTAGGACATATACTAGTCTGGTTCATTTTAGTCTACCCCCTTTAAAAATTATTTCTTTATCCCTTGCTTATATCCTGATGGTTTGCTACAATTTATTTCTTTACATATTTGGAGTCTTGACGACAATTCCCAATAATTTAGAGTAAGATAGTTGTTTTCAATGTTTGACCAACACGGAGAGACGATTATAGTGGGCTTGATCCCGATACATTGATCATCTACCGGGCCAGGGTAGGAAGTTCATCGTATCCCTTCCGAATCCTGGTGAATCCTGGTCTTCTATTCGGCCAAGCAGTGAGTCCATTGGTAGTCGCCCAGGATTGAGAATTGGGTCAAGCCGCGAATGCTTCGCAGTTTATATTTCAGTAACTCCGTAGTCCGATCACTCTAAAAACTTAGGGAATGCCCACCACAGGAAGGTTCAAATTTTTTATTTCTCAAGTTGTCTTTTAGGTCTTAGTCTAAAAGAGTCCTCGTTATTATCTATGTCAAAGGAAATGGTGAATAAAATCTTACTAGATCATCCTAAAACGGTTTCTCATAGTAGAACTTACTAGGGCTTCTTTAATGTGCGTATTTAACGAGCACAGTTTCGATCCTGGGCCAGTGGGGTAGGGTCCACCACGCTTTCGCTGCGCCACCCAGATCAAAAGTGTATTAGCCGACCTATCTAGATTGGGCTCATAATGTTCTACCCCCCTTAAAATTTTATTTTCACCCTCAAGGCTCAAGATTTATGTTCTGCTCCGTATATCGGAACAAGGTGTAATTTAGGACCTATCCTTGACATGAAATGGGATGCGGTCTCCCACTACGTTGGTCTTTTTTTCATCGATAATGTGTATTATGGCATTGGTACCTGTGGGTATCGAAAGGAGCTAAAAATAATGGGTAATGTGGTTGATTTCAGGGGCAGATGTGAGTTTGTGGCAAGATGCCTAAGTCTACCAAAGGAGGACTATCATCACGGTCCCAACCTACCTTATTTACTCATGTCAAGCCTAACAGGCGGGCTATCTTTCTAAGTCCATATGCACAATATGTATGCCGACATGGCATGTAATTGGGACCTAATTCCTAACTATTTGTTGCCCATTTGGGTAATTCCTTGGGCCTAAAAGACAAAGTCTCTATCGGCTATATACTCCTAATACTTTTCAAAGGCGAAGTTATAAACTTTTGGTTGCAAGTGGTTTGGCCAACACGGAAGAAAGTTGTGCAGTAGGTCTGAGCCGGATACATGGACCTTCTGCCTAGCCAGGATAGAAAATCGTCGCATCAGTTCTTAATCCTAGTTGATCCCGACCTTCTGCTTGATCAGAGCATAGAGTTCATTAGTCACAACTAGGATTGAGAATTCGATTCAAACCGCGAATACCTCGCTTATAGATAGTTTCTCTACTCCGTGTTCCCGATTGTACTAAGTCCTTGAGAAGGCAATTCTAAGGGTCATATTGATTTGACCTATCATTAAATCCAAGGGATATAGAAGTTTCGTCTGAGCGTGACTAGTTACTAATTAAACAAGCCTCCTAAGAGTTGTTAAAGAAGCCTATGAGTACTAAGGGGATTTAATGAAGGAACGGGGTCTCGCTCCAACCTAATCAAGTCAACTAACTAATTTATCTACATTCCTTAGTATAACCAACCAATAGTTATAATCCAAAGTCTAAGTTTATACACTAGATGATTTCAGTTCATTTCTAATACAAGAAAGGATTTTATCACTTAGGGTCAAAGTTGCCTAATTGGAATTGAGTTGTCTATACTTGACGCTCGAGCATTTCACATATGCTCATACCAACTAAGAGGGTTCTAAGGTTCACATTATATATTTGTTGGATTTCCTACACGGTCATGTCTGTCGAAATCTAGGAGCACCGCTCTAAGTCCAAAACTCCAAGGGTTTATTTGGCCAGTGGTCTTAAGTTGTATTAAATGGGACTGTATTGCTAATCCTACTTCAGGATTGGGAATGACATGTTTGGTAGGAGGGTGGGTGGGATAAAAATAAATTTTATAGGCTTTAGAGAATGATCCTTGGGTTGGAAAGTGTGAGATGGGATTTCCATATCCCACGATGGGGAATTTCTAAGTGTAATTTGAAAGAAAATTCCGGGATATACTTTTCATAGCATACATTCCAAACATGGCATTGGAAAACATGGGATACACCCAATTCAAGGACAATACTTTACACATGCATTTATTGTACCTTTACAATTCTATCCACCTTAAACTCACCTAATGCAATTTGGCCAAACGGGCACTAAAGGGAGAAAAGGGCCTAGAGTTTTGGTTCTTCACAGATTTGGTTCTCATAAGGGGTTGTAGAGGCCCAACTGACAAGGAGTAAAGAAAGAAAAATGAAGAAAATGGATGGGTTAGAGGGCTTGCCCGATTTTGAGCTTCAAATGGGGGGTGTGGGAGTTCAAATGAGAGGAAATGAAGAGGGGAGGACGTAGGTACTGCTGTGAACGGTGGATATGGATGGGTGATGACCAAAAATGACGGATTGAGCGATTGGAGTGGAGGTTTGGGAGAGAAAACAGCACTTTTGCAAGAAAGGGAGAGCTTGGAGGTGGAATTTATGAAGGAGGTACTAGTTTGGGGGGTTTTTAGTCGACGGCCCATATACCAGGGGGTTCCGCTAGCCCCCAAACACGATCTGCCTGGACGGCAGGCCCGGCCAAGCAAAAAAAGTGGCGAGGCTTCGCCGAAAATTTTTGTGTTTTTCAAAGGGGGGCCCCATGGACGTGTTCCTCCAGTCCCCTAGGCTCCAAAAAAGTATGGGGCCCACCCTGGTTCCCTCCGGAAGTGCTCCGTTTGGCCCCCGACTTCATTTTGAGCCGTATTGGGGTCAAAATGCAAACTGGAATGATTTTATATAACATGTAGCATATGATTTTGGGGTAGGAGACGCTCTTCTATCCAACTAACCTATTTATTTTACGAGATTCTATAAATTGGATGGTCAAAAGTATAATTTCTACATATATTTACTATTTATAGTAAATTTTTGTTTAAGTATTATTCTTCATCATTTATACATTATAATTTATCTCTAGTATGAAAGGACTTAGAAAAAGTTGAAGAATGAGGTGGTGAAAGGAAAGAATTTGAAGGAATTGGATAAAAGAGGTTTTGGGTTTTGAGATGAAGTGTAAGGTGTTGTGGTTGACCCACAACCTAAAGACATTCGTTTCCAAGGAAACGACTCAAACCCGTCAACTGACGGCCTAGAAGTGATTCGGGATCGCTTCGCGTGATCATGGGTGTGTACGGGCCCAATCTCAGCGGTCGATTTCGTTCGGTTTCGCCGTTCGGCGAATTTGGAAAATCCTAAGTCAGTTTCTACGTTCCGTCGCTCCCTCCTAAGTCAGAGTGCATCAGAGTGCGTCATGTGACCATAACCCAGGTCCGGTTTAATCCAAATCATGCTCTGATACCAACTGTAACATTCCGAAAAATCGAGAGTCGAGTAGTAACTCAACACCCGAGTTCCAGAACATCACTTATACAACATAGATAATGATGATTAAATGTTGTCTGCATTAGTGTATTGAACATGAGTGAGATTAAGCCAAAACAGCATATTATACTCCAGAGACAGTTAAATTGCAAGCGAAAGACTGTGATAGATATATAAAATATATAAAAACAGTGATGGGTCTCCAGAGTGTGATAATGTTACCAGGTTAAATAATTACAAGTACAGTTCTAAAATATACCACATGTGAGGAAGTGTAATGTCTTCTATCCCAAGTACCAAAGCCCCATCAATACAATATCAGGTCTTCATAGACCTGTCAGAGAGTTACGTGTAAGAGAACTCCTCCTCAACATCATAGTAGTCTGGCTCTGCTTCATAAGCATCGCCATCACCCGAAACACAACAAATCTGGTTGGTGAGTACAACATCGTCCCGTAACGTGGGAGTGAGTGATCAACTCAGTGGAACAATAAAAGCATAGGTTAACATGTTATCAACTCAGTCAAGCAGTAATAATAAAGTAATACAATCAAACAATCCTAACTACTCTTATTAAATGCAAGTATGAAATGACATGATGAATGCCCTTGCCAAACCACCCTCATGCGACACCATCTTACGTTTGTGAATGCGTTCATCCCTCAGTGCTCTACATCTACCAGGCACATGCAGTACGATGATGAGTATGATTACCGAGTAATTATTAATCCATTTCAAACAGCAGTATTAGGAAACTAAGGTACCTCCCTTATATCATTCCCAAACATGATCCATTCGAGGGTCGTCAGTCCTAGTTAATGTCATACGATATTATGGTTTGAGAGACATAGCGAAGGCATCACAAAGGGCTCGTCACCCGTCAGCACGGATACAGATCTCACCGTATACGGCTCAATTGTTAGCCGTCAGCTCGAATACAGGTCTCACCATACTCGGTTTAATCGCTGGCCGTCAGCTCGAATACAGATCTC
Source organism: Magnolia officinalis (assembly GCA_021015155.1). Taxonomy (NCBI): domain Eukaryota; kingdom Viridiplantae; phylum Streptophyta; class Magnoliopsida; order Magnoliales; family Magnoliaceae; genus Magnolia; species Magnolia officinalis. The sequence continues at coordinate 19,179,805 of JAJHSJ010000015.1, forward strand.
ACCGTACTCGGCTCAACTCATGCTCTAGTTGTTGTGAAGGGCTCGTCGCCAATCACAGACCTTAGAGTATACTCGAAGACATTACGAAGGACTCATCGCCCGTCAGCACGAATACAGGTCTCACCGTATTCGGCTCTCGCCGTAGGTGTCGACAGCTCGAATATAGTGTCCCATACCATTATAATCGGCTCACGATTCTGGTTGCTCACTGGTCACTACGGGGAGGCACGTGGCCCCAGCGTAGGCCAACAGCTCGACCACGGTGTCCCATACCACCATGTCCGGCTCATGAGTCTTAGTGGATCGAGGTGTCATGGTTGAAAGGGATTTCACTGGTAAGTTTGGTACCCTAGGTTCAAGTAGTAGCGTCCAAACATGGTGAACATACATTAGACAGATCGAGTTACTTGACGAGCTCGGCTAGCTCGAGCGCACAACAAGTTGAACGATATGAAGCGCATAAGTACTTCGTGTGGCCAACCACTATCGTCAACCGAAGTACGACTCGGGTTCGTCGAACACATCTCACGTGGCAAACGAATCTCAGCCACTCATTCATTTTCGTTACCGATTGTCTGGACTATAAACATAGCCCCAAACACAATCAATTGCAGATAGAATAAGCAGTAATGGATCAAGATTCAAATCATACAATCAAGTCTGGTATTATCCGTTTAGGGCTGTCAGGGCTGTTGTACGCACTCATTGCTCCACTCCCCCATCACCCATGACGGATCATACAACATAAACATGAATTTAAACATACGCCTTACATAAATAAAATCATACAATCATTTGAGCATGTTAACAAGCATATCATAAAGCATATTATAAAGCATGTTATAAAGCACTACATAAATTGAAATACAAACATATATATTTCATAAGTGATTAAAGTAAACGACCTCATGGAGGAAATCATACATGTCTCTAAAGTAGTTGAGAATCTCATCTCAACACCCTTCTAACGCATCAACATCCAAACACTTACTCACACAAGCATTTTCACAAACACTTAACATACACTATTTTCAACATACTTAGTGTATGTTAGCAAACATGTATTAGGACGAGTCCTTTCGCCAAGCAAGTATTTTATGCATATATAATATATTTATACAACAAATAATCATGGCAACCACATCTCTAAAATATATATGTATACGGTACTTTCTACAATACAGTATTTCTACATACATAGTGTATATTAGCAAAACATGTATTTGGGCGAATCCTTTCGCCAAATAAGTATTTTATCCATATATCGTATATTCATACAACAAATAATCATGTCAAACATATTTCCAAAATTTATACGTATACGGTATTTTCTACGAATACCTAGAATATGTAAAATTCCATAATCTACATCTTTAATCGAAACAGAAAACAGAAAGCACTTTGTACATGTGCAATTGCATGCAGATCATGAATCTATCATTATCTGACATTGAAATCATTGAAAACCATAACCTATACACCTAAAGTCCGCACCTTTTGTCGTAGAATCGTAACGGAGTCGATGGAATTGCTAAGCTTTTGTATACGGCTGTTCGGTAACCTATAGATCGAAATAGGTTAGCTATTTCATAACCTACAACCTATACAACCCCAAAACAGATCAGGGTTAGGGTTTCTTACTTAGAAACGAAGCTGAAATCACCGGGAAAGCGATTAGAACAGAGTGGTGGAGCTCGTGGAGCGGCAGGGAAGCATGGCAGGGAGATTCTCCCACATCTCCCACACTTTCTCTCTCTTTTCTCTCTCTTTTCCTAGGAATTTTCTCAAATTCATATGGCTGCAATGAGAGAAGGTTTAAGGTCCTTATATAGCCTAAAAACTCACCAAAACAGACTTCTGGACAAGGTTTACTTAGGTTATAACCAAAGCGGACCTTTTCCAGCTCAACGGAGGACTTCTGGCGGGCCTCCTTGAGCCAAAGGTCGGACTTAAGCTCACTAACACCGGATCTAGGTTCTATTAAGTTTTCGTTTCGGTCGGGATTTCAGATCACGCGTGGTGGACCAGTTTCAGTTCAATGGTTAGCGGATCTCGATCGGAGATTCCTAGTACATGTAAATGTGTATAAAATTTCTCCTGATCCAAGGGTGTAATTTGGTTTGATTCTGACGGTCTGGTTGCTTAAAACTGATCCGCAAGCAACACGTGCCAGATTACTATTCAAGATATTTTATTTTGAATTAATCTCACATTTCTCACACTCTTCACTCCGAGCTCAAGCGAATAGCGCTAGGACACTATCTGGATTTGATTTCCGAGATGGTTGGCAAGCCCAGCAAGGCGGTCCTAATTCCTTAACTTCGTGTTAATCGGACTTCCGACGTGCGGTCCAAATCTGATACGGAGTTTCCATGTGCTCCCAAGAGCAGTCGGGTAATGAGATTGATCCTAGATTTTAGGGTAACCTAGCGTCAATGATTTTACAAGTTTTGGGTCTTGCAGATCGTATTTAAAGCGATTGGTGATAATTTCACAGGGACTCTAGTTTAACACTGGCTAATTCTCGCCTAATTTATAAAGGATTTAGTCCTGGGTGATTTCGGTCTGAGGTGGTACTTAGTCCTTTGTAGAAATGTTTAGTTTAAGTATTGTTCTTCATCACCTAAACTTTAAGATAGTGTCTGATGTGAAAGTACTTAGAAAATTTAAAGAACAAGGTGGTGAAGGGTGGGATTTGTGAAGGAAATGGGTTAAGGAGCGATTTTAGACTATGGGATTCAGTTCTGACAAGTTAATAAGGTGTTAGGATCAACCCATTGCTAAGGACATCTAATTCCAGGTTGGAAAAAATCCGGGCTGTTACAATAGCCTATGGCCCACCACCACGTGCGATTTCATGGATTGTAACCTTAAACTCAATATATTGTACTTTCGAAAAACTTAGTGCTCACAAAAGTCCAACTTACAAGTCTTTAAACCCTTAAGAAAATTTCACTTATGCAGCTTTGTTAAACCACGCTTGCCAATGTGACCCAAATGCATATGCCACAAAAGTGTCTGATCTGCATTACCTTACATTGTCACTTTTGCTCCACCTAAAACAGTACTCCCATGAATCTCATATAACTTATCAATTTTCTTTCCTTTCATTACGATCAGATCTCCTTTCGTAACTTTCATGACATCACATTCTGTTATTACCTTGCAGCCATTAATTAAGTCAAACACACCCAAGGATATCAAATTTTTCTTTAGATATGGAATGTTTCAAACTTCTATCGGAGTTCTAACAATGCCATTAAATATCTTTATTCTCTATCTCAATTCCAATAGTCTTACTAGAAGCATTATTTCTTATAAGAATTGATCCACTATTAAATGGCCTATAAGTGGTGAACCAATCCTTATTAGGATACATATGATAGGAATAACCATAATTAAGAATCGTCGTGTCTCAAAAATAATCATCACTTGGGGTTGTTGATATATAAAATAATACTACCATCCCTATCAGAATAACCTTTTAGAACACTCATTGTATTTGAAGATTTTTCTTTCTTTTTCTTTTTCTATTTGTGTTTATTACACTTTTTCATGTACCCTAATCTTCTTGCAATAATAACACTTTATTCTTTTCTTTCCAAATCTATTTTGATTTAGATTTACTACCCTGATTTTTTAATTCCTTTTCTATAGATCAAAATGTCCTTCCTCATTACTTGACTTTTTACAAGCTCTTCCGATAGAAGAAAATATGTACGTAACAAAATCTATTATCATGATTTCATTTTCATAAATCAAAGTCGTAACAATGTAACGATATGTTGGAGGAAGTGAACGTAATCAAATTAGGACCTTATCATCTTCATCAATTTTCAAATCAATAATCAATAGTTGACAAATAACATCATTGAGCTTATTCAAGTGTTCATGGACATGCATACCTTCTTTAATCTCTAAGGTATATAACTATTACTTTAAATTTATCATGTTGGTCAAAGGTTTCATTATGTAGACCTTTCAATTATTAATCAAATGATTACATAATTGCTCAACAAACTAAAGTGATTGTCAAACTCCAATGGCAAGTGGGAGAATTGAAAATGTGCAAGGCACAACCTCCTAATGTTTCACATGATGACGTGGGTTAGGAATCTGAGGAAGATGAAACTCTCCCTCGATATCCAATTCCATTAGCAGACATCTAATGAGGAACAAGAATATAATTCTATTTATTTATCATGCCCACACATCAGGAGCCATTGATCAGAGCTATTCCACTTCGTAGTTACTTGGGTCAACATAACACTTCGTAAGACTTTTAAAATGTACATTGTACTGACAGCGTTCAGACATATTGATTACGCACTCTTGTCATTTTAGCTTTTTTGTTTAAGTTTCAAACATTTTGTCTGTACATGCCTCTATCATTTTCTCTTTTTTTTTTTATTATTATTATTTTTTTATTATTAAACATCTTTATTCTCTGTACTTATTTCAATAGTTTTATAAGAAATATTGTTTCTCATCATAACTCTTTCACTATTAAATGGTCTAGTGTGAACCAATCCTTATTATAACACATATGATAGAAATAATCATAATTAAAATTCTGTGTCCCAAAAATTATTGCCACTTTTGGTTGTTGATAAAATAACACTCACAACCTCATCAGAAGAACCTTCTACTACATTCGTTGTATTTAAAGTTTTTTCTTTCTTTTTCTTTTTCTTTGTGTTTATTAAACTTCCTCGTATGCCCAATCTTGTTGCAATAGTAATACTTTACTTCTTTTTTCTAAATATGCCAAAGGAAGGCCTATCATAATCACGACACTCCCATTTTGATTGGGGAAAAAAAAAGGAAGGATCACGTAGTCTTGGTCACTAAGATTAATGGGAGATTTGGATTAATATTTAGGGATAGATATTACCTAGCTTTTTCTCCACTTTCAAATAAATTGAAATGATTTAAGTTTTTGTATTTCGAATCGTCTTAAGTCTAATTCTATTACTTTGGCTAGATTATTTGTAATTGTATATTTACAATACAGATGCTGGGATTAGTTGCACCTTTGATTGAGTAATATCTTCTTTATAAAAAATAAAAATAAAATAAAAAAATTATTGGCCTCCTCCTTAATCTACCATTCTAAATCTATATGGGTTAAGATTTATTACCCTGATTTTTTAATCCATTTTCTATAAATTAAGATGCCCTTCCTCATCACTTGACTTTTTTACAAGCTCTTCTTATAGAAGAAAAGATATAACACCATATACTATTATAGTTCCATTTTCATAAATTAAAGTCATAAAAATGTGACGATATGATGAAGTGAATGCAATGAAATTAGGACTTTATTATCTTCATCAACTTTCAAATCTATAATCAATTGTTGATAAATAACATTATTGAACGAATTCAATTATTCATGGACAAGCATCCCTTCTTTAATCTCCAAGGTATATAAATGTTACTTTAAATATAACATGTTGATAAGATACTTCATTATGTAGACATTTCAACTTTTTCTAAAGTTTTTCCACAAAATTCTCATTGATGATATTATAAAACACCTTATATTAAATACACAATTAGATTATCATAACAAAGCTCAAGTCCAATTATTTTCATTCGTCATCTATTAATATTGTATTCTTCAATCTTTCCTTCAGTACCTTATGTAAACCTTGTTAAATAAGTTGGTCACATACTTTAACCTAACATTGGTTAAAAATATTCTTTCTATTGACCTTCTCTACCTCAAACTTTTCATGCAATGTCTTTGTAACTCTTGCACACCTTTAATAGACAATGAATTACTAATCAGAAGTGTACATACAAGGGAACAAGAAACCGACCGAAACTAAACTAAAGCTCTAATACTAGTTGTTATGTGGCTAGACTTGCACACATTTTATGACAATAACACAAAACTACAAAAGAAATAATCCAAAAGGCCAAATTAAAGGCAAGAGATATGAGTCATAGAGCTTTACTTGCTTCAACAATATGCCTACGTCTACGGGCTAGTAATACATAACTTTTTTTCTTTGTTAAAATAAGTGAAATAAAAAAAAAATGCAAACTTTGCCTACTCTCCGACTCTTCCACTACAAGACTAATGCTCCTTGTATATATAACATCACATGAGAAAGAGAGAGTATATTCAAAAGCCTAAGAGAACTACGCTTCATAAACCATATGCTTAAGTGTAAGTATGTACTGAGCAAGAGAGGTGAGAAGGAGATGTCTCTTACTAAGAGACATCACCTGCCTCAACAAGAGGGGTTGTTGGCCCTATAAATGAAGAACTGGTTACTAATCCAATGATGAGATAATTGCTTGACAAGTCAAAAAGATTACCAAACTCTAAAGGCAAGTGGAAGAATTGACCATGAGTAACATGCAACCTCCTAATTTGTCACACCATTAGTAACATTGAACCTCCTAATTTGTCACATGATAATGTGGGCCGGGATTTCACTATTTAATTATTGTGCCATACAACATGAACTATAGATTGGGGCTATTTCACTTCACCGTTACTTGGTCATGGTACCGATTATGAGATTAAGGTTGAAAATCTTGAATTCCATGCTACATTAAGCATTGAACAAATTATTGACTACATTTTCAAGTATAAGGAAATTCCTGAAGATAAGTAGGTTAATTAGTCACACTTTGGCTTAAGGGACATGCATTCTCATGATGGGAGTAGGTGTGCGATCACCCACATCATCAAGGGAAGGCTAAGTCGCCTCTTCGGCCAAGATGAAAATGCTCCCCCACAAGACCTTCCTACCATACAACTATGCACAGGACGACTCCACATGTTACTGTTGTATTTGATGTCTTAAATCGAGTCAGATACAGAGTCTGTTGATGCCCTCGACAGTCTATTCGATGCCATCAACAGTCTATTCGATGTCACCTTTGATGGCATCGAACAGTGCTCGATCTCATCGATATTTTCTAAATTTTCTTCAGTTGGTCACTAGACTAACTGGGCACTTTTTCGATGTCATCGATTAGTGTTCGATGCCATCAAGAATTTCTGAAAAATCATGTTTTTCCTCTAAATAGTTGAGGTGTTAGTTCGATGTCATCGACGAGTGTTCGATGCCATCTATGAGTGTTCAATGACATTGATAGATTCTGCGCAGATTTTTTGCAAAGCTGTAAATTTGCAGGATTTGTTTCCAATTTCATTTGGGATTCTTTTCAATGCTATATATGGGTGTAAACAGGATTGGGAGGTATTCTAAGAGTTTCTAAATCGTCCTAGGGTTTCAAAGGGTATAGCAAGGGTGAGATTCGAGGTTGTTCGAATCGGGTAATCTCTTTCTCTTTGTAATTTCTACTTTCATATTGATATTTGTCACTTTGTGCCGTGATTTTTTCGTGCAAGGGTTTTTTTCATATTAAAATGCTTGTGTTCTTCTTCCTTTTGCTTAGTGTTATTGAATAGTTATCCTTGATTCATTTTTGTGTGCTTTGATGGTCCCCCAACAAGTGGTATCAGAGCTAACGCTGGGGTGTAGACTTGAATCTGAAAGAGTAGTATCAATGGGAAACACTAAGTATGCTATTGAGAAGTACTCATGCAAAAATAATTTTGAGTTATGGAAGGTTAAGATGATTATCCTATTAACTAAGCAAGGCGAAGATGGGGCTCTTGAGGAGCGACGGCCGTTTATGAGTGATGAAGACTGGAATACTCTTGATAAGAAGGTCTTATCCTCTATCCAATTGTGTCTCACGTATGAGGTTCTCTATAATATTTTGAGGGAGAAAACCGAAACAAGTTTATGGCACATTTATGCAAAAAAGTCTCTTGAGAATCGTCTACACTTGAAGCTACAGTTGTTTAAGTTTAGGGTGGCAGAGGGTGGAGATGTGGAGGCCCACATCAGTAATTTTAACAAATTAATTTGTAAGTTGCTAGATATAGAGGAAGTGATTAAAGATGAAGATCAGGCATGTATTTTATTGAATTCTCTTCCAACGTCGTATGAGTCATTCAAGGACTCATTGTGCACCGGTATTTTATTCCTTAGTATAGACACCGTTATCTCATCCCTTCAGGGAAAAGCTATGAGAAGATAAACGGTAGTGTAGGGACCTCTTCTGATGCACTGCTTACGAGAGGCAGGAATATTGAGCGAGATATAGGATCTTCACAGTTTAGATCCAAATCCAAGGGCAAGAGTAAGGGCAAGTTAAAGTGTTGGAACTATAGGATGACGGGACACATGAAGAAGGATTGCATAAATTATAAATTGAAGAGAGAAGACTCTGAGGCTTCTTTCAGGGAGGCCAACACTGCCACGTCTGATGAATATACGAGTGGATGTGAAGGTGATGTCTTGTTTGTGTCTATGATCGGACACTTATACGATGATCGTAGAGACGAGTGGATCCTTGACACAAGATCATCATATCACATGAATCATCAACGGAGTTGGTTCGCCAGCTACACAGAGTGCGATGGTGGACAGGTGTTTATGAGTAATAACATTGCCTATAATGTTGTGACTATTAGTACGGTGCGCATCAAAATGTTTGATGGGACAGAGCGTACCCTGGCTAAGGTGAGGCACGTTCCAGTCTTCCCGACATAAAGAAGAGTCCGATTTCTCTCGGTACATTTGAGGCAATAGGATGCAAGTTCACTAGATTTGATGGTGCCTTTAAAGTATCTAAGGAGGCACTTCTAATCATGAAAGCGCAAAGACTTGGAAACCTTTACAAGTTGATCGAGAGCACTTCAACCGGTGGAGTTGCAGTGGTTGTAACGGATTCCACTTCTTCTCATATGTGGCATGATCATCTGGGCCACATGAGTGAGAAAGGCTTGAAGGCTGAGACAGATGCACTGACAGAGATACAGGAATAGGTGAAGCAGTCATCTGTAAGAAGAAATCCACCGTAAGATCGCAGGTTACTAGCAAGATACAGGGACGACTCTAATATAGCGTATGCCCTCATTACAGATGGGGGGAACCCGTCCCTATTCAGGAGGCTCTTGTGAGCCTGATGCAGAAAAGTGAAAGGCAGCTATAGACGATGAGATGGACTCGTTGCACAAAAACAATACATGGGAGCTGGTGGAGCTTCCAGTGGGCTGAAAAGTGATCGGATGCAAGTGGTTATTCAAAAAGAAAAAGGATAGATACAAAGTGATGCTAGTAGCGAAGGGTTATGCTCAGAGAGAAGGAATCAACTTCATAAAGATATTCGCGCATGTGGTTAAGCAGGTGTGGTGATTAAGCATATGTTTATCAGATTCATGTTAACACTGGTTGTCCAATACGATCTCGAGCTGGAACAGATGGACGTAAAGACCGCATTCCTACATGACAAATTGGAAGAGCAGATCTACATGAAGCAACTAGATGGCTATAAAGTTAAAGGGGCAGAGAACAAAGTCTACAAGTTAATGAGGTCATTGTATGACTTGAAACAATTGCCTAGGTAATGGTATAAAAAATTTGATTCTTTCATGTTGAGTCAGAAATTTACCAGGAGTGAATACGATCACTATGTCTATTACAAGATACTAAGTGATGGCAAGTTCATCATCCTAGTATTGTCTGTTGATGATATGTTAATCACTAGTTATAATATGTCTGAAATCAACATACTGAATACTCAGTTATCAGAGACATTCAAGATGAAAGATCTAAGGGCTGCAAAGAGGGTTCTCGACATAGATATTCATAGAGACAGGAAGATGAGCATGCCTTGGTTATCACAGGACGAATACCTTAAAAAGGTATTAATCAAGTATGGGATGGACTAGGCAAAGTCGATGAGCGTTCTCCACGCGGCTCACTTTAAGCTTTCCTCAAAACAATGTCCCAAAACAAATGAGAAAAGCAAGATATATCTCATGTGCCTTATTCAAATACGGTTGGTAGTTTAATATATGTCATGCTCTATACAAGACCAGATATTTCACAGGCAGTCGGTGTTGTGAGTAGATACATGTCAAACCTCGACAAGCAACATTAGGAAGTGGTGAAATGGCTACTTCGATGCACTCGAGGTACAAAAGACTACGTCTTAACTTTTGAGAAGAAATGAATAAATTTGGTTGGGTATGTGGATTCAGACTACGCAGGCACTGTGGATTCCAGAAAGTCGACTTCACGTCACTTGTTTCTACTAATGGGTAGAGCAATTAATTGGATGTCAAAGCTTCAATCTGTGATGGCTCTTTCCACGACTGAAACAGAGTATATGGCAGTGACTGAAGCGTTTAAAGGTGTTTGGTTGAGAGGCATGATAAATCAGTTGGGGTTAGCTTCAAAAGCAAGCTGTGCTGGTTAACTGTGATAGCGAGAGCGCTATCAATTTGGCTAAAAATTTTATTTATCACTCATGTACTAAATACATTGATGTTCATCACCACTTTAACCGATAGGTGCTTGAAGAAGGTGGCATGACTCTGAAGAAGATTCACACAAGTGTAAATCCGGCGGACATCCTCACCAAGGTAGTTCCTGCTAAAGTTGGGCATCAAGTTGAGTCGGACTGAGTTAGGGCACTCTCAACTCGATCTGGTTTTGAAATAGGCCTGACCTGAACTCGATCCGACTCGATACCGAGTCCAAAATGCCTGACTCGATCCAAGTCCGATCGGTCCTGGACAGTTCCGGACCGAGTCCAATCTGGTTAGAAGTACCAAGTCGGGTCGAGTTGGCACTAAGTCAGATTGAGAGATGAGGGAGGGAGAGACCGAGAGAGTGGAGAGGAGGAGGAGGAGGAGGAGGAGGAGGAGGAGGGTGATGGTGGTGAGTGGTTGTCAGGCTTGGAAAATGAGGAGGATGACGGAGGGAGGGAAGGAGAGAGAGAGAGAGAGAGAGAGAGAGGCCAGGCTTGGAAGATGAGGAGGATGAGGGTGGGAGAGAGAGAGAGAGAGAGAGAGAGAGAGAGAGAGAGAGATTTTGGGATCGGGTCGGGGTAGGGTGCGGCCAGTAGGGTTAAAGAGTCGGGTTTCGGATCGAGTCGGGTCTAACCAGATTGAGTTTCGGGTCGAGTCAGGTTTAAGTTTGGCTTGGGCAAAGCCTACTCGGTTCGGATTGACTCACCCATTCGGTTCAGGTCAAGTCGGATTTGATCGAGTCGGACAAGTTGAGTTAGCCGGATCGAGTCGTCCGGTGCCCACCCTAGTTCCTGCAAAGAAGTTTAAGTTTTGTGTGACTTCTCTAGGCTTGGCGATGACATAAAAGGGAGATGGAGTGTGCACGAGAAGCATTGATGGAGCTATGATGTAAGGCAGAGATAAGAGAAGAGGACTAGAAGCTACACATTTGATGACTAAATACATGGTGGAGATTGTTATATTCAAGTCATAAATCGAGTCAGATATAGAGTCTGTCGATGCCATCGATAGTCTGTTCGATGTCACCTTCGATGCCATCGAACAGTACTCAATCCCATTGATACTTTCTGAATTTTCTTCAGTTGGTCGCTGGACTAACTGGGCACTTTTTCGATGCCATTGATTAGTGTTTAATGCCATCAATAAGATTAGTTTGATGTCATCGATGAGTGTTCAGTGCCATCGAGAATTTTCAGAAAATCGTATTTTTCCTTTAGATAGTTGAGGTGTTAGTTCGATGTCATCGATGAGTGTTCGATGCCATTGAAGGATTAGTTTCGATGCCATTTATGAGTGTTCGATGGTATCGACAGATTCTGTGCAGATTTTTCGTAAAGCTACGAATTTGCGGGATTTGTTTCCGATTTCATTTAAGATTCTTTCCAAGGTTATATATATGGGTGTAAATGGGATTAGGAGGTATTCTAAGAGTTTTTAAATTGTCCTAGGGTTTCAAAGGGTGTTGTGAGGGTGAGATTTGAGGTTGTTTGAATTGGATAATCTCTTTCTCTTTATAATTTCTGTTTTCATAGTGATATTTGTCGTTTTGTACCGTGGTTTTTTCCCGCAAGAATTTTTCCAGATTAAAATCTCTGTGTTCTTCTTCCTTTTGCTTGGTGTTATTGGATAGCTATCCTTGATTCATCTATGTGTGCTTCCACGGTCCCCCAACAGTTACATCATAGAGATCAAACCGTGAATGAACAAAGCAAAACCAACTAGTGGTGTGCAACAATCTCCTCAAGTGGAAGGACCAACTCATGGCATATTATGTCATGAGCTTGGAGCAAGCATCTATGATATCTTGCAATTACATTCTTTTTTGTGGTGTCTAAAGCATTTTAGCTGTCAGCTATCATGGAACGCCCACTTGACGCAGGGGAGGACGTGAGGTCGAGCACCGTCTTCCTCAAGAGGATAACTATTCTGAATCCACGGAACTTCTCTGGACTCCTCATAGAGACTTCTCGAATCCACGAGGAAAGAAAGCAGAAAATAAGAATAAATTCTAATAAATTCAAAATTGATTAATGAATGAATAAAAATGAGTTCACAACCCTTTAAATAGGGGTACCAAGCAATGGGAAAGAAATTAGAATCAAACTACAACTAAAACTCCTAGAAATCACGACTTATTATAAATAGTAAACTTACTATTTATAGACGGTTGTGATGTCTACTAGTGCGCAAGGTTTTCGGACAAAAATAGTAAGTGTCCTATTTGGCTTCACCAAACCGTTCTCCTAGTTATTCTAAGCTCTTGTCACGTTGGGCGCAACTCCTAAAGCCCGACGGATGAAGAGTTATAATCAAACTAAAACTTACTATTTATAGTAAAATTAAAATTAAAACAGGGAAACGACCGTCGATCCAGGGGTTTTTTGTAATTCCGGGCATCGCAACCTGGCGTAGCAGGGTTGGTTGGCTAAAGTAGCTCGTTCTACCCCAAAATCATATATTTTACGTTAGATAACTCATTCTGAATTGTGAGATACGCCCGATCTAAGGTCTGACAGTCCGGATCACTTCTGTCGTCGACCGGGCCTTTTCTGATCCATCTTGGCCATGAAACTGTTCGTGACCCGCTCTACATCAGTCCCCTCCACTTCAAAAGAACTCGTCCTCGAGTTCTCATCCTGTGCTGGTTCATGATACTCGGTCAGGTCCGCGACGTTGAAAGTCCGTGAGATCGCCAGTCATCTGGAAGATCAATAACATAAGCATTGTCATTGATCTTTTGGATGATTGGTATCGGTCCAATCTTTTTATTCTTCAACTTGTTGTATGTTCCAGTCGAAACTTGTTCTTTGCGCAGATGGACCATTACTTGATCGCCCACCTCGAACACTTTTTGTCGCCGATGCTTGTCCGCTTACTCCTTGTACTTTTCGTTCGAGGCACGTAGCTTGGTTTGTACCTTTGCATGAATGCCCATGATCTTGTTAGCCATATGTTCCGCTACAATGCTCATGCCTGGGAGCTTGGGCAGAGGGACTAAGTCTAGTGTGTAGCGAGGTACTCATCCGTAAATAACTTAGAACGGAGATTTTCCTGTCGAGCGGTTCACCATGTTGTTGAATGCAAACTCCGCTTGAGACAAAGCTAAATCCCCCTACTTCAGTTTTTCTCCTGAAATACATCAAAGGAGGTTTCCCAACGTGAGATTCACAACCTCAGTTTGACCATCAGTCTGTGGGTGGTAGGCGCTGCTGAATTGAAGTCGTGTATCAAATCGAGTCCACAAAGTGGCTTATGAACTTCGTGTCACGATCAGAAGTAATAGTCTTGGGAACCCCATGTAGCCGCACAATTTCTCTAAAGAATAGATTCGCCACATGTGTTGCATCGAGAGTCTTCTTGCATGGAATAAAGTGCGTCATCTTGGAGAAATGATCTATTACCACGAACACTGAATCCATGCCGCGTTGTGTTCGTGGGAGACCAAGCACAAAGTCCATAGATAAATCCTCCCAAGGGTCGTCAGGCACGGGTAATGGGGTGTAGAGGCCCGTATTATGAGATTGCCCCTTGGCGGTCTGACAAATATAACAACGTTGGACTGCCTTTCACACATCACGTACCAATTGCGTCCAGTAATACCGTTCTTCCATAAAGCTCGCGTCTTGTCTCGCCCAAGGTGTCCACTAAGGCCACCTCCATGTAACTCTTGGATTATATGTTCAGTTAACGAGCTGTTCAGGATGCATAGTCGATTTCCCTTAAAAAGGAACTCGTCTTGCATATGTAAGTCACCGGGGTGACCTTCTTAACATCTAACCCATGCGTCCTTGAAGTCGTCGTCATCGGCATATATGTCTTTGAGGCGCTCGAACCCGACAACCTCATTGCTCATAGTGACTAACAAAGTTGCACGACGACTCAGTGCATCAGCTACTTTGTTCTGTTGCCCTGACTTGTGTTTTAGTACGAATGTGAATTCCTGCAAAAATGAGATCCATCTAGCATGCACACGGTTAATGGTAGCTTAACTATTAATGAATTTGAGAGCTTGATGGTCCGTGTAAAATATGAATTCCCTTTGAATTAAATAATGTCGCCAGTGTCGCAGTGCCTGAACCACCGCGTATAACTCGATCTCATATGTAGACCACTTCTTGCGTGCATCACTAAGTTTCTCACTGTAGAAGGCTACCGGCCTACCTTCCTAAGATAAAACTCCCCCAATTCTAACATATGAGGTATCACATTCGACTTCAAACAGTTTGGTAAAGTTGGGAAGTACAAGAACCGGGGTCATGGATAATTTGCGCTTGATTTCGACAAAGCTCTTGTCGGCTTCGTCAATCCACTGAAACTGTCCTTTCTTCATGCAATCTGTGATTGGTAACACAATGGTACTGAAATTTTTCATGAACTAACGATAGAATGTCATCAGTCCATGAAAACTTCGCACTTCGTGAATATTTGTGGGAACCGGCCATTCTCTGATTGCCTTCACCTTTTCCTCATTCACCCGAATGCCCGTGGATGTTATGACAAAACCCAGAAACAATAGGCTATCAGTCATGAAGCTGCACTTTTTAAAATTGAGATACAATTTATTTTTAGTGAGCACTTGAAGGACCTTCTTGAGGTGTTCCATATAGGTGGTTTCGTCTTGACTGTATATCAAAATATCATTGAAATAAACCACAACGAACCGCCTAATGAAATGTGTCAAAACTTGGTTCATCAATCTCATAAATGTTCTAGGCGCATTTGAAAGACCGAAGGACATGACCATCCATTCGTATAATCCTTCTTTGGACTTAAAAGTCGTTTTCCACTCATCACTCGGCCGTATTCGAATCTGATGGTAGCCGCTCCTTAGGTCCAATTTAGAGAATATTTTTACACCATCTAGCATGTCCAACATATCGTCCAATCGTGGTATAGAAAACCTATATTTTATGGTGATTTTGTTGATGGCCCGGCTGTCGACATACATGCGCCAACTCCATCTTTCTTTGGAGTTAATAGAGCTGGTACAGCACATGGACTCATGCTTTCTCGAATAAGATCCTTACGGATCAACTCCTCTACTTGTCCCTGTAGAATCTAGCACTTATTTGGACTCATTCGATAATGAGGACGATTAGGTAAACTGGACCCAGGGACAAAGTCGATATGGTGTTGGATATCCCGCATGGGGGGTAACCCATCGGGAAGGTCATCGGGCCAAATTTCTTTGAATTCATTTAGTAGAGGCCTTAGTCTTTCAGGGATGATGGTAGGTTCGAGTTCTTCCCCTTTTATAATTAACCATAAGTCTGTCCTGTTTCTTTGGATTCTTCCACGAAGTCCCGTATGGTTAAGAGAAAACGGCCCTCCACTTTAGAAGTTTCAGGTGGTCCCTTTGGATCCATAGGGGCCAATATAGTCTTCCAGCCGTCCTTGACGAAGATATATATGTTATCTCACCCTTTATGAGTGGCATCACTGTCAGATTGTCAAGGCCGACCGAGTAGTATGTGGCATGCTTCCATGTCAACCACATCGCATACTACTTCATCTTTATAATGTTTGCTAATTGAAAAGGATATGTTGCACTGTTCAGTTACCTTTGTTTCGCTGACCTTCTTGATCCAACCGATTGTATATGGAGAGGGACGACGCTCCGCTTTCAATTACAATTTTTCTACCATAACCTTGGAGACGATGTTCTCGCTGCTTTCACTGTCAATGATCACGTCACAAACCTTTTGCTTCACCGTACACTTAGTGCGGAAGATGTTATACTGCTGTGGATGCACTTCTTTTCTTGACGCATATAATAGTCGCCTCACGACTAGTGACTCATTGTGATCTTGCTGAACCCAACCTGAATCATCTGCCTCGTCCTAGGTGGTATGCTCCTGTTCTTCAATGTTTGGATTTTCATAAGCGTTATCAGCACTACCATCATTGATGGCGAGGTTTGCCACTTTTTGCCAAGGACAAGTATTTGATAGGTGGCCCGGTTGGCCACAACGATAGCAGTTGTCGGGCCTTGGCCGAGCATAGGGGTTCGGGTTTCTACTTGGACCAGCAGCAGTCGATACGCCCCTTTGGGGTCTAGTTTGCCTGCTTCCCTGATCTCGGTTCTCAGACGTAGGAGGTTGAGTGTGTGCTCCTACGGGCTCCTTCCCTCTGGGCTGTGCAGTTTCTTGAGGCGGACCTGCCACAGGGATCCTTGCAGTAGGATAGGTTCGTGTGTTAAGACGTTCAAGTTGTGTTTCTGCCTGAGTAGCCAACTTGATCATATCATTCATCGTCCAGACGGACTGCATCTGGGCCCGATCCTGGATAGTCATACGCAATCCACCATTGAATATGGCGACTTGTTGTGATTCAGTCTCGACCAAATCATTACGCGCTGCCAGGCGGTAAAATTCTTCTACGTATTCTCTCACCGACCAACTACCCTGTCGATAATTTTGGTATTGTTGGAATAATACCTGATTGTAATCGCTAGGGAGGAATCGGGCACGTAGTAGCTGCTTCATCCGCTGCCGGGTGCAGATTGGTGCTTTCATCTGCCTGGGTCGTGCGAGTTGCAGTTGTTCCCACTAAGCTGAAGCTCCTCCTTTTAACTTGTAGGCCACAAGCATGACCTTCTTTGCTTTAGGGATGTCCATATAGTCGAAAAATCGCTCAACTTCAGAAAGCCTTAGGTTTTCTCAATGTGTAGTTGGCCATTGAAGCTAGAAATATCAACCCACATCTTGAATTCTCGATCCGTTCGATCTACTCGATCGCTGCCATGTCTGGGGTGTTGGAAGATTATGTCGTCGATTTCCTCCTCACTGGATCCCCCTTCCTCAGGAATGACCCTTGGATGTACTGCCGGTACTATCCTGCGATCAGGGCGATTACGAGTTTCAGCAATTGGCGGTGGAGGATTACTACCAGGAATACGGAGTTGCCTTAGGTTTTCCGTTAAGAGATCCTCTATGTGGTCAATGGAAGCCTGCATCCCTTTCATGGCTTGCCGATTCTTTTGTTGCGCTACTTCGAAAGCTGCTGCCGTTAAAGGTAAATTCTCTGGAGCACCGCCCATGGGATTGTTGCCCGACCCGTCGTTAGAAGCCATCGATTCGAGGAGAAACCTCGCTCTGATACCAAACTGACGCAGGGGAGGACGTGAGGTCAAGCACCGTCTTCCTCAAGAGGATAACTATTCCGAATCCACGGAACTTCTCTGGACTCCTCACAGAGACTTCTCGAATCCATGAGGAAAGAAAGTAGAAAATAAAAATAAATTCTAATAAATTTGAAATTGATTAATGAATGAATAAAAACGAGTTCATAACCCTTTAAATAGGGGTATCAAGCAATGGGAAAGAAATCAGAGTCAAACTACAACTAAAACTCTTAGAATCCGAGACTTACTATAAATAGTAAACTAACTGTTTATAGACGGTCGTGATGTCTACTAGTGCGCAAGGTTTTCGGCCAAAAATAGTAAGTGTCCTATTTGGCTTCACCAAACCGTTCTCCTAATTATTCTAAGCTCTTTTTACGTTGGGCACAACTCCTAAAGCCCGACGGATGAAGAGTTATAATCAAACTAAAACTAACTATTTATAGTAAAAACGAAATTAAAACAGGGAAACGACTGTCGATCCAGGGGTTTTCGCAATTCCGGGCGTCGCAACCCGGCATAGCGGGTTGGTTGGCTAAAGTAGCTCGTTCTACCCCAAAATCATATATTTTACGTCAGATAACTCATTCCGGATTGCGAGATACGCCCGATCTAAGGTCCGACGGTCCGGATCACTTCTATCGTCGACTGAGCCTTTTTTAATCCATCTTGACTATGAAACTGTCCGCGACCCGCTCTACATCACCACTTAAGCAGGTGTAGAAAAGTTTTAGTGGTACATGTCTAACTAGATCAAATCGTGAAGCCAGAAAAGTAATCTCTTGAATGTCTCACAAGATGCATACCCACTTTTTGACCTATACCAGCATCTACTGTTGGCACACATGCACAATCCACTCATTAGCTCGCAATCTTGCCAACGCAGTGCATCTTCTTCTTTCTAATGCTACAAGTGTGGTAATCTGTACTACCAACGCTGTTAATTGTTGCAAGCCCTACATGTCGACAGATCGCAATAAGAAACTAGTGGCAAACTAAAGAAGACAATGATAAGCATGATTACGAAGAAGATGAGACACATGTTGATAACCCTAAGGAAGATAACGAGGATCACCTCTCAAGCAATTTAGGTGGGCATCTTGTTATATGGAAAAGTCTCTTCTTTCTAAAGCAAGAGTAAAAAGAAAACTGGCTATGAAAGAGCATCTTTCCTACAATGTGTACCATCAGTGAAAAGGTAAGTAGGGTTATCATCAGTGATAGAAGTTGTGAAAATTTAAAGAAGTCATCAAGGTTATCAAGAGGTCGTTTACAAGTAGAGCCTCAGGAGTGAAAAACATCCCTGCCCATAGCTCACATAGCTCTACAGACTACAAACATGAGGTAACAGTCTCCAAGCATTGCCTCATTTATTTATTTTTATTGGAAAAAAAAAAAAGATTTCGATTATGTGTAGTGTAATGTCATCGTAATGGACATTTATCTCGTAATGGACATTTATCACCTCCTGTTAAGTACTGGTCCATGGCAATACAATTGTTGTGCCATAAGTAAGAGGCACACAAATACAAATATCTTTAAGAAGGGTGATCACATGATTTTCTTGATTTTCTTGTATCTAATGCAACCCCAATTAAGCATATGAACGCGAATAGTGATGACTCGCCTCTCTCTCATGGTACATTATCATGAGAGGCCTAAGAGACAAGCCACGTCTACCAATTAGTATTAAAGGAGTTTAAAGATTTCGACAAGCTTCCCATGTATGATGAGGACTCTGACAAGTTGGTGTAAATTCTATTTTCACCAAAGTGACTAAAGAGATGATTGTTCCTGATTAATGAAATGTTAAAGAGTCAAAGATCATTTGATATTCATACATTTACCTATGTGATCGTGATTGCCATAGGTTGGATGGAAGAATTAATGGTTAGATTTGGATAGAATTCGAAAGAACTATTCGCAAAGTCGATATGCCAATCAAGAACATCACATCATGGTCCAACAAATTAAAGAGAATGAAATTGTTAAGTTAAATGGACTACATCACCAACTTTATTAAGAATCTATGTCAATACAAACTCGGGACCAATTTTTCTTCCACTCAGTAGAATGATGTAGACATCCGGGTCATCTGCAATAAGTGGAAACAACCTAATCTAAGAGAGGCCCTAGGTCTCTCTCGAGCTCGAGAGCTCTCTCTCTCGAGCTCTCTCTCGCTCTCTCTCTCTTCTAGAGCTCTCTTCTCTCGCTCTAGCTCTCTCTCTCTCTCTCTTCTCTTCTCTCTCTCTCGCTCTCTCTTATTCTCGATCTCTCTCTCTCTCTCTCTCTCTATATATATATATATATATAAGCTCTACACCAATTCACACTTAAACTCGTGCCAACTTTTTTGAGAACTCATCATATGTGATATGACTTCAACATCCGAACGGTCCACGTGAAGCAGCATCTCATGAAACCCCCCAGCTCATGTTTTACTTTGATCCAAAACTTTGGTGGACAATGAAAAATAAAAACAATTTCCTCCCTTGATTTGCATTTCTCTTTGCTATGGCCCACCAGAATTTTAGATCAAGGTAAAAAAAAAAAATTCATGGGGTTTTATGGATTCTGCATCACATGGACCATTCGGATTAGACGCCTATGACATATGTGCAAAAGTGCACACCTGTGTAGGTGAGCATGACTCTCTCTCTCTCTCTCTCTCTCTTTATATAATATATATATATATATATATTATATATATATATATATATATATATATATATTACACAACATATGAACACTAGCCGACAAATGGCCTCAAGCTTATAACAGACCAAGATCGCACGAGCCAAGAATAAGGCCCGCCACGTGAGATGATCTCGTTGATTCTAGCGAAAATGTAATTTTGTGTCTTTTAGGGACCTTGTTGAACGCAAAATTGGTTTTTAGCACACTCAATTGTCGAATCCAAGTATGTGGGCGTTGAACGGTCAAATTCAGTAAAAAGTAGATAAACATTCCTATGGTTTATGCCATTCAAACCTTTCTCTATCTGGATCACATCAACTTATAGACTCACAGGCAGCTCCTTCAATGATTTTCTTTCTTTTTACAAGTTATCTCTTAGTATTTCACTTATTTTAATATCTTTTCTCATGAGTCGTTATCTTGGTTAAAGAGCAAAAGATTGGTAAATAAAGTAATCTCGTCCTTATTTCTAGAAGAGGAGAAGAGCTTATGGGGGAGAAGAACTACAAAAATTGTTGACTCTTATAAGGAGACTTGGGCATTGTTTTTGAATAAAATTATTTGTGAATATGAGTGAGGGTTTGAAGCTCTCGATCTACCTGAGGGTCTTTCTCCAAGCTTTAGATGCATTGCTTCCTTTGCCAGCTATAGTTTTATACCGCATGTTGTCGGTTTTCGTCAATTTTGTCAGCATGAAGATGGGCCCACTGTGATATTTGTGAGAAATTCACCCCGTCCAGCCGTTTTGTGAGTTCATTTTAGGACATGAGGGAAAATATGAACCAGACCCAATGCTTAAGTGGGCCGAAAACGGGAGAATTGAACGTTCACAGTTGAAATATTCATGTAGCTACGGAAGTTTTGAATCATGTTTATTTTTTGTGTTTTCAGTTCATCACAGTAGGAATGACTTTATGAACGGTATAAATGGTATGTAAACATCACTGTCAAACCCAGGGAGGTTTCAACGGTGAGAATTTCCCTAACCACGTTTTCCTTTAGTACGTCCACTTAAGTCGTGGATCTTTCTTGCTTTTGTTCTATTATCCTAAAAAGGATCTCACAAAACGGATGGACGGGTGAATTTCTCACAAACATCATAGTAGATCCATCTAAGATTCCCAGTGCAGGAACTTCCTGTCAAAGGCTTTCTCAGGAATCCCCGCCTGAAGCAAACGCCCCTCCCTCCCAGTAATTGCCCAGCTAGTTGGACCAAAATGCACGGTCCAACTACTTGTGTGTGAGCATTTCTCGTGTGTGTGTGTATATATATATATATATATATATATATATAAAAAAACGAAGAATATGTGGTGCTTAAACCTTAATGATCACGAAAGTAGAGCATGCAGCACACGTGATGGATGTGCACTAAATATTATACTCCTGCTTGTACCATATAAGACTTTTAGGGCCTGTTTGGACGGGCAAGGTGGATTGTATTAGGTTGTATTAGGGTGGATTAGAAGGAGTAATCCCGGGATTTGGCCGGGCGTGCCAAACAGGAAAAAGTTGGATATAGCAATCCCATGAGATTGCCAACAATCCACTGACATCACCATCATTACCTTGAAATTCACCTAATCCCATTTATTTTGCCTGGGACATGCTTGGATAGACGAAGCAATCCCAGGATTGGCCGGTGTAATCCCGGGATTGGCCAGGTGAGCCAAACATACTCGCGGTGAGTTCCCTGGCTATAGCAATCCCATTGGATTGGCACCAATCCATTGACAGAGCCATCATTACTTGTCATCCACCCTAATGCAATCCAATCCCATGGGATTGGCCCGTCCAAACACGCCCGCCTCCATCCACAAGCGTGGACTGCGTCCTGCCCCCGCCCGCCTCCATCCACGAACGGGCAGTTCTATGGGTCGGCCTACCGTGATGTATCTGTTTATCTATGCTGTCCATCCCTTCTCTTGAATTATTTTAAGGTATTTGCACAAAAATAAAGTAGATCCAACTATTAAGTGGACCACATTTAAGACGACTCTTGCCTTTCACGCAACTTACATGATATTGTGTGCATTTAATGCAACCAAGCTTATTATTTGGTGTGGTCCACTTGATTGCTAGATCTGCCTTACTTTTTTTTTTCACGTACCTTAAAATGATCCGAGAGAATAGATGAACTAAACGGATACATCACGGTGGGCCCACCCACAGAACTGCCCGTTCGTGGCGACGGGCAGGGCAGGACGCAAACTGCGTTCATTAATTATACACTCCTCTCATTTGTTTTTTTTAAAGGTTTGTACGCATCGACATATATATATATATATATATATATATATATATATATATATATTATATATATATATATATATATATATATGCACCGCATGACTTTGCATGAATCGCATCTCCGTGAGAGTTGAAGTTCAACAACATTTACTTTCATAGCATTCATTACTTTCTTATAAGTGTGTCCCATCTAATCCATTTATAAACTAGATTTTTGACATGTGTCATCTTCACAAAAGGATCCACCACATTAACGGCTTAGATGCCTCACACATATACGAAATTTTCAACTGCGTGAAGATGCGTGTGTATAGATGCAGCATGCGTGGCTGGCAAACCTCAACCCATGTAGGTAGCCTGCTAGTTGGAACGCATGGTTATTATTAAAAGCTTTAATGCATGTCGCAAGCTAGACTAATTTCAACTCTTCTAGAAGCAGGTCCAGAGAACGCCACGAGGACCCACTTTCTTCCATAGCCCTTCTGCCAGCTTGTTCTACTTCCTGCATCTTCTTACCTGCTTCACAACCCTTTTCTCCTCCCATCAACTCCCTTACCATCTTCTCCACATCATCTGAACTCACTAATCCATTACACCCTTTGCCGTTTCTCGCTTCGATCCTCAAACCAATCCCCAGCTCCTCCACCAGCTTTGCATTCAGGTGCTGCTCAGCCATCATAGGCCACGCCAAGATCGGAACCGATGCACAAATACTCTCCATCACCGAATTCCAACCGCAATGACTCATGAACCCTCGAACGCTTTCGTGTTCCAGTACAGCCACTTGTTCAACCCATTCCCTAACCACCAACCCTCTCTCCGCCGTCCTCTTCTCGAACCCATCTCCTAATTCACCTTCCTTCGATCGCACCACCCAAAGAAAGTCCACTTCCGACCGATCCAAACCGATCGCAATCTCCTGCAATTGCTCATTCAAGACCTCTGCTTGCGTACCAAATGCTACGTACAAAACCGGACGTTGCATGGCTAGCTTTTTATTTAGCCATTGTAGCCATTTGGTGTTTGAGAGAGTTTCAGCTCTGGGAACTGATAAACAAAGCGGCCCCACACACCAAATCCTACTATCGAAGACTTTCTTCCAGTAATCCACATAAACAGGCTCTAGCTCATAGAAGCTATTTACGATCATTCCATTGCTCTTCGATGCATGTTGGCCTGTTTCAACAATGAAATCCCAAAACGGACCGCTAGGTTCAGGGTCGTTGAATGGAGGGGTGAGATCGTTCCTTGTGAGCTTGATCCAAGGGAAGCATTGGATAGAGAAAGGCTCGTCATTGTCGTGGTCTGCATGGGGTCGGTCCCGTAAAACGACTCGTGAAATAGTCATGGCGAAGGTGTTCATTCCATAGAATAAAATCCATGGAATGCCTAATCTAGAAGCAGATATTTGAGTCCACCCAAGGAAGCCATCGGAGATTATGAAGCTGACACGTGGCAAGCTCTCAAGCGCTTGTTCGAAGTGGGGCCGGAGGAGTTTAGCGGCGTTGATGAATGGGAGGAAGAGGGACATGGATGGAAGTTGGTCGGTGCTTTCAACTCCGGAAGGGAGATTGGGGACGTGTTTTGGGAAGGGGAGATCGATGATGGTAGCTTTGGAGACGTTGTTCTTGAGAGATTGACGGATGAAAGGAGAGTTTGAAGGTGTGGTGAAGATTGTGATGGGTAGGCCACGTTTGATGAGGAGGTGGGCCAGGTGGATGATAGGGATCATGTGGCCTTTGGACATGAAAGGGAAGAGAACTATTTCGGCCATCTCCTTTCTTCTTCTGCAGATTTTCTTCCGGAGAAGTCATACAACTGGATCTCCTCTTATACTATTTGGTTGAGCCGCTGCAACCGGAATATCCTAGAGCTCGCTCTCCACCGCACATAAGTAAGGTGCGTGTCTGAATCTGGACCATTCATCTGCGTCAATCATATTGGTTGATGGGATGCGGATATCCTGCCAAAGCCTTTTTGTGGAAGTTGCTGCGAAAGGATGATGGGTGAGGCCCACTGAAATGTATGTGATAAATCCCTTCCGTCCATCCGTTGTGGAAGATCATTTTAGGACCTGGGAGGAAAAACGAAGTGGATGCAAAACTCAAATGGGTCACACGAGAGGGGAAATTTGAGAAAGAAATTCCTACCGTTGAAACCTTCCTAGGCTCCATCTTGATGTTTATATACTATCCAAACCGTTTATAAGGTCATTACCAATGGGATGAAGTGAAAAACCGAAAAATATAGCCTGATACAAAAGTTTTATGGCCATAAGAATGTTTCAACGGTGCTCACGGAATGACCATTGTTGCCTCTTGTGTGGCTCATTTAAGTGTAGAATACATCTTTCTTTTTTATCGTCGGTACTAAAATAATCTCATAAAATAGATGAACGGAGTGGATTTATAACAAACATCTCTATGGGCCCCACCTAGCATCCTTGCGCAGGAACTTCCTGCCAAAGGCTTTCTAGGAAAACGACGTCCTGGTTGATGGAAAATGGTTCCTATAATCAGACCAATTGGATATTCTATCCATCAGATCTATCCCTTGCAAACGCGGATTCCTGTGGGGCCACCTTGATATATGTGCCTTCCATCCATGCCGTCCATCAGTTTTGAAGGCTCATTTTTAGGCATTTTAAAAACACAAACCAGATCCAAGTCTCAGGTGGACCACACCATATGAAACAGTGTTAATTGACCGTTGAAAACTTCTTTGTGGACTATCTGAGATTGGACCTGCTTCAATTTTGGGATCATGCCCTAAAGTGAGCTGCAAAACGGATGGACAACATGGATGTAACTCACATACATCAAGGTGGGCCCCACAGTCAGGAATCCACTGCCCTCCGTAGATGCGGGGATCCATCCAAGCTGCGTCCTCCGAACGCATGACATTAAAAAATAAAAAGAAAGAAAAGGAAGAAAAAGCAGCCTTCAACCACGTTATTCAGCGTGTAAGCACGATGGTCTTATAGGGAAGCGGATTGCGTGCTGACCAGCTCGGACTGAAATGGGTCCATGCAGGGGCTTTGTGGGGCCCATCGTGACGTATGGATTTTATCTGCGCCACTCATCCATTTTTCCATATCATTTTAAGCATATGAGACCAAAAATGAAGTATATGTAATGGTTGAGTGGACCACACCACCAAAACTTCCATCGCCCTTGAGAAGATTTCAATGGTAGGCGTTTAATCACCACTGTTTCTTTTTTATATTCCACTTGTGCTTTAAGTCTGCCTCATTCTTGTGCTGATGCCCTAAATTAATTTGCAAAATGGATGGACTGCGTAGATATAACACATACATCATGGTTGGGCCATACGGCCTTGCCACGTGTACGGTGGAAAGATAGCTCGACCAAAGTTCGGTGCTCCGGCTCTACCGTATCATCTTCGTGTCGTTTATGAATCTATGGACGCTAGGTTAAATGCCCCGTGGAGCAATGGATTGAGACGGACGCAACTTGCATGTTCGTCCGGGCAGGGGTCTGTGGGGACCAACGTGATGTAAGTGTTTTTCCACGACGTTTATCGCTTTTCTCATATCATTTTAAGGGGTTATCCTAAAAATAAAGCAGGTACACATCTTCAGTGGACCACATTAAAGGAAGCTGCATTGATAATAACACCCACCGTTGAAATCTTTCGAAGGGCCACTTTTTGTTACCATACAACCTATTCATAAGGTCACGTAGACTTCAATGAAGTGAAAACACAGATATCAGCTTGATCCGAAACTTTTCTATCTCCCAATAAATTTTTAACGGTGAATGTTTAATCCCTACTTTGTGGTCCACTTAAGCCGTTGACCTATTTCATTTTTTGTCTCATACCTTAAAATGCCATGAGAAAAACGATGAACGGTGTGGATAAAACACTTATATCACGGTGGGTCCAACAGATCCCTGCCCGGACGGATTACCGTCCGGGCGGGGGTAGGACGCAATCCGCGTCAACTGCAAGAATATAAAACCAGGAAAATCAAACTTAGGTAGGCCACACTGCACGACAAAGAGGGCATTGAATGAAACTTTGGAAGCGGTTTGGCTGATGTACCACGTACTACCGATCTATCTGGTGTAGGTATGCGCCGTGGGACCCGCCAATGGATCTTTCTAGCTGTCCTCAAATGGAATTGCATTGGGTCCTGTGCCAATTTTATTTAGGGGCTGTTTGATTTTTAATTTCCCCTGGTAAATACACGTTTAAAAACGTTTTTGTTACTGATTTAAATATGTGCGCCCCACCATAATATATATGAGTTATTCACACCATCCATCCTTTTAAAAAATACATTTTAAAGCATGATCCCAAAAATGAGAAAAATCAAAAGCTCAAGTGGACCACACCTTAGGAAACAAGGATCATTAAAACGTTAATGGTTGAAAGTTATTTTCTCCCTAGGGCCCACAGTGATGTTTATTTGTCATCCAACCTATTAATAAGGTCACACAGTCATGGACAAAGTGGAAACAAAACTATCAGTTTGATCCAAAACTTTAAGGGTCTTCAAGAAGCTTTCAATAGTAGGAATTTAATTCCCATTGTTTCCATTAGTGTGATCCACTTGATCTTTGGATTGCCTCTTTTTTTGGTTCATGTTCTAAAATGAGTTAGCTGAAGGGATGGACGGTGTGGATAATACACAAATATCAAGGTGGGCTTCACAATTTAACTTTTTTCTCCTCCGGTAAAGTGAGGGGTGCAGTAAATGAAAGGTGGCAGTCAAATCGCCTGCTCAAGATGTTAATAATTATTACCCATTTAACTAGAATTACCTCTGTAAATAGAAAATCAAGGCCCTTAATGTATCTAATCCGCGACCTGCTCGATGCGCTTTATGCATTATGCAGCTTACACAAAATGCATCGTTACGTGCCTATTTCACTCAATGTTTGGGAAGATTGGAGAAGCTTGGAATTACATTAAATGGAAATGCATACGTAACGTGCCAATTTCACTCAATGTTGGAAAAGTTGTGTAGGTCCCACCATGACGGGTGGGCTATATCCACACCGTCCACCCATTTACCGAAATTATTTTAAAGCATGGGTGAAAAAATCAAGTAAATCTAAAGCTTAAGTGGACCCCACCATAGAAAGCAACAGGGATTGAATACTTATCATTGAAAACTTCTTTGGGGCTACATAAGTTTTGGATCAACCTCATTTTTAGGCCCATGCCATCAAATGAGGTTGAAAAATGAATGAACGGTTTAGATATAATATATGTATGTTATTTTCAATAATTTCAAATGATGGTGGGTATATCCATTCAATGTACCACCTTATTACCAACAAATCATGGCATTAATTTTATCCCATGGAAACATCGGACAATCCCAATGGGATTACGTGGGATGGGATTTAAAAAAAAACACAATTATTACCCATGGCTAGGATTGTCCCCTATTGCCATGGGATAAAATTAATGTCCTGCTTTGTTGATAATACAGTGGTACATTGAATGGATATACCCACCATCATTTGAAATTACTTAGAATAACACACGTGTGTTATATCTAAATCATTCATTTGTTTTGTAACCTCATTTTATGGCATGGGCCTAAAAATGAGGTAGATCTAAAACTTATGTAGCCTCAAAGAAGTTTTCAACGGTAAGTATTCAATCCCTGTTGCTTTCTATGGTGGGGTCCACTTGAGCTTTAGATTTACTTAATTTTTTGGCCCATGCTCTAAAATAATCTTCATAAAGGGGTGAACGGTGTGGATATAGCCCACACATCATGGTGGGACCTACGCAACTTCCCAAACATTGAGTGAAATTAGCACAAGACCCAATGCAATTTCATTTAATGTAATTCCACGCTTTTCCATTCTTCCCAAACATGGAGTGGAATTGGCACTATCCCACCTAATCCCTTCTAATCCCACCGCCCAAACTAACCCTAATAATTATGTTTTTTTAATCCCATCCCGCCGAATCCCTCCTCCCAAACTGACCCTTACAGGATTTGCAGCGAGATTGGCCAGTGAAGTGACGTCACCAACTTTTGTGGGCTCCACCATCATGTATGTTTTGCATCCACACCGTCCTTCCAATTGGAGAGATCATATTAGGGCATAACCCAAGAATGAGTCAGATCCAAAGGTCGAGATGACCCCACCACACAAAACGGTGGGGAGAGTGACACCCACCATTAAAAAGTTCTAAAGGCCACAAAAGTTTTCGATCAAGCTGATATTTACGTTTTCCCTTCTTTAATGTCTGCTTTAGCACATCAACTGATTGGATCTCAAATAAACATCATGGTAGACCTTTGGAAAATTTCAACGGTGGCATCATGCCCTAAAATGATATTTCAAAATGTATGAACAGTATGAATACAAAATATACATCATGGTCGGTCCACATAAGTTGGTGACGTCACTTCAATAGCGAACCCTCACAGTCAGTTCACACTTCACTGTTAGCCGCCCCTTCCACGGAATAGATCCGGGTGTGTTGAGGGAAAGAACTTGAAATAAATACCCCGGCTATTCGGAATTGGCCAGAAGAGCTGGAATATCGTACACCTTGCCATCCACGGCACATAAGTAATGTGCGTGTCTGAATCGGGACCATCCATCTTCGTGGATCATATTGTTGATGAAAAATAGTTCCTATAATCAGACCAATTGAATGATCCTATTCATTCGATTTATCCCCTCCAAACGCAGATCCCTGTGGGGCCACCGTGATGTATGCGCCTTACATCCATGCTGTCCATCAGTTTTGACAGGGTACAAAACATGAAGCAGATCCATATATAAGGTGGACCACATCACATGAAACATTGTTGATTGACCGTTAAAAACTTCTTTGTGGACCACTTGAGATTGAACCTGCCTCATTTTTCGGATCATGCCCTAAAGTCAGCTGCAAAACGGATGGACAACGTGGATGTAAGTCCCATACATTAAGGTGGGACCCACAGTCAGGAATCCACCGACCTCAGTGGATGCGGGATCCATCCAAGCCGCGTACTCCAAACGCACAACATTAAAAAATAATAAAATAATAAGAGAGAAAATAAAGAAAAAGCAACCTTCAACCACGTTAGGTAAGCGGATTCCGCGCTGACCAGCTCGTACGAAAATGGGTCCATGCAGGCGCTTCGTGGGGCCCACCGTGATGTATGGACTTTATCTGCGCCACTCATCCATTTTCTCATATCATTTTAGAGTATAACACAAAATGAGAAGTAGATTTAATACTCAAGTGGACCACACCCCATCGTGAAAACTTTTAAGGCCCACTGTGATGTTTTCTTTTAACCTGTCCATAAGGTTAGGTAGTTCTGGAATGGAAAACACAAATGTCAGCTTGAGCCAAACCTTCTGTCCCTCTTGAGAAGATTTCAATGGTAGGCGTTTAGTCGCCACTGTTTCTTGTTTATAGTTCACGTGTGTCACGAGTCTGATTTATTTTTGAGCCCATGCCCTAAATTCATCTGGAAAAATGGATGGACAGCATAGATATATCACATATATCATGGCGGGCCCTGCCATCCGGGTAGGCAAAAGAGGTAATGCTTAGGGACTGTTTAGGGGCGTGGATTTGGAACTCCCTGTATCCGAAAAGTAACTATGTATGGTATATTTAGTGGGGTTTGAATTTAATTACTAAATTAATTTTAATATTTTTAATTAATGAACATAGGTAATGTTTGACATAATTGTTGTAATAAGCTTATTAAAATATATGTTTTTTGTCGAAAATGATGAAATTTCAAGTCCCGAATGCACCACAAGTATAAGAATATGTTTGAGTGACTAACTAAAGATTTTTAACTGTTGATTTACATGAAAAATATTTGGATGGTGCTGATCATCATATTAAAGTAATTATAGTGATGGAATTGATAAACTAATTATTTTAAAATATCATTAGTGGGCCCTGTGCCCAATAGAGCATTAGCCCAGTGACGCACATGCACGCAACTTTTGGAAGGATTTTTGATGTAATTCAAGCTTTGAACATCGCTTTCAAATCCTATTTTTAAGGGGATTTGAAAACCTAGGTTACTTTACAGTGACAAGCAATCAATGGATTTGAAATCCCTCAACTAGTGCAAAATACGATGGATATTCTTTGATTGGTCACATCATCACAACATGTATGGTGGAAAGATGGGTCCACCAAAGTTCGGTGTTAATCCTTCTCCACCTTATCATCTACGTGTCGTTTATGAGCAACTATGGATGCTAGGTTAAATGCCCTACGGTGCAATGGATTGAGACGGACGCAACTTGCATGTACCCCCTCCCATGAGAAGTTACTGTAATCGAAAGCTACATGGGCTCACAGATAGGCCGGCGACAAATCCACTTCTATCAGTTTGGCATGCAAGAAAACGATAATACAGGAATAAAAAAATAAAAAAATCAGGAAGATCCAAAACTTAGGTAGGCTACACCGCACGCAACTTGCATGTACCCCCTCCCATGAGAAGTTACCATTGGAAACTTTACTAAGCGGATTGGCTGAGGTACCACACACCACCGATCTAGCTGATGTGTTGACGTCACCTTCTGTAGGCCCATCATTAGATATGTGTTATATCCCAACCGTACTTTCATTCGGAGAGCTTGTGATAAGGCTTGAGCCAAAAAATAAGATATATCCAATGATCAAGTGAACCACACTTCAAAAAAACAGTAGAGGATTGAACTTCTACCATTGAAACTCTATCGGGGTTACAGAAGTTTTGTATTAATATGATACTTTTTTTTTTCCTCTTCATGTATGTGTGACCTTATGAATTGATTGGATGGAAATTAAACATTTTGTTGAGCTCTACGAAATGTTTTAATGGTGAGAATCATTGTCCCACTGCAATTTGTGGTGTGGTCTACTTAATATTTGGATATGAATTATTTTTTGATTCATGATCTACAATGATCTTTAAAAATGGATGAACGGTTTGGATATAATAAATACATCATTGTGAGGGCCACGTAACTTTGATTTCCTCTGAACCGTTCGTACAGCTCGATCTCGAGGAGCAGCAGCTCTGTTCTTCGCACGACACGTACTCACACCAATCAGATCGGTGGTGGGTACACCAGCCAATCCACAGTATTAACCATCTGAACGGTTTGGATGGCATATAAACATCATGGCTGATTTTAGTAAGGTTTCAACGGTAAATTTCTGTTCTAACTTTTTGGTATGGTGTGGCCCTCGTGAGTTTTAAATCTGCCTTATTTTTAGATTCCGATCAGCTTACTGCTGATAAATATAGTAGAAATTTACCTACCAACTTTTTTGAGAATTCATCATATCTGATGAGTCTCAAAAATCTGAACAGTCCATGTCAAATAGAACCTTATCAAACCTTGTACCAATTTTTACTTTGAACCAAAACTTCGGTGAGCCATAAAAATGCAAACGGTTTCTTCCTTTGATTTGAATTTCTCTTTGCTATGGCCCACCAGAATCATAGAGTAGGTGAAAATTCACTCCTTAGGTTTCATGAGATTCTGCATCTTATAGACCGTTCAAATTCGACACCCATGATACATGTGCAATTAGGTGAGCACACCTTATATATATATCTCCCAAAAACTAGACCCTGATGTGGCAGGGGAGGGACGCCGATTTCCTGCAAGAGCCCGTTCGGGTGAAGTTTATGTGCTGGAAAGTTAGGTGGGGCCCACCGTGTAGTTTTTGAGAAATCTAATCTGTCCATCTATTTTTTGAGGTCATTTTAGGACTTGATAAAGAAATTGAGTAGTATCCAAGATTCAAATGGGCCTCACGAAAGGAAAATTTTAGGACTTGAGACGAAAATTGAGCAGTATATCCAAGACGAAAGTTGAAACCTCTCTGAGGTTGACAGTTGTGTTTAAATGAAATCCATACCATTTATAACGTCATTACTATGGGGATGAACTTAAAAAACAAATATTACCTTGATTCAAAACTTTTGTGGCCCCACGAATATTTCAACTGTGGAAGTTTAATCCTTACTTTTTCGGCTCACTTGGGTATTGGATCCTACTCATTTTTTATCCGTTGTAATAAAATGACAAAAACAGATGGACGGGGTAGATTTCTCACAGACTTCATGATGGGCCTACCTAGGTTTCCAGCGCATGAACTTCCTGCAAAGGCTTTTGTAGGACATCCGCGTCCGCCGGCAAGCATGTGGCCTCCATTGCCCGTCTGTAGCGAATGGGCAGGTCGGTGGACAGGCCCACCGTGATGTATCCGTTTATCCACGCCGTCCATCCCTTCTCCAATATCATTTTATGCGTAGGCCCATCCACAGAACCGACAGTTTGTGGCCAGAGAGGGGCGGGGTGAGACCGGATTTGCTACTCGCCCTGCCACCAGCCCAGTGTCTGATGGTCGGTGATCTGTGGGACTCACCATGATATATGTGTTTCATCTATTTCGTTCATCCATTTTTACAGATCATTTTAGGGCTTGATCCCATCAATGAGAGGGATATAAATCTCAAGTGGACCACACCACAGGAAAACAATAATGATTGGATATCCACCGTTAAAATCATCCTAAGGTGTACTTTACTGTTTATTTGACATACAATCTGTTGATTAGGTCATACGGACCCAGAGGAATGGAAAAAAGAAATATCAGCTTGATCCAAAACTTTTATGGCTCCCAAAAATTTTTTAATGGTAAACCTGCATTCAACACCGTTTCCTGTAATGTGGTCCAGCTAAGATTGGTTATACCTCATATGATAAAATGATCTACAAAAATAAATGGACTGCTTGGATGAAATACATACATTATGGTGGGGCCCACAGAGCACCAACCAACAGCCATTGGCCGGTGGCAGCGGAGTATCACATCCGTTTCGAAAGCGTACTGAGTTACTCAGTACGACTAGCGTACTGAGTTCCGTTTCGAAAGCGGATTGCATACTGAGTTACTCAGTACACTCTTATCAGTAAACACAATTCACCCACCCTGAATGTATATGATTTATCTATGTTGTCCATCCATTTTTTCATATTATTTAAGGGGTTGAGCCCAAAATTTAATTATATCTGAACCTCAAGTTGATCATATCACAGGAAAAAACAGTGGGAATAGTGATTTCCACCATTGAAACCTTTCTGGCCCCACAGTGATTTTTAATTGTCATCCAACCTGTTCATGAGATTATAAAGATATGGATTAAGGGAAAACAGATATATAAGTTTGATCCAAAACTTCAGTACCCTCCAAGAATTTCTCCAAGAATTTTTAAATGATAAACATTCAATTCATACTACTTCCTGTGGTGTGTTCCATTTAAGATTTGGTTATGCTCACTAAAATTATCTTCCAAAATGAATGGACGGATGGGATAAAATATATTAATCATGATGAACCTCACAGTGTTTACTCATTACGAGTTACTCAGTACCCAATCCGCTTCCATGAACCTTGCCGTGTTTACTCAGTACAATTAGCCTACTGTAGTTACTCAGTACGCAATCCGCTTCCATCCGTTTCCCTCGACTTACTGATTCTTGATTGTGGTGCGCGGGAGTGGATTAGCTGTTATCGAGTTACACCTTACCATTAGGCCCATCTTGATGATTTTTTTTTGTATATTTACACCGTCCATCCGTTTCTCCAGCCCGTTTTAAGATGGCCCCAAAACTTATGCTGATCCAATTCTCAGGTGGACCATACCATACGAGACAGTGGTGATTCAGTGCTTCACCATTAACAGTTCCAAAGGGCCCATCCATTATAAGGTTTTCATAATGTTTATTTCCAATCCAATCTGTTGATATGAAGAAGATCTTTATGAAAAGAAAATGTAAAAATCAACTTAATTCAAAACTTTCGTGATCCATTAAAAAACCGTTTAATAACCATTCATGACTTCTTTTATCCAGCGTCTTTTATGAAGAATCTAAAGCTTACCATCCCAGCTTGGACCTTGTACGTACGGACAGAGCATTTGAGGACGAAAGTAACCCTGCTTTTTAAAGGGAATTTTCGTTTCTGTAGATATATGGCTACAGATTAACCGTAGCCATAAGTAGTGTAACCAAGGGTATTTTCATCCTTAAATGCTCTGTCCGTATGTACATGGTCCAGCTTGGGAAGGGAAGTTTTGGATCGGTGGATAAAAGGTGGGCCTACAGGGACGCAGATTGCGTCCTACCCCTGCTCTGTGGGGCCATCATGATATAAGTGTTTAATCCACTCTTCATCGCTTTTTTCATATCATTTTATGTTATGATAGAAAAAATGGAAAATATAAAAATTCCAATGTACCACATTAAAGTAAGCTGCAGTGATTATGACACCCACCATTGAAACCTTTCTAAGGGCCACCGTGATGTTTTTTTTACCACATAAACTATTCATAATGTTATGCTGACGTGGATGAAGTAAAAACAAAAATATCAGCTTGATCGGAAACTTATCCAGCTCTCAAAAAGTTTTTAATGGTGGACGTTCAATCCCCACTTTGTGGTCCACTTAAGCTCCGGATCTGCCTCAGTTTTTGGGTCATACCATAAAATGATCTGACCAAAACGATTAACGGCATGGATAAAATACTTACATCACGGTGGGCCCCACAAAGCCCTGCCCGGATGGATTACCGTCGGGGCGGGGTAGGACGCAATCCGTGTCCGGGTCTACAGTGGTAACAATGGCTTTAGATATTCTTAAAGTTGTTTGGAATTACTTGTGAAATAGGATGAAAAAACACATAAGATATTCTTAAAGTTGTTTAGAATTACTTGCGAAATAGGATGAAAAAACACATAAGATATTCTTATAGTTGTTTGGAATTACTTGTCAAATAGGATGAAAAAACACATAAGATATTCTTAAAGTTGTTTGGAATTACTTGTGAAATAGGATGAAAAAACACATAGCAGCACCAATATACAATAAATACATCAAAGTGGGCCCCACACGGTAAGGGTAACACCCACTGAGATGTCACCCAGGTAACAGGTAATCCCACTATGACCTAATCACAGGTAATCCACTTCCATATTCTGGAAGCGGAAACCGATTGGCTAGCTACTTCTACTGCCACGGGCTAATGGCTGATGGTTGGTGCTTTATGGGCCTATCATAATGTATGTGTTTCATCCATGCCATCCATCTATTTGGCTAGATCATTTTAGAGCATGATACCAAAATTAAGTATATCTCAATCTCAAGTGGACCACATTATAGGAAACAATGTTGAATGAGAGTGGACAATTAAAAACATTTTGGGCCATAAATGTTTTGGATCAAACTGATATTTGTTTTTTCCCTTCATCTAGGTCTGTATGACCTAATAAATAGTTAGGAGGATTTTAATGTGATGGATATCCAATTACTATTATTTTCTTATGGTGTTGTCCATATGAGATTTATATCCCTCTCATTTTTGTGTCAAACTATAAAATGACCTGTAAAAATGGGTGAACGGTATAGATGAAACACATTCATCATGGTAAGTCCCACGGAGAACCGACCATCAGCCACCGGGCTAGTGGCATGGAAGTAGCCAATCCGTTTCCGATAGAATCGGATTGTGTGGCGTGCCGCACGCCACCGACACACCACCGACTTCATGGTGTGTGACGTCATTGAGTTCTCCAAGCCTCACCACTACATGTGATTGAACACCTAAAAAGATTCTAGGCGGCCACAGATGTTTTTGCATTAGTTGATACTAGTGTTTTCTCTTGGATGTAAAATGAACATGGTGTGCCCTGAGAGGTTTCAACAGTGGGCATGATTTTCCTACTACTTTATGAAGTGTGGTTTACATAAGCTTTGGATCTGCCTATTTTTTATTTAGATCTCATGGTGGGACACACATAACTTGCTGAGTTCAACACACCTTAAGTTCGGTGGTGTGTGCAGCACCTCCGGTTGGGCATCACTTGAGGTGATACTAATCTAACAGGGTGTCACCCACTTCAGTACGGCCATTCTAATATTCCCAGAGAAACCCTAAAGTGC
This sequence comes from Magnolia officinalis, assembly GCA_021015155.1. Taxonomy (NCBI): domain Eukaryota; kingdom Viridiplantae; phylum Streptophyta; class Magnoliopsida; order Magnoliales; family Magnoliaceae; genus Magnolia; species Magnolia officinalis. Next base: position 19,216,191 of record JAJHSJ010000015.1, read on the forward strand.
ACTCGTGTTGCACAACAAGATGGGGAGCATGGTCAGCGGATTGCGCACCGTGTAATTCATTACGCTGTAGTACCCCAAAATGAGCCGATAAAAATGATAGAGGGTGCAATGTGGGCCCCAACATCACGTATATGTTTTATCTATGCCATTCATTCATTTTTCTTACTTATTTTAGGATATGAGTCTAAAAATAAGTAGAGGTGTATACGAGTCTGACCTAGCTTAAACTCTGCTCGGCTCAGTCCTCAAGCCTAGCTGGCCGGCTCGGCTCGGTTCGATCAGACTAGTTGGAGCCGAGTTCGAGCAAAGATCGAGCTGAGTTCGCCTGTGCAGCATTTTGACAAACACATGAACTGCACCATTAAATGTTCACTATATGTAAAGCAGCAGTAACAATTTTAAATGTATTTCTTCAAACACTTTGTAGGAAACATCAAAATCAAGAAAAAAAAAGTATTTGTTTCATATACATATCTTCCTTATCACCAACCGACACTTTGTTAAGTCATTTTAATGAACACTTGGTGAGTAACATCAATATCAAAGTAACCGAGTCACTGAACTGGTTCGATTTGAGCTGGGGTTCGATCCAAGTTGAGTTGAGCTCGGGCAAGCTCGAACTCAGTTCAAAATTTTTTCGAGCTCAAAAAATCAGCTCAACTCAGCTCGAACTTAGTTTCAAACTGAGTCGAATCGAGCTTTTTCGAGTCTAGTCGAGCGAGCTAATTGAGCTAACTGATATTTGTTTTTTCGCTTCATCTAGGTCTGTATGACCTAATAAACAGTTTTTCCTGATAGACAGATCTGTCTCATGCATCGTCTCAAGCCTTAAGATGAGCTCATGAAGTGGATGGACGGTTTGGATCTAACACAAACCTCATGATCAGGGCCTACAAAATTGCTGACATCAATATAGCAGCCTTGCTGCTGGTGGGCCAGATCCTTAGATGGACAGTCAGGATACATCATGCGGGACCCACAGAACTTGCTGACGTTAACCAGCAGTTACATTTGCTGGTGGTCCCCATCGTCCAGATGGATGGTTGGGATGAAATACATACGTCATGTGGACCCATAAAACTTGCAGACGTCAATACAACTGCTATATAGCTGCTGTAAGGTACCCAGCCAACCCACTTCCATCCCACCGTCCACAAATGGACGGTGAGGATAAAATACATATATTAGGGTGGGTCCACGTGGGTGTGGCCCACCCGTTAAAGCTGATAATTGTGGTTTTCTCACCGTTCAGGCCTGCTGGATAGTGAGGATGGGCCATGCACTAGGTGGGTCCCACAAATAGACGGTTTGAATAAAATACATATAGCATGTGGGTCCCACGTATACGTGGCCTACTGTTGAGGATCAAGCTGATATATGTGTTTTCCTTTCACCCACGTCGGTTAACAGCAAGGTGGGCCGCTGCTGCTAGACAGTGGGCAACCCGTACTGCTGGACAGCGTGGATACATTATGCACACATCACAGTGGGGTCCACAAAATATGGGAAAGAGGGAGAGAGGAGGGAGAGAGAGAGAGAAAGAGAGAGAGAGAGAGAGAGAGAGAGAGAGAGAGAGAGAGAGAGAGAGAGAGAGAGAGACGTGTGTGTGAGGGAGGAGCTTCGCCACTATGAGCTCCTCTCGGTTTACAACACATACATCAAATGGGTCCAACCACAAGTGGGCCCTTAAATAGAAATAAATTGTGGTATTTTCAAGATCACCCACCGATTTCACTCCTTCTTGGCTCCTTAGAATACTAAGCTCATTGGCTTTGATAGAAGATGATGGAGATTGAAGGGGTAGGATGAGAGATAAGAGGGGCAGGAAGTGGGCCACACTTGGCTCTCTTGGAAGAGCTTGAACGTCCTCTCCTTGGGAATTGCTTGGAATGGAGTGAGAAATGAGAGAGAGAGGAGTGGTGTGTAAGGGATATGACAAGGAAAGCATGGGTCTCATTGACTTTTGGGATGAGAGGAATGGGCTAAGCATGGGTTGCTTTGACTAGTTGGTGGGAGGGTGGGTGAGTGATGGGTTGTATTTGACTTGTGATTGATTGATTGATGGGATGGATGGGATAGAGATTCTCTCGCAATCTGCAATGCACGACGTTTCTTCGAAATATACGTGGGCCCACAACTCCTGGCCTAGGTATCGCATCAGTGTGCAAGTCGCAGCGTTGGAACCGTGGCGACAGCGCGGTTGTTAGGGTACAAGTCTCAGGTCGAGTTAACTCAGATATACAGGATGTGACCTAAGGTCGCGTGCAAATTCCAATTACAGGTCGCGGGTTATCAGAATTCGATGGGGAGGATCGCGGAAGTCTAAGGAACGGTAGGGACTAGGATTCGGGCCTTACCCTAGTGACTTTCCTTTTACAAGCAGTTCCTCAATCAAAAGATTATACGAAAAACATTCATCGCTAAAGTATTCTGTCGATCCTTCAATGTACATGCCTTCCTTTTTAATATTTTGGCCATTCTCGGCTGACTCAGTTCTCACATGCATTGTTGGCCATATTTATCACTATTCATTCTTCTTTTGGTCTTGGAATTATCAACCTTGACTACTTTGCATGGCCTTCATTTGAGGTTCATCTCCTACAACAGCTAATTGTCTTCATTTAGTTGTCGATTGCCTTTGCTAACGTCATTTTTAGTACATGTCATTCCTTCTGGTATTATTGAAAACTTTGGATGACTCAACCCTTTTCAAACTCCCTCTCAAGTAGGCTGAAGTTTAACCACTCTTTTGTCCAGTAGTTGGCCCGAGGTGATTAGTAGTGTACTTAACCCTTTGTTGGTAAAAAGAGTTAACATTTTCAACATTTTGAATGTTCGATGGTTTTGTTCAATAATTCGGTTGATAAAATTCTCTGTTTTCCAAATCAGCCTTGCACATTGCTCACACAGATGCAGCCTATAGCAAGTGGAGTCTTTCGCCTTTGGATATGCTTCAGTCTTCTCAATCATATGGAGAGACTTCATAGTTCGATCTTACCAATATCTCATTCCTCGGCCTGGTCCTTTTGAGATTCAAGTTCAATTTTTTGTCGTAGTCAAACCAACCATTGAGGATTAATCGTGGCCATGTTGATTTTCATATTACGTGGGAATTGATCAGTATCAATCAACATCGCCTCTTTCTCTTTTTATTTTGGGAAACTTTAACAGTCCTTGGTCGATGTTTTCTTGGATAACATTTTTTAAAACAACACACTTCTTAGTGGAATGAGACGGAGTTATATGTCATTTATAATAATTGATTTTCTTTAACTCTTCGATTGTTGATATCTTTTGATTAATAGGAACTTTAATAAATTTCTCGACCAACATGATATTAAACATTTCGTCAGCCTGAGTAATATCAAAGGTATACGTCCTTTGAACTTTCTGAGTGGACGGCGCATTCGCCTTTATTTTAGCTAATGCTGAACAAACAAATGGTTGTTTGACCACTACTTCTTCCACTACAACGTCATTGTTAGGATCATAATAGTATGTTCCTACTGATTGATTCTTTTGCCGTGTTGCCTCTTAAAGTAAAGCCTAATATCGAGATACCTTTATAGTTAAATCATAAAGATTTGTGAATTATAACTTTGGACCATCATAGGCCAATTGAACGAATTATGTTTCGGTCGTGACTATCTATCTTGTATCGGTTTTTTGTTCTTTTAAACAGATCAATATAACTTTTGACCAATTCTCTTGGCAACTGTCAGAATCGTGCAAGATCGACCATGGAAATTTTCTTGTCTTTATAAAAGAATTGAGCAAAAAACTTCTATTTTATTTCCTGTCAAGTTTGTATGGAATTTGGTAATAGATTAGAATACCAAGTAAAGGCAACTCAAGTTAGTAAATGGCCGAATAATTATAATTTATAGTAATCATTGTTGGCCAATTCCTCACACTGTATAGTTTAGAGATCTATATGCCGTATGGTCGATTGACTAGTATCACCTGTAAATAGTGTAAAATCAGGTCGATAATTTGTCGACAATGAATATTACTAGTTGATCTAATCAGGATAAGGCTTTTGATACACTTGAGTGGTAGTTTGGCCAACAACTTGTCCTGCTACCTCCTGGACCTGCTATACAATTTGATTACGGTCCTAATGTTGTTGCCAAGCGATTAGAGGTTGCTCTAGACCATTCGGGTACTATTCCTCATCATAAGGTTGGTTTCTGGGCAAAGGTTACCCCCAGGTATCCCTTGATTCCTGGCTTTGGGGATAAAATTCCTATTCTCACGTTCAAGCTCCCTAAAATCCACAAGTGGTGGTGAATTTCGCACATCCTGAACTGGAATATGGGTAGGATGTGTATGTCTCTGCGGAGGGGGCACCTATAGTATTGGTTGTACTGAAGGTATTGGTGTCAGATTTTCAACTGAACTAGCGTCAAGCTCTTGCTGAGGTGTAACAAGTGCCCTTTCGGCAAACATAGCAATCAACCGGTTCATGCTCTTGTAATGGCTAACCTTCCACCTATTAAAGGTTTTAGTCTGAGCTCGTGATTGTTCAACTTGAATATGCAACAATTTTGCGTTGTGCCTAATTTTCCTTTGAACATAAACCATCCCGGCTAATATAATCTCAAGTGGCTCAATCCGAGATGTCGATGCTCTATCTGGATTCAGCAGAATAGACATCAAATTGGGTGGTAGATTCACTTGCTCTGATACCTATTGGATTCCTCCTGGGCAGGAGATTCATTAGTTGCAGCAGCATTAATAGTTGCATTAGCATTTTGACCACCTCTTCGGCTCATGATTCAATAAAACTTTTGCACCGATAAGTATACTTTTATTCATGTCCCATCGGGCAAGCTAAAAATTATTCTTTTTATATAGTTGGTGCAAAATGAATATTTATGACAACTAACACTACGCCAAATTTATTTTTTCTTATTTAGGATTTTTTTTCGCTTAGAACCTGTATGTTTTTTAATATTTAAAACTAAAAAAATGTCGCAGTACAATTAAAAATAAAATATGGCTAGAAATATAAAATAGAAATGTAAGAAACAAAAATCAAATCTTTGTTAATTAACCAAAAATATCGCAAATCATATAAGATAAATCTATTAAAATATAAGCTAGTTCACACTTTTCTAGTTCACACTTTTCTTAGTTAAGATAACGATTACATTCAAACTAAAGTGTAAAGAAAATTAGATCAAGAAATAAATTTTGGATAGTTTGGATTAAACCACCAAAATGATTGATGTAGTTGAATTCTAAGTCTTGAATGGACTTGAGTTTTGGGATATAAGAAGAAAATGTGGTGGCAAATGTGATGGACAGATTGGATATCAAATGCACAACTTATGGTATCTAGTGTAGATGTGTCACGAACCAAAAATTAATCTTTGTAGTCGAGGGTCCAATCATTGATGGAGAATCGCTCTAAAATCACACTAATCCAATGGTCCTAACCATCCATTTTTGAAGGGCTATCAATTCCATTGTTAAATGTAACATTGTGGGTGGTTCAAATCCAAAGGGAAAACCTGAAGGTTAATATAATCTGTGTAGTTTTTTGGTCATGTTCCAACCACAGCTTGCACCTCATGGCCTGTGCTAATGCATGTGCCTAACATACTAGTTTATTTCAAAATATGTGAAGAGATTAGAACTACAAAGAGAACAAATCTAACTAAAATTTCATGTTTGTCATGCCACTACGTACCATAAATGGATACACAAAAAATGAAAAAGCAACTTACCTTAGTAAGGTCAATTATTCTAGCAGCCATCAAATCCTCATATTTTCATGTTGCAACATTGTAGTCATAGTTCAGATTGTGTTGGCAAGAACCTAAAGGGAGCAACAATCAAAATGGCACCATTCAATGCAACAGAATATAAAAAAACTCAAGAAGTTTTGCCAGCCTTAATTCAATTCGATGGTGTAAGCACCATCTCAGTGACCACACTTCCATTAACACCTGCATTTTTGGCAATCAACTTAAGCGGATAGCTCAGAGCCCTCCTAACAATCTCTGCTCCAACCTGTAGATAAGTCAAAACAACAGAATCAAGACCCATATTACTGTTGCGAGATGTCTTAAATCTGAGTCCTTTCGCAACTGGGATGCAGAAAGGAGTTTCGCGGATTTCGTGTCGCAAGTCCTTTCGCAATTGGGATGCGAAAGGAGTTTCGCGGATTTTGTGGCGCAAGTCCTTTCGCAACTGGGATACGAAAGGGAAGTTGCCAAAACTATAAATTGGGGTCCCTAGGGCTATTCTAATAATATTCCAAGACTTCCTAAAGGTATTCTAAAGGGTTCTAGGGTTATCAAAGGGTGTAGCAAGGGTGAGATTCGAGGTTGTTTGAATCGGATAAGTCTTTTCTCTTTGTAATTGATGCTTTCATAGTGGTGATATGTCGCTTTGTGCCGTGGTTTTTTCCGCAAGGGTTTTCCACGTTAAATCTGTGTGTTCTTTTTTCTTGTGTGTGTGCTTGGTGCCATTGGATTGCTATCCTAGATCTAGATCTGTGTGATTCCGCAGGCCAAAAATCCCAACAAGTGGTATCAGAGCTTGAGTTCAGTTGGGGCATAGATCTAAATCTGAAGGATTAGTAATAATGGCGAGCGCTAGGTATGAGATTGAGAAGTACTCAGGAAAAAATAATTTTGAGTTATGGAAGATCAAGATGATGAGTTCCTTAATCAAACAAGGCGAAGATGGTGCTCTTGAGGAGCGGAAGTCCACTATGACTGATGGTGATTGGAATACTCTTGATAAGAAGGCTTTATCATCGATCCGTTTATGTCTTACGGATGAGGTTATCTACAACGTCATGAGGGAGAAAACTGCGGCTAAGTTATGGGCGAAGTTAGAGGATGTCCATGCGAAGAAATCCTCTGAAAATCGCCTACACTTGAAGCGACAGTGGTATAACTTCAAGATGGCAGAGGGTAGAGATCTGGAGGCTCACATCAGCAACTTTAATAAATTAGTTTGCAAATTACTGGATATGGAGGAAGTGATGAAAGATGAAGAACAAACAAGTATGTTGCTGAATTCTCTCCCGGCGTCCTATGAGTCATTCAAGGATACTATGTGCAGCATGAATAAAACCCTGAGTGTCGACACTGTTATCTTAGCCCTTCAAGGGAAGGCTATGAGACAGCTAGACAGCAACATGGGGACATCTTCTGATGCACTGTTTACAGTGGGTAGGAATTCTGAACAAAGTACAGGTTCTTCAGGTTTTAGGTCCAAATCCAAGGGCAAGGGCAAAGGAAAGGTAAAGTGCTGGAATTGTGGGAAGGAAGGACATGTGAAGAGGGATTGTGAAAATTCTAAATCTAAGAGGGAAGATTCTGAGGCTTCATGCAGGGAGGCTAACACTGCCACGTCAGATGAATCGAGTGGATGTGATGGTGATGTTTTGTCTGTGACTTCGCTCAGACGGTCATACGATGATCGTAAGGACGAGTGGATGCTAGACACAGGGGCATCTTTTCACATGACTCCTCATCGGAGTTGGTTCACCAGCTACAGGGAGTGCGATGGTGGACAGGTGTTTATGGGCAATGGCTTTGCCTGTAATGTTGTGGCTATTGGTACGGTGCACATCAAGATGTTTGATGGGGTGGAGCGTACCTTGACAGATGTGAGGCACGTTCCTGATTTGAAGCAGAATCTGATTTCTCTTGGTGTACTTGAGGCAAAAGGATGCAAGTACACATGTATTGATGGTGCTCTTAAAGTATCTAAGGGGGCACGGGTAATCATGAAAGCACAATGACTCGATCATGTTTATAGGTTGATCGGGAGCACTTCAAAAGGTGGAGCTACAGTGGATGTAACGGATTCCGCCTCTGCACATGTGTGGCATGATGGGCATGGTCATGAGCGGGCAGGGCAGGAAGGCTGAGACGTGCGGACAGGGATACAGAGCAGGTGGAGCAGCCACCTGTGTGAAGAATCATACGGTATGATCGCAGGATATCGGCGTGGTACATGGACGACTCTAATATCACAGAGGATTCATATTCTATTTTGATGGCTTTAGGTGAGCTTGGTGCTGAGAAGTAGAAGGTGACTATGGGCGATGTGATGAATTCGTTGTACCAGACCGACATATGGGAGCGGGTGAAGCTTCCAGTGGGCCGGTGAGCGGTTGGATGCAGGTGGAACTTCAGGAGGATACAGTATAGATACAGGGCGAGGTTGGTAGCGAGGGGTTATTTTCAGAGAAAAGGGATCGGCTTCTCAAAGATATTCACGCCGACGGTATAGCAGGTATCTATCAGATCCGTGATTGGCGCTGGTTGGCCAATGTGATCTTGAGCTATGATGTGATGCAGAAATAAGAGAAGAGGTCAAGAAGCTACAGGGTTGAAGATTGAAGACATGGTGGAGATTGTTGCAAGATGTCTTAAATCTGAGTCCTTTCGCAACTGGGATGCGGAAAGGAGTTTCGCGGATTTCGTGTCGCAAGTCCTTTCGCAACTGGGATGCGAAAAAAGTTTCGCGGATTTTGTGACGCAAGTCCTTTCGCAACTGGGATATGAAAGGGAAGTTGCCAAAACTATAAATTGGGGTCCCTAGGGCTATTCTAATAATATTCCAAGACTTCCTAAAGGTATTCTAAAGGGTTCTAGGGTTATCAAAGGGTGTAGCAAGGATGAGATTCGAGGTTGTTTGAATCGGGTAAGTCTTTTCTCTTTGTAATTGATGCTTTCATAGTGGTGATCTGTCGCTTTGTGCCGTGGTTTTTTCCCGCAAGGGTTTTCCACGTTAAATCTCTGTGTTCTCTTTTCTTGTGTGTGTGCTTTGTGCCATTGGATTGCTATCCTAGATCTAGATCTATGTGATTCCACAGGCCAAAAATCCCCAACAATTACAAGCACAAAATAGACGTGCAAACCAAACATCAAACTCTTTTCCTTTTTTCTTCATCAAACATTCATTTACCTACCTTTTGATCATCATTTTCAAGGGTATCCTTGATGAAATCTACCTTTGATTCGAGTCTCAACAGCATACAGCCACCCCCAACAACAATACCCTCCTTAACTGCTGCCTGAAAACATCACACACATCAAGAAAACAAATGATCCTGGTTTGGTTGAAACATCAAGCATGAAAATAGCTCGAGACTGAAAAATGGCCCCAAATCTGGAAAGAAGAAGATAGCTTGGTTGCATTAAGAGCATCTTCTACTCTCAACTTCTTCTCTTTCAGTTTTGTCTCTGTTTGCGCTCCAACCTGTTCAGCAGTGCCAAGAATGTTGGGGAATTGAACACATTTATACTAATTTGTAGTTCAATCATAACCATCTTGTTTAAGGGAGAAGAAGACTCCTAAAGAGTACCTGATTGACAGCAACACCACCAGAGAGTTTTGCTATTCTTTCATTAAGCTTCTCTCTTTCATAATCCTGTTCAGCAGCCTGCAAAAACCCAAAATATATATGCCACTAAGGATGCTCAATAGCTGAAGGATGATGGAAAAGGAAAGGCCAAGAACAATTTAATTACAATTGAATGATGGAGAAGGATGCTCAATAGGTGAAGGATGCGATCAATATCCTATCCTTTTGTGTCCTTCTACCCAAAAGATTGTATAATAATATTTTGCACATGCATCTCAATCATCATATCATCATCTTCATAACCTTGCCCTAGCTATTTGGGTCTTTCACCAATCATGCCTTAGGCTCTATCCTCGGCTATTTATACATGCCTCTGGTTACATCTTAAAAATTCTCAAATGTAGTACTTTTTACCTCAGAAAAGCACTCTCAGCTTATTTAAGTTGCAGGCTGCATTCATGGTATCATATAGCTTCAATCGTTGGCTTGAAACATTTCAAATGCAGCGTTGAAAGAAATGTCTGCTTGGAAAACCGTCTTGCAATTGAGGGCACAGTTCTGTCTTCTTTCATCTGCTAGTTCTTAAGGTGGTTTGAACCTTAATTTACCTCCCCATTCAGCTCAATCATTTCACTCGAGTGTGTGCGATTTATGCCAAACCATTTCAAATCCAAACTTCGAACCCACTTCACCCAATAAAAATAATTTAAAATGAAAAATCAAAGAGAAAATTAGAATTACAACTACTCGGAACCAAAGAAAATGACATAACACAAATGAAATAACTCAAACAAAAATGCAAGAATTACAGCTAAAAACCACAATCCCTACGCAAACAACTCATACCCAATAAATAAACCCAAATGAAATTTTGGATTGTAATCACGCTAGAACACTTGAGTATACTAGGCCCTTAGTGTATTCTGATCATTATTACCATTTTATATGATGATGGGTTAAGATCTGTTGCAGTATGATCCATCCAGACTACGGCCCACCTGATCTCAGTGCATATTTTCTACTTGCACAACAAACCAATCACAGACTGTCTGTCACCATCTTTACTAAACAACCCAATCTTCACACGTGACAAACATGTAGAAGATCAAAGCCGTTCATCAGGTAGGCTCTACATTGGATGGATCATAACACAAAAATTACACCAATCAAACAATCCTATCCCAAGACTATTGTGGAAAGAAATGTTCAAGAATAGGTACTGCAACTGCCCAATTTTTTCCTAATCCAAGGGTTGGGATTCACCCAATCAGTCTGAAATTGCAACCTAACCATCCAAACAGGGACTCACCTGATGGATGGTTCTGATCTCATCAAAGCTTTGAGTCAATCTATGCATTGTGCACTATCTAATTCAAAGATGAACATAGACAAATGCATTATCTAATACAGACATTAGATTGAACTTTCTTTATATCACAATTTCAGCTAAAGAGAAATCTAAAAATCTTATCTGTTGCAAATGCAATCAGGCCTTAATCTCATCAGCAACAGCCGAAGAGGGTTCTCCTTCCTTCTCGATTGCCACCTCTTCTTCTGCTTCTTTCCCTTCTGCAAAACCAGTAGTAGCCCAATTGAAGGTTAGAGAACATGATGCTCAATCAAACTAACTTGCAATAACCCAATTCAATATACAAGAAAATTCACAACCCCCCAAATCCAATACTACTCTAAATCATGGTTTTAAGACTCGGACCAGTCTGAAGAGACTCGTTCGAGTAGACTCTGGCTCGGTCTGACCTTGTCCAATTCAAGTTCCACGGGTTCTGATTATTGTAAAAAACCGAGTCAACTCGGTTTCTATGGTCATCAAAATGAGTCACCAGATGGATGAAACATGAGATAGAGATAGAACGAGATTGCAAATGAACACTTGCACTGAAATCGCTATTTAAAACACTTTATGGTCATTTGCACTTCACTTTATTGAATTACCACAATTCAATTCAACCAAGCATCCAAAAAACAATCAGGATTGCAATCTACTGATCAAAAGAACACAAGGAAAATCCTATAACTTCTCATCATTCAGCATTTCCATAGGCTTGACTTCAAGTGGGAAGCAAGAACGCCCTCCCGCATGTCAACTTGACTCGGGTGCAAAAAACCTGGTCCATACATCATAATTTAAAAACTTGAAAACTCAAGTGATGAGTCATAGTTTAAAAACTCGGCTCAACTCGATATCCAAGTTGTCTTAGAGACTCATCTCAACTCAGAGACTCATCTCGACTTGATATTTAATAATTAAAATAGGAATTTAATTCTACTATTAAAATCGTATGAATATAAAAATATGCAGTTTAAAGCATGAAAGCAGCATGTGGTGAGCTGACAGATGTTGTTTGTTTCCTTGGTTGAGGTTTTGTCTCACCACCTTCACTTTCTTTTTGACTAAAAATATCTTGATGCAAGCAAGCGTCTCAGTTTCAGTCATGTTGAGTAGACCCATGTTGATGCAAGCAAGCATCTCAGTTCGAGTCTTGGTAGTGTGTCATGTCATTGCAGATCATGTGAGTGTGTGGGGTGTGTGTGTGTAAAAAAAAAAATAAATAAATAAAAAATAAAAAAAAATTGTCGTTGCAGACCATTTTAAAATATAATCACGGAATTCAGATCCTAAAGACAGAACCTTATACTTGAGTTAAACAAGCTTGAGATATGTTTAGGATAGCATTGGGAATTGAGGTGAGCGAAATGCAATTTTGTTCATTTTTAAGTATTACTCGAGGCATAGACGACCCCACCATTCGGTTCTGGTTTGTTTATTGCCCGAAACAATTGATCAGCTCAAAACAGAGATGGCCCCACCAAGCACAAGTAAATTTCAACACCGAACAATGAAGCAATCATACAATGCTCAGTTCAAGAATAAAAATAGAGTAATTTGGGTTGCACTATGTAGATGTAGGGACCACCGTTCTGATAGTTGTGATTTCTCGTCACTAAGAATGGAAGGATTATCCCAATGGCAATCAGAACTGTCACATTCAGTGATCAAGGCCAGTGGTCTATTTGGCCACCATGGGTTGGACCTCAAAAAATCACAAAACAGGGCTTTTTATCCCTTACTAGCCAATATAACTATTCAATTTTTAGTAAGCCAATTTTACTCCCTATCCCATATTGGCCGTGGTGGATATGGATATGATACGGCTGAATAACCATGATCCATTTGACTTCCGCCAATTGGATAGCTAGAGTTGCACAGTTGGTGTGACTTTTGAGTTATGCTAAATCACAATAGAAGCATTAGATAGGATGGATTGCCATACATGTTAGCATGAGTCCAATGGATAAGTCACCATCAACTTAAAAATGATGATGAACTATCACCTTATACTTGCCATAATTCATACCTTCATCCCCCATTTTTCAAAGACTTGTTCACCTGGATGAAGACAACATTGGAGCTAAAATGAAATACCTGGCTAGCTTGAGACTGCTCTAGAACGTTTTCCAACTACCCCCATGCCATCTGAATGTACCCAATCGCTCTACCAGCTAACCTCCCTGCCGTTCTGGCTATGATTGGTAGATCCTTGGGCCATGAAAAAAAAAAAAGTCCAACTTAGAAATATTCCTATAATCAGAAATTCATTTCCCTTTGGAAATCTAAAAAAGAAGTATAAACGTACCCACAATCCCTTTGGAATCTGAAAACGAAGTATAAACATACCCACAACCCAAAAACAAATGAAAACTATAAAAGGAAAATATGAAATCATCTAAAACAATCACAAATCAAAATGCATCTGACATGTCCAAAAGAACACAATACAAGAAATGATTACCTCTGTGATGAGCACTCTCCTAAAAAGGCCAATACCAAACTTCAGCCTTAGTTCAAGAGATTTTTTGTCAGTAATCTGCAAGGGGGAAATACGACGTATCAAAAAACAAATCCTTAATAAATGAAGCCCACCTGATATTTGGGCCATGGCATCTACATAGTGGCACCCACCTTATGCATGGCTTGGATGTCCCATACACTAGCTGCATCAATAAGAACAACAAGGCTTTCAAAAAGTAAAATCAAAACAAGAGAGAGACTGACAAATATCAAACATTTTAAGCAACATAAAAGCTCTATAGAAATTGAACGAAGCTGAATGAGGAATGAACACCTATAAAGGTTTCTAGTTTCATGACTTCGTAGTCGCACAAGCTACAAGGATAACTTTGCCCATATATGACCTTGAAGCTGTACTGAAACTCACTTGCCTAACACTCAAAACTTTCATGAATCAGCCAGATGTCAAATAGTCCAAAAGAACACAAAGAAAAGCCCTAATCTGATGTCTATCTTGTTGTAAGACATAGGTACCAGAAGTTAAATATGGCAACTCCGAAACCCAAAAAGCAGGCATGTACATATGGGCATAAGATGATAAAGATGGAAACTCTGGCTCTCCTTGATTAACATGCCCGATACCTTCATATAAGGCATTTTTTTTTTTCTTAAATGAAGTTCCTGGTTATGGATGCATGTTAAATGACTTAGTTACATATATGAGCCTCGAACATCTGGGGTCATTAGTCTCATGACACAAGGGGTTGCCCTCTTGATGCAATGGGTTTGATCCCAACTTATCCACAAAGTATAATGGCCTGTAATGGTTGTGGAGGCTTACATGGTATAACAGATAGGCTGACAAACGTCATTTAGGTTTTATCTCCCACAACTGCATGTATGTCATCAACAAAAAAATACTGGAAAGCAAAGAGTAAAAAATCAGAATTCAAGTGCATGGGGAAGTGTACATACCCAATGGAGCCAACAGTAAACTGGGAAAAGGATTTCCAGCAGTCTAGTAGATTCTAGGATGACAGAAAGAAAAGAAACTCCCTAAATAAGGAGAGTAGATGAATGCAACAGCCTTCTAGAAGCAAAACCCACTAGCAAACTTAGAAGAATCACTTTTCTAAACAAGAGTATAAAAGAAAATAACCAAAAAATTTATATTCACACAAAAAAATCTAGTAGTGATCCATGCATATGGCCTTGTGTATATAGGCTTTGAACATGCACACAACTTTCCTAAGTTAACTTCACATCTTTGCTTGCTAAGCAAGTTTTACACTCCAAAAGGAAACTACTAAAAGAGTAGAAAAATGCTTAATCCATGCACTGCTCGTACAGGATGAAAAGTGTTCCTAGACACTTAGGTAGGGTGCCAAGAAGTGTTTTAAAGTGTCAGCTCCAGAGTCTAGTCACTGGGACACTTCTGAACACAAATAAATAATAGTTAATTCAATAAATAAATTTAACAAATAAAAAAATAAAAAAAAATAAAATGATGATAAACTATGATACTTTGAGTGTGAGGGATGATACACATGCACCTAGAAATTATTTAAAAATTGAGTATGTGGCATACTAGTCAAATTCAATTGTCCAAATTATGATTCCTTGTTCAGATGCATTGTATTGGGATCTCGTTCATAAGATGGCCTCATATATCACATATGATGGTTATCATTGCCAACACGTACAACTTACAAAAAGTGTGCAAAGTACATAAGCATGTCATATTGGATATGATCCAGAGAATTACAGATTTGAATTGTCATATGAAGAAATATGCAAAAGCCTAGGCTCTCTAGAAAAGGAATAAACCACAAGGAGTCGTAATAGAAGGTAAGGTTAATTACATTAAGTATACTTTCATCTAACAACAAGGTTATCTAGAAGCCTTAGTTTTCCCTGTTCGTATATTATGACTTTGGCCCCTTTATTTTCAATAAAATTTATTCCTATTGCTAAAAAAATAATAATAATAAAATAATAAATAAATAAATAAATCTAGGCAGCTAGATGTTTTTGTAAAGATTTAGAAAATAACGTCTAACTGAAGGTATGGCTCTTGATAGAGTGTAATGGTAGAAAATGATTCATGTAGCCGACCCCAATTGATTGGGATAAGGCTTAGATGATGGTGATGATGATGATTAAGAAAACAATGTGTTCTACTATATTTCCAAAGCATGGACCTTCTAACTCAACAATTATGCCTCAACTCACCTTCTTTGTCGAAGTGGACCTATTTTTGGAAGGAAATCAGCCACTGTATCCATCGTCAATATTCCAGCAACAGACCCCTTGTTGAAGCTGAATTTCCCTTCAAAACCTCTAATTTTGAAGTCTTCACTTCCAAAGAAAAAGTTATCATTGAAAGTTGCTGATAACAACAACAAGACATGTCCTCATGCAACCATTTGGTACAGAGAATCCTGACAACAATCCCACCAACCGGTTAATCCTCAGTGCCAAATCTAGAGGAAAAGAGTAGTTTGGGAAGAATGAGCTACAGTGAGTCTCAGCCACTTCCCAGCAATCCTCTAACCGTGCCTCTCAAACGACAACCTCAGGACGAACAGATGGTAAGAATTCAACTGCCTGACTGGATCTACAAGCTCCTATACAAGGAAACATTATTGAAGGAGAAATGAATCTTTGGAATTCCAAAATCTAAATGGTGCATGGACCCCAAGTAAAACAGAACTTGAAGGTCAAATGAATTCTCAGGGCTTTCAACAAATCAGGCAAAAAATTTCCAAGCATCATCAAAGTCACCAATCAACTTGCACAATCCAGGCTTGCCCCAGATTAACTTTATCAACTTTTTATTGATAAACAAAAATTTTAATGAAGGCTGAATCATCAATTTCCGAGACGGTAAATGATTCATGTTTCATCAACTCTTTGTTTTTAATAGATCAGGCATCAGTAGCATAACCCCAACATATACCTACACACATCTATACAAGCATAGATAAATTGCATACACGAGTTATATACATATCGGCACATGAGTGCGGACAAACAAAAACATACTTTCAAACACAGTGTGCCCAATTTGTGTGTGCATGTGCATCAACCTTCACCCTCTATTAGGGCCCGTTTGGATGCTCTTCCTTATAATATGGTATATAGAAAAGGGGATTTTCAAGCCTGCATTTTCTATAAGAGTCAGCAATTTAGTACTATTTTGTTAAGGGGGTCGAGGGGCGTTTTCAAAGTGCTTCCACATGCACAACATCTGCTCATTTGGATCAAAATGGCATTTAAACTCAAAAGCCCTTTGTGAGGGTGTGTCCAAACAGGTCGCAAGATCAAATAAGCCCCATTTGGACTCTCCAAATGGAATTTTTGGGACAAAAAAATCAGTGCACTGGTCAGATGTATAGGAATGTCTGATCAATCTCCCATTTGATACATCAGTGGGAGGCATGCTATAGAGAAATGGCTCTAGCCTACCATTTCTTCCGCTTCTACATATCATCTCCCCTAACATGGGCCCTACCAATGCAGTTTCTTTCATCCAGCCAGTGCAATTTTCTCTCCATGGCATCTGCGGTAGGACAGAGAGGACAACCAGTTGCAATCCATGATCATCTTTTAGTATCTCAATCCATGATAGTTTTGACCATTGATGCGGGTTGCACATGTAAGAGCGTTTGAAGGAGAAAAATGGCATGCAAAGGCATGTAGAGAAGGAGAACCCTATTTTCTTCTATTTTCGGCTTCAACTAACAGAGAAATGGAAATGTATTCCAGATTCCACTAGAAATGGTAGGATGAAAACCCTAATTTCAACAAAGAACGAATAAAACAAAGTCGTTGGAGAGACAACGGAAGAGAGAGGTAGAGGGAAGAAGAGATTGAACCTGCAGCGAGGAGCCTTGATTCCTTCGATTTCAAGGAGCATTTTTAGAGCAATTGCGAGCAGAAGTAGAGAGAGAGAGAGAGAGAGAGAGAGAGAGAGAGAGAGAGAGAGAGAGGGTTGGAGCGCAGAGAGAGAGAGAGAGGGTTTGGAGCGCAGAGAGAGGGAGAGAAACGGGAGTGACTTGGCTATAACCATGAGTAGAGAGATATCTCTATGCCCAGGGATATGGGGTCCATAAAGATGAGAGATATCTCTATGCCTAGGGATATGGGGTCCACAAAGATGCAGTGATAAATCCACTCGGTCCATCTATTTTTAAACACGACAATAAGACAAGATTCTAAAACTAGAAAAAATAAAAAAAATTTAGATGGGACAAACCAACAAACAGTCGGAACAGCAACGTTCGTTGTTAAAATAGCGACACAGCTTTAAAACGGTTTAAAACCGTTTCAAATTCGGAACGGCTTCAAGCCGTGCCTAAACCAAATAACTATCCGTTCCAAATTTGCAATTTTGGTGTAGTGTAAGTAGTTTAAAATCCACCAAGTATGCTAAAATTTGTTGGCACTCGGTTTTTTTTTTTTTTTGTCATGTATGATGAGTGTGGGCGTGCCAGAATCGGTGCAGCAGCTCGATTCAAACCAATCAACTTTGACCCCAAGCATAAAATAGACAGATACATCTAACTTGACAATATATGACCAGAATCTAAGGAGATCGGTCGCCTACCTAGCACTCACAGAATATTTGTAATGATCAAGCAATAATCAGAGGGTGGGGTTCTTCCTTTGAAGATGGGTTGCACCTTGCCTTTCATAAGAAAGGTCTTTTCACTATACCAGTGCAATCAAACAAAATGCGATACTTACAATTAGTCATGAAAGACCGACTGCAAGAGTGCTTCTTCTAAAAGAACTGCTTGTATGTGTGTATAAGGGTAGACTTGGATTATCACTACTCTTAAGATAGAGCTACTTGATTATGGTTAAGTAAGATAAATTTAATTTGTTTGATATGTGTGTTAGATTTGATTGTTTTTTGTCATCTACTAATCTTTTGACTATTTATAGATATCCACCGCAACTATTACTTTGGACGTTTCTCTTTTTTATTGGACGGTTATGACAACTGAAAAGTTGCCATCTAAATCCTTCTCTTGTTACATTTCTCTTTTTTATTGTTCCCCTTCTCTCCACCAAGCTATGTTCCTCTCGGTCATGACTTTCTCTTCGGCTGCACATCAAGCTTCTATCTTCTCAGATGTATTACTTCGACAATCATCTAATTGTTGTCAAAAGCCTTCAATCTGACTTTTGGGTCTCTCGACCAATCGAGGGCCTAGCTCTACCAGTCGAGTGAGCTGCTCGTCTAGTCGAGCACTGCTCGACTCAAAGTCCAGCGTGCTATTATTTTTTGTGTCCAGGTCACCCTCGGCTCGACCAGTCAAGGTTACGTAGATCTTATGCGGACTGAGTAAATTTAAGGCGGTTTCCGGACTATTTCGGACTAGGTGCGTAAGTTGAGTTTCCTAAACTATAAATAAGGATCCCTAGGGCTATTCTATGGTATTTTACGGAGTTCTAAAAGTTTTTCAAGGGTTCCTAGAAGGGTTCTAGGGTTATCAAAGGGTATAGCAAGGGTGAGATTCGAGGTTGTTCGAATCGGGTAAGTCCTCTCTCTTGTAATTTCTATTTTATAGTGGATTTCTGTCGCTTTGTGCCGTGGTTTTTTCCCGCAAGAGTTTTTCACGTTAAATCTTTGTGTTCTCTTGTGATTGCTTGACGTTATTGGATTGCTATCCTAGATCTAGATCTCTGTGATTTCGCAGCTCAAATCCCCAACAAGTAGTATCAGAGCAATCGTTGGGGCACAGATCTGAATCTGCAGGATTAGTAATAATGGAAAACGGCAAGTTTGATATTGAGAAGTACTCGGACAAAAATAATTTTGAGTTATGGAAGGTTACGATGATTAGTCTGTTAACCAAGCAAGGCGAGATTAAGGCTCTTGAGGAGCGAAAATCTACCTTGAAAGATGATGAATGGGAAAACCTTGATAGTAATGCTTTAATCTCTAGCCGTTTATGTCTCACAGATGAGGTTCTCTATAATGTTTTGAGGGAGAAAACTGCAGGTAGTTTGTGGGCAAAGTTAGAGAACATCTATGCAAAGAAGTCCTCTGAAAATCGCCTACACTTGAAGCTGCAGTGTTATACCTTCAAGATGGCAGAGGGTGGAGATCTAGAAGCCCATATCAGCAACTTTAATATATTGATGTGCAAATTGCTGGATATGGAGGAAGTGGTCAAAGATGAGGAATAGGCATGTATATTGTTAAATTCTCCTCCTGCATCATATGAGTCTTTCAGGGACACAATGTGCACCGCAAATAAAACCCTAAGTGTTGACGCCATTATTTCAGCCTTTCAAGGGAAGGCTATGAGAAAGCTAAACGACGACATGGGGGCATCTTCCGATGCACTGATTACGAGAGGCAGAGATTCTAAGCGAGGTACAGGGTCTTCAAGACCTAGATCCAAATCCAAGGGCAAGGGCAAAGGAAAATTAAAGTGTTGGAATTGTGGGTTGTCTGGACACATGAAGAAGGATTGTAGAAATTCTAAAACTAAGAAAAAAATTTCAGCGGCTTCTTCCAAGGAGGCCAATGTGGTCACATCTGATGAAAAATCAAGTGGTGGAGATGTTCTGTCTGTTTCCATGATTGGTCACTTACACGACAATCATAAAGACGAGTGGATACTTGACATAGGAGCATCTTATCACATGACTCCTCATTGGAGTTGGTTTACTAGTTACAAGGAATGCGATGGTGAACAGGTTTTTATGAGCAATGATAATGCCTGTAATGTTGTGGTTATTGGTACGGTGAGCATCAAGATGTTTGATGGGATGGAGCGTACCTTGACTGACGTCAGGCACGTTCCTGATATAAAGAAAAGTTTGATTTCTCTCGGTGCACTCGAGGCTATAGGGTGTAAGTTCACCGATATTGATGGTGTCCTTAAAGTTTCAAAAGGGGTACTCGTGGTTATGAGAGCACAGAGGCACGAAAACCTTTACAGGTTGATTGGGAGCACTTTAGCAGGTGGAGTGGCAACAACTATTGCAGACTCCACGTCTCTACGTATGTGGCATGCTCGTCTGGGCCACATGAACGAGCAGGGCATGAAGGTACTTTCTGATCGATATTTGATTCCAGCTTTTAAAAATTCTGATTTAGATATATGCGATCATTGTATATATAGTAAACAACCTAGATTGTCTTTTAAATCTGGAAAACATGTTTGTAAGGGTGTGCTTGATTATGTGCACTCTGACGTATGGAAGCCGTCGCCAAAAGTTTCCATTGGGGGGTCATCATGGTTTGTTTCATTCATTGACGACTACTTTAGGAAAGTTTGGGTTTACTTCATAAGACGTAAATCCGAAGTTTTTACCATATTCAAACAATGGAAAGCAATGGTCGAAAAACAGTCAAGGCGAAAAATAAAGGTTTTAAGGACTGACAATGGTGGAGAATTTACTTCCACTGAGTTTAATGAGTATTGCAAGGATGAAGGTATCATTAGGCACAACACAATGCGCCACACACCCGAGCAAAACGGTGTGGCTGAGCGAATGAATCGGACTCTTCTGGAGAGGGCCAGATGCATGTTAAGTAATGCTGCGTTGGGCAAGGACTATGGACAGAGGCCTTTAACACGGCTTGTTATTTGATGAACCAATCTCCTTCAACGACAATTGAATGTAAAATTCCAAAGGAAGTATGGAGTGGTCAGAAAATCGACTACTTAGATCTACGCATATTTAGTTGTGAAGTTTACTCTCATGTACTGTCAGTTAAGAGAGATAAGCTAGACCACAGAGCCAAAAAGTACATCTTTGCCTCGTGGATCCCACCGACTGATTTTGAAAACGGCAACTTCCGTTTTTCACGACCGCGAACAGAGAGCGTCGGTCTCTGTTGTGGGCCCCACACGTCGTCCGGACGGACAATCCCAACCGTTGATTCGCTCTCTGGGCCAGCCACAGTCCACACCTAGCTGTTTAAATATGAAAACGCTTCTTTTAACCGTTCAATAGAAGAACGAACGGTGGGTTTAAAATCCTGTGGGCCACCACAAGTTTGATCCAAATCTTCGCATCTCTGACCGAATTTTCATTCTACATCTACTGGACGGCGTGGATTTTGCAGAAAAGGAGTGGAATGGGACCCACAGACTTCACAGCGAAAGCTCCTGCGTTCTCTGTTGCAGCGTCCGGAAAAACCGGAAACTCCAGACTTTTCTGGCCCACCGTCCGTGATCTGGTGGATGATCTGATCCGTCCATCATGTAGGGCACTCAGAAAACTCCTAGGAGACGTTGTCTCTTTGGAAAGAAAGCAAGGAAGGAAGGAAATGCAGCAGGGTGAAGTTACACAGCTGCGTGGTTTTTCTCACGGAAGGAAACTTCCGTTTCCGGCTGCGTATGTTTTGGAGGCAGTTTCCAAAGAAAGAAAAGAGAGATGTACACCGAGTCCAGTTGCATACGGACTCCTCCACCATGCATACAACTATAAAGAGGAAGGGGAGAAGGAGAGGAGAGGGCATCTCATACACGGCTGGAGAGAGATACAAGACAGGGAGAGAGAAAGACAGGGAGATTGAAAGAGATTTATTTTTTTCTGTTTTCTCCATTTGCCATTGCATGATTTAGCCATGGTTGGCTAAACCCCTTAGCTAGGGCTAAGGGGTGAAGCTTGTAATATGATGGGATTTTATGGCTTGGAGCATATACATTGAACTATTCTTTTTCAGTTGTTGATTTAAGAAATTACATATAGTTTTCAATGACTTTTTGTGACTGAAATTACAATTAATCTGTGATAGCTTTATGTAATTCCTTTGTTTTTATCTTGATGTTAGGAAATCCTGTTATTTATCATTGCCCTTGGACATGGTCGGATGACAGAATCTTTTCTAACATTCATGATTGATTGGTTGTGGATTGGCTTCGTTTTGTTTTTTCTTTGTCTCATGGGCATGGTTTTGTGATGAAATTGATTCCGAGTCTCACACCTTTCATCTCTTGGAAATTTAATCAAAAATAGTTCAATTCCAGTTGAGGTCGTAAATCAAGCATAATCTCCCTGATCTCTACAAGTGGATCCCCTGAATCCCTAGTTCTCTTCTCTGAATTCACTAAATTTGGATCAATATTTCACTATTATTCTTCAAAACACAATTGGTTTAGTTTTCATCTTAGCCTAGTTCCAGATCTGGTTATTTTCAGATAACGTACAGGTTTCAATCCCTGTGGATTCGACCTCGGTCTTACCGAGTTTTTACTACATCACAACCCTATACTTGGGGAGTGAACAAGTTTTTGGCGCCGTTGCCGGGGATTGACGGCTACGTTTTTTGAAATTAACTGGTTTTAGGATTTAGATTAAGATTAGGATTTTTTTTTATTCTTAGGTTTTATTTTTAGAATTTCCTAATTCAGGTTTCCTTTAATTTTTTATTTAAGTAACTTTCTATTTTAGATGATTTTTCCTTTTTAGAAACTAACCCAACTTTCCTATTTTGTAGGATTCTGAGATAGGTTTCTAAATTGGTAATTTCTCTTCTCCTTGCTATTTCTAGACTAGGATTCCTTTTTAGCAAGTTTCTAATTCTAACTCTTTTAGAATTCAATTTTGTTTCTTATTTTATTTTTAGAAACTTTCTGTTTAAAGACTTTCTGTTTAGAAACTAACTTTCCTGTTTCGTAGGTTTTTCAGAAATTTCTAATTCGGTAAGATCTTTCTAAATTCTACTTTCTATTTTTAGAATTTCTAGTTTAAGAACTTTCCTCTTTTGTTTTTAGAAATTTATACCTCTTAGGAATTTCTCTTTTTCTAAATTAGAAACTAGTTTACTGCTATTTTCCTCTTCTTAGGATTTTTCTAATTTTAGGTTTCCATTTATTTTAGAAGTTCTTTCCTTTTTAGAAACTCACATTACTTTCTATTTTAGGATTAAGATTTCTAATTTAGAACTTTCTAACTCTAGGTTAGAACCTTCCTCTTTTGTTTTTTTAGAAACTAGGTTAGTTACTTTCCTTTTTAGAGACTCTTTCTAATTTTAGAAACTAACTCATTCTTCCTTTATTTTTAGAAACTTTCTAACTTCTATTTTTAGGAACTAATCTCTTTTTGGTTTCTTTTTGCAGGTTCTTAATTTAGGGACTCCAAATTTGGTAACTTCCTTCCAACCCTCTCTTTCTTTTTAGATTTTTATTTCCCTTCTTAGGATTAGGTTTAGAATTTGATTGAGGGCTGTGAGTGTTTCATGCCCAAGTGGGCTCGTGACAACACTCGACGTCTCTTGACTGAAGGAGGATTAGTTGAGGGGTTAACTGTCCATCGCAGGACTAGACACCGCTCGAATTCCCCTGAGTTAATTGAGGATATGGCTGGAAATCAACCTCGTCTACCCCCACCTAGGGTAGAAGATGTTCAGGATGAGAATGAGGTGCATCAAGCACCCCCGCCTCGTACCTTACGAGATTACTTACAACCGGCGGGGGTGAGTACGCCCTCATGCATGGTTTTTCAGGAGAATGCAGGACATATGGATATCAAGCCAGGGGTGATCCAACTCCTTCCTAAATTTCATGGGCTTGAGTCAGAGAATCCATATCTACATCTGAAAGAATTCGATGAGATCATGACTACCCTATACTTTCCTAACGTGTCTGATGACACAGTTAGGTTAAACTCTTTCCCTTTTCTTTAAAGAGAAAGCCAAGACGTGGTTACATTCATTACGTCCTCAATCTATTGGCAGATGGAATGACATGACAAGGGAGTTCATTAAAAAGTTTTTTCCATATCATAAGACGAACACCCTTAGGAAGTCGATCATGAACTTCGCCCAAAGGGAAGATGAAACATTCTTCCTATGTTGGGAGCGGTTCAAAGATCTTGTCAGTTCATGCCCACAACATGGTTTTGAAACGTGGCGCATCACAAATTTTTTCTATGATGGACTGACATCTCCCATGCGCCAATTAGTTGAGACAATGTGTAATGGGGAGTTTATGAATAAAGGTGTCGATGAGGTGTGGGACTACTTTGATAAACTTGCTGAGAACACACAAACATGGGACATCTCCCCTAGACCGAGTACCACGCCTAGGCCGACTCATTCCAAAGAAAAAGGTGGAATGTACCTCCTGAAAGAGGATGATGATATTAATGCCAAGGTAGCCAATCTCACTCGAAAACTCGAGGCCATGGAATTAAAGAAGGATAAGGCCAAGGAAATTGTTTGTAGTATTTGTGGTTGCAACATTCACACTATTGAGAATTGCCCAACTATATCTGCCTTTCAAGAGGTATTGAATGAGCAATCAAATGCTGTAAGCAATTACCAGTGGGCCCACCTCTAACACATACAATCCTGGCTGGAGGAACCATCCAAACTTCAGTTGGAGGAATGGACAAACCGCTACACCTCAAGGTTTCCTAAATCAAAATCCAACTCAAGAGAAACCTCAAGAGGATCCGGTTCTGAAACATTTTCAAAAGCAAGAGCTTTTCAATCAGGGTATGCTACAGGCCTTTCAAGACCTTACAAAAGCAATACAAGGACTTAAGGCTGAAAATGCGATTGGGAACAAGGGGAGCTTCCCAGCTCAACCTCTTCCCAATCCTAAATCGCAATATGAAATTAGCGACCCAAGCTCTTCAAATCAGATGGAGCAAGCTAAATCCATCACCACTCTTAGGAGTGGAAAAATCATTGACAAAACCATTCCGGTTAGGGCTGAAAAGTCTAAGGACCCGGAAGTGGATAAAGAAGATGGATCTAGCCATGCCCCCCTAGAGTTAGAACCGGAACCTCAAGGAAAGCCGTTGCTCCATTTCCCCAACGGTTGGTTGCACCAAAACCTCTCTCTAACTCTCAGGATATTCTAGAGGTGTTGAAACAAGTGAAGGTCAACATACCTCTACTTGATGCCGTGAAACAAATACCTTCCTATGCCAAATTCTTGAAAGACTTATGTACGACCAAAAGACGGCAAAATATTCAAAAGAAAGTCTTCCTGACTGAGAAAGTGAGTGCCATCCTAAAACAAGATGTGCCGCAAAAATTCAAAGACCCCGGTAGCCCAACCATATCATGTGTAATTGGGGACTATCGAATTGATCACGCACTTCTTGACTTAGGAGCGAGCGTTAATCTTATTCCCTACTCGGTATACAAACAGTTGGTTTAGGTGAATTAAAACCCACCTTAACTACACTACAACTTGCTGATCGCTCTGTTCGTGTACCAAGAGGAATAATTGAGGATGTGTTGGTTTAGGTTGATCGATTTTACTACCCAGTAGATTTCATCATCCTGGATACCGAACCCATCAACAATACAAGCACTCAGATTCCCGTCATTCTTGGTCGCCCATTCCTTGCCACTTCAAACGCAATTATCAATTGCAGGAATGGTGTCATGAGTATGTCTTTCGGGAATATGACATTAGAAATGAATATCTTTTTCAACACTGGTAGACGGGTAGAGGAGGATGACGATATCCACGATATTAACATGATCGATACTTTCGTGGAAGATAGGACACCCCTTACCTTATCCTCTGATCCTCTAGAGGCGTGCCTGGCCCACTCCCATGAGTTTGATGATGACATAATTAGGGAGACGTGTGCCATGCTTGATGCGGTACCGGTACTTGAAGTTAACCGGTGGAGGCCTCAATTTGAAAAGTTACCCCACACTGATGAAGTGCCTCTACCGTCTAACCTCAAGCCACCGAAGCTTGACCTAAAACCTTTGCCCTCTGATTTAAAATATGCATACTTAGGTCAAGATGAGACATACCCGGTGGTGATTTCTGCCCACCTTGAGAAAGAACAAGAGAGTATGCTTATATCTACTCTCCTGGAGCATAAGGGAGCCCTTGGATGGACAATCGCGGACCTCAAGGGAATCGACCCCTCGATTTGTACTCACCGCATATATCTTGAGGATAATGCGAAGACAGCTCGGCAACCACAACGTAGACTAAATCCAAACATGAAGGAAGTGGTTAAGGCCGAGGTTCTTAAACTATTGGATGTGGGTATCATATACCCTATATCCGATAGTCAATGGGTGAGTCCAACTCAGGTGGTTCCTAAGAAGTCCGGGATCACCATCGTAGCCAATGCCAATAATGAACTCGTGCCGACTAGAGTCACTACTGGTTGGAGGATGTGCATTGACTACAGGAAATTAAATACCGTCACGAGGAAAGACCACTTTCCTTTGCCCTTCATTGATCAGATCTTGGAAAGGTTAGCTGGTCATTCCTATTACTGTTTCCTTGACGGGTATTCGGGCTATAATCAGATAGAGATCGCCCCTGAAGACCAAGAAAAGACTACGTTTACATGTCCTTACGGCACCTTTGCTTACCGAAGGATGCCGTTTGGACTATGTAATGCTCCTGCCACCTTCCAGCGATGTATGATGAGCATATTTTCTGACATGGTGGGGCAATATTTAGAGGTCTTCATGGACGATTTCTCTGTCTTCGGTCCATCTTTCAGCGAGTGCTTGGAAAGTCTTAAATGTGTGCTGAAAAGATGTGAAGAAAAGAACTTGGTACTTAATTGGGAGAAGTGCCATTTCATGGTTCAGAAGGGAATTGTCCTTGGACACATTATTTCATCCAAAGGAATCGAGGTGGATAAGGCAAAGATCGATCTTATCTCTAACCTACCTCCACCCAAGAACATAAGGGACGTGCGATCCTTCTTAGGACACGCCGGGTTTTACAGAAGATTCATAAAGACTTTAGTCTCATCTCTCGTCCTCTATGTAATCTACTTCAAAAGGATGCACCATACGAGTGGACTGAACCATGTCAAGAAGCTTTCACTAAGCTTAAGGGCATATTGACTAGTGCACCCATCATACAGCCACCTGACTGGAGCATTCCTTTTGAACTTATGTGCGACGCGTCTGATTATGCTCTTGGGGCAGTTCTAGGCCAGAGAAAAGATAAGAAACCCTACGTTATTCATTACGCAAGTAAGACTCTAAATCCTGCCCAAGTGAACTACTCGACTACGGAAAAGGAACTCTTAGCCGTAGTGTTCGCCTTGGACAAATTTAGGTCCTACTTGATTGGATCCAAGATCATTATTTACACTGATCACGCAGCGCTTAAGTATCTTCTGTCTAAGAATGATGCTAAGCCCCGCCTGATAAGATGGATCCTCCTACTCCAGGAATTTGACCTAGAAATAAAAGATAAAAAGGGAGTAGAGAACGTAGTGGCTGACCATCTTTCTCGCCTTAATCCCTCTGATTCCTTTGAGACGACACAGATTAATGACATGTTCCCTGACGAACAATTGTTCAGAGTCTCCCATTCGCCTTGGTTCGCTGATATCGCTAATTATCTTGCCACAGGTTCCATACCGACACATTGGACTGCGCAAGATAAAAAGAAATTTTTCACCGAGGTGCGCAAATTCTTCTGGGATGATCCATACTTGTTTAAATATTGCCCAGACCAAATCTTGAGGAGATGTGTGCCAGACAACGAGCATCAGAGTGTCATCTCCTTCTGTCACTCACAGGCCTGTGGTGGTCACTTTTCTGCAAAAAAGACCACGGCCAAAATTCTGCAGTGTGGCTTCTATTGGCCCACTATGTTCAGGGACACTCATGAGTTTTGCAAAGCTTGTGAGCGTTGTCAGAAATTGGGAGCATTGTCCCGTCGAAATATGATGCCCTTGAATCCCATTCTTATCATAGAGGCATTTGATTGCTGGGGCATCGATTTCATGGGACCATTCCCCAATCTTTTGGAAATTTATATATTTTTGCTTGCCGTAGACTATGTCACTAAATGGGTCGAAGCGATTCCGTGTCGAACCAATGACCACCGCACGGTCATTAAATTCCTGAAAGAAAACATCCTTTCTCGATTCGGAACGCCTCGAGCCATTATTAGTGATGGGGGCTCACACTTTTGTAATAGACCATTTGAGAGTTTAATGAAGAAATACGGTATCTCTCATAAGGTGAGCACCCCATACCACCCACAGACAAGTGGGCAAGTTGAGATTTCCAATAGGGAGATCAAACACATTTTGGAGAAAACGGTTAACCGACCGTAAGGATTGGTCAATTCGATTGACCGATGCCTTATGGGCATACCGTACTGCTTTTAAAACCCCTATTGGAATGTCTCCCTTTAGACTCGTCTATGGGAAGGCTTGCCACTTGCCTGTGGAGTTGGAACATAGAGCTTACTGGGCGATCAAAAATCTAAATTTCAATCTGAACAACGCTGGCTCGCTACGCAAACTTCAATTAAATGAACTTGAAGAAATCCGGAACGACGCGTACGAGAACTCGAGAATTTACAAGGACAGGATGAAGGCGTTTCATGACCAACACATTCTACGAAAATCATTCAAGCCAGGTCAGAAAGTCCTTTTGTATAATTCTCGATTACATCTCTTTCCGGGTAAGCTTCGATCTCGTTGGACCGGTCCTTACATTGTCATTACTGCATATCCTCATGGGGCTGTCGAGATAAGAGACCCCGACAATAGCAAGGAGTTTAAAGTAAATGGACATCGCTTAAAGCCATTTGTCGAGAAATTTGATTCAGAGGACATGTCCATGCCTCTGACTGATCCTGTTTACCAGGAATGATCTCCTAGTCTGATGGAGGTATAGGTAGGTTTCCTGTTTTCATAGGAATAGGGTAGTTTCTTTAGTCTGGCTGAAGACGTTAAACTTAGCGCTCCTGGGAGGCAACCCAGCTTTTGATTTCATGATTAGTTTATTCAATGTTTGTGGGTAACATTGCTGCAAACCCTCACGAGACTACAACTCGTCCACTAGGGGAAACCTAGGGGTTTAAAGGCTTGTTGCATACGCTAAATGCAATCGAGAGCACCTGCGAAAGTGGTATAGGTAGGAGTTTATTTTTGTTATTTGTGTTTTACTTTCGATTGGTTTCACTTTTGTGCTGACCCGCTCTCATGTTGAGTTCTCTACGGAAAAATCTCTCTCGACTCGTTTCTCAGGTACTATCTTTCCATCACTTCTCATTTACTTTCGTTGTCCCATGTGCATTACATGCTTATATCTTTTACATTGAGGACAATGTAGATTTTAGGTTGGGGGTGGGAGATTAGGTTTCCTAATCAGTAATTTTCTTAGTCTTGAGCAAAAATTGTGAAAATTTTTAATTTTTCTGGAATTTCTGTGAATTCGAAGTGATTTTGACAGCCATCTAGGGCACTTAGAATTTCAAGATTTGTGGAGTTGGTAACGTATGACTCTTGGATCCAGTATTTGTTAGATTTCACAATAAGTTCAAACTGTTAATCTAGGATTAGAAGTTTTAAACATTGATTGAGTCATGATTCCACAAGACACATCCTGCTTGCACATTAAGGTTCAGTTCAATATTGAAGGATTGACTTGGTGATCAGTAAGCATGAAAGGAACCAACCTGGGGATTTGTCCATCATGTTCAATAGAAAGAATTAAAGAAAATGAGAAAACCCAGCTACAAGATAGCTGCCTGCGGAAAGGGTTGGCGAATGGACTTCATCATGGGTTTGCTCCCCATAGGTGTAGAGTCGATTCCCCATGGTTGTCTTTGAAAAAAAAAAAAAAAAAAAAAAAAAAAAAAAACATAAATGCTAGAAAATACGAGAATTCTGGGCGATTGATCTTCACCATAGGTTTGCTCCCTATAGGTGAGGATTTGATTCCTTTCATTGGCATTAATTTTGATGGAGAAATCGAGGGATGGAATGTTGATCTATGAGGCAGGTTTGTTTAGGTTTGGATTGTTATGGGTTTTCTTATTCATTACCAATGATATCAAGAAATAACGGTTAAATCTTACTGTTGATAAGCTGAGATCACACTATACACTCATGGAACTCAATGTGTAGAATTATTCTAGTAATGGATTAATATTTGAACTTGATTATGAAGTCTACCATGCGCTTACCTCCAGGAGAAATTTTATGCCAACATTCATGAATCTTAATTTCTCATATCTGAATCGTTCTTCAAATATATCACTCACTCGGTTTCATGGAAATTACCCTGTAAATTCTCAACTTATTTTTCGCATGATTTGCTCGGGACTAGCAAAATGCTGGTTGGGGGTTGTGTTGAGGGTCGATATTGCATATTAGACCCTGATTAGTACCAATTTATGTACATGATAGTGCTTTATGTCAGATGTTGATGGTATTTTGCTGCAGGATGTAATTATGAGCGTGGATTGAAGAAGACTACTAAAAGCATGAATTAACACTCTGAAGTCACCAGAGCGAGGGACGGACTCCAGAGGACCAAGATCAACGAGTTTACATAACATGGATCCGAGAAAATCAAGCCGTTCACGTTAAAGAGGCATGAAGTTAGTGCAAAATGCAAGATCACATGGTTCCCGCCATCTGATTGACTCGAAACTTCATACATGTGATGGGGGCCGTAAATTAACCGTACATATAAAATTTCAGCCATTGAAGATCTCAGAAAGTGGTCCAATGGACAGATCAGCCCCTTAATTCACTAAGTGGGGCCCACATGATATCTGGATACACTCCAAAATTTGGTCTCAATTTCTTACATAAGATGATAAACAAGATGGACGGCGTGGATTTCTCACATGCATTACAGTGGACCCCACGTATACATGTGGGAGTGCACAGGCGGTGCACTCCCGCACCGCATCAAAACGAGCGACTGGTCAAAGGAAGCGCTGACCCGTATTTTTTTAAAAAAACGGAAACTTCCGTTTATATTCAACAGCGTTAACGCTGTCGTGAGAATCGGAGACGTTGTGGACCCCACCTATTGTCCTAAATGGAAATCCAAACCATTCATCCACTTCCTAGGGTAACTACAACCCACGCCTAGGTGGTTTTATTTCGAATGATAGCAGATATGTATTTTTAACCGTTTAAACAACGGTTGGACGGTAGTTTTCAAAATCAGTGGGTCATACCAAAACCTGTCCAAAAAAACGTCATACCCAACCGGTTTTTTGTGTAGAATACAATGGACGGGGTGGATTTCTTCCTAACCAAAGCCTCGTGGATCCCACCGACTGATTTTGAAAACTACCGTCCAACCGTTGTTTAAACGGTTAAAAATACATATCTGCTATCATTCGAAATAAAACCACCTAGGCGTGGGTTGTAGTTACCCTAGGAAGTGGATGAATGGTTTGGATTTCCATTTAGGACAATAGGTGGGGTCCACAACGTCTCCGATTCTCACGACAGCGTTAACGCTGTTGAATATAAACGGAAGTTTCCGTTTTTTTAAAAAAATACGAGTCAGCGCTTCCTTTGACCAGTCGCTCGTTTTGATGCGGTGCGGGAGTGCACCGCCTGTGCACTCCCACATGTATACGTGGGGTCCACTGTAATGCATGTGAGAAATCCACGCCGTCCATCTTATTTATCATCTTATGTAAGAAATTGAGACCAAATTTTGGAGTGTATCCAGATATCATGTGGGCCCCACTTAGTGAATTAAGGGGCTGATCTGTCCATTGGACCACTTTCTGAGATCTTCAATGGCTGAAATTTTATATGTACAGTTAATTTACGGCCCCCATCACATGTATGAAGTTTCGAGTCAATCAGATGGCGGGAACCATGTGATCTTGCATTTTGCACTAACTTCATGCCTCTTTAACGTGAACGGCTTGATTTTCTCGGATCCATGTTATGTAAACTCGTTGATCTTGGTCCTCTGGAGTCCGTCCCTCGCTCTGGTGACTTCAGAGTGTTAATTCCATGCTTTTAGTAGTCTTCTTCAATCCACGCTCATAATTACATCCTGCAGCAAAATACCATCAACATCTGACATCAAGCACTATCATGTACATAAAATTTGGTACTAATCAGGGTCTAATATGCAATATCCGACCCTCAACAGCTATGGCATTGGTGTGAAAGGTTACATGTTATTCGACAAGGTTACACACAAGGTCATCACTACCCGTGACGTCAGATTCGATGAAAGCTCCCTATTTTGCAAGAATGATCAAGAGGAGCAAGAGGAGCAAGAGGAACTAGAAAGGTTGATCGTAGACGTCCAGATTGACTCAGATGATACTCAGGCAGAGACAGACGCGCAGACAGAGGTACAGGATCAGGTGGAACAGCCACCTGTGAGAAGGAGCCCACCGCGTGATCGCAGGTTACCGGAAAGATACATGGATGACTCTAATATTGCATATGCCTTTATTACAGATGAGGGGGACCCGTTTATTATTTAGGAGGCTCTTGATGAGCCTGATGCAAAAAAGTGGAAGACAGCTATGGACGATGAGATGGACTCGTTGCACAAAAATCACACATGAGAGTTGGTGGAACTTCTAGTGGGCCAAAAAGCGATCGGATGCAAGTGATTATTCAAAAGGAAACAGGATAGATACAAAGCAAGGTTGGTAGCGATGGGTTATACTTAGAGAAAAGGAATCGACTTCACAGAGATATTCGCGTCGGTGGTTAAGCAGGTGTCTATCAGATTCGCGTTGGCATTGGTTGCCTAATACGATCTCGAGTTAGAATAGATGGATGTTAAGACTGTATTCCCGCACGGGGAATTGGAAGAGCAGATCTACAAGAAGCAACCAGAGGGCTATGAAGTTAAAGGGGAAGAGAAAAAGGTTTGCAGGTTAATGAGGTCATTGTACGGCCTGAAACAGTCACCTAAGTAGTGGTATAAAAAATTTGATTATTTCATGGTGAGTAAGAAATTTACTCGGAGTGAATACGATCACTGTGTCTATTACAAGACACTGAGTGATGGAAAATTCAACATCCTAGTACTGTATGTTGATGATATGTTGATTGCCTATCATGATATGTCTGAAATCAACGTACTGAAGACTCAGTTATCAGGGACATTCGAGATGAAAGATCTGGGGGCTGCAAAGAGGGTTCTCGACATAGATATTCATAAAGACAAGAAGAACAGGCTTTGGTTATCACAGGCGGAATACCTTGAAAAGGTGTTGATAAAGTATGGGATGGACCAATCAAAGCCAGTGAGTGTTCCTCACGCAGTTCACTTCAAGCTTTCTTCAGAACAATGTCCTAAATCAAATAAGGAAAAGCAAGTTATGTCTCATGTACCTTATTCGAATGCAGTTAGCAGTTAATCTATGTCATGGTCTGTACAAGATCAGATATTTCATAGACAGTCGGTGTTGTGCTCAGATACATGTCAAACCCCGGCAAACAACGTTGGGAAACGGTGAAATGGCTACTTCAATACATTCGAGGTACGAAAGACTACGTCTTAACTTTGAGAAAACAGGGACAAAGTTGGTAGGGTATGTGGATTCTGACTATGCAGGCAGTATAGATTTTAGGAAGTCTACTTCATAATACTCGTTTGTACTAGCGGATGGAGCAATTAGTTGGATGTCGAAGCTTCAGTCTTTGTGGTGACTCTTTCCATGACCGAAACAGAATATATGGCAGTGACAGAAGTATTTAAAGAATGTGTTTGGCTCAGAGGCATGATAAATCAATTGGGACATTAGCAGGAGGCCGTGTCTGTTAACTGTGATAGCAAGAGCGCTATCAATTTGGCTAAAAAATCTGTTTATCACTCACGTACTAAACACATTGATGTTCATCACCACTTTATCCGACAGGTGCTTGAGGAAGGAGGCGTTACACTAGAGAAGATTCATCCAGCGTGAATCCAGTAAACATGCTCACCAAGGTCGTTCCTACAGAGAAGTTCAAGTTCTGTGTAACTTCTCTGGGCTTGGCGATAGCGTAAAAGAAGGACGGAGTGTGCACGAGAAACATTGATTGAAGCTATGATGCGATGCAGAGATAAAAGAAGAGGTTAAGATGCTACACGGTTGAAGATTGAAGACTTGGTGGAGATTTTTGTTAAAAGCCTTCAATCTGACTTTTGGGTCTCTCGACCGGTCGAGTGAGCTGCTCGACTCAAAGTCCAGCATGCTATTATTTTTTGTGTCCGGGCCATTCAACCACTCGAGGGGATGGCTCGATCGGTCGACGCCTCGGCTCGACCAGTTGAGGTTACGCAGATCCTACGTGGACTGCATAAATTTGAGGCGGTTTCCAGACTTTTTCGGACTAGGTGCGTAAGTTGAGTTTCCTAAACTATAAATAGGGGTCCCTAGGGCTATTCTAAGGTATTTTAAGGCTTTCTAAAAGTTTTTTAAGGGTTCCTAGAAGGGTTCTAGGGTTATCAAAGGGTGTAGCAAGGGTGAGATTCGAGGTTGTTTGAATCGGGTAAGTCCTGTCTCTTGTAATTTCTATTTCATAGTGGATTTCTGTTGCTTTGTGCTGTGGTTTTTTCTCGCAAGGGTTTTTCACGTTAAATCTTTGTGTTCTCTTGTGATTGCTTGACGTTATTGGATTACTATCCTAGATCTAAATCTCTGTGATTCCGCAGCTCAAATCCCCAACACTAATAACGTGCAACATTAAATCTATGAAAGCTATGATTATGCTAAAAGCGCTCCAAATATCTCATAAAATCTTTCCATACACTTCTTATCTCTCATATAATGTCACATGTCACCTTCTTATTAACTTTCTTGAAACGGACAGAATTCGGGTACAACAGAAGAGTGGTGTTTATAGTCTAAGGGGAGGCATCTACAATTATTCACGTAATGGAAGCGGGTTGCGTCCCACCCCCACCCGTCTCCAGCCAGGAATTGGAACACGTAGATTTGTGTGGGGATCAACCATAATGTATCTCTTTATCCACACAATTCATCCCTTTTCTCATATCATTTTAAGATATGAGCTCAAAAATAAGCATAGTCAATGCTCAAGTTGTGAGACCCGTATCATAACCCGTACCGTTCCGTATGCCTTCGCGGTCCTCCCGGTCGAATTCTGGCGATCCGCGATATGTTATCGGCAGTTGCGTGCGACCTTGAGTCGTATCCCATTTTCCAGAGTCAGCTCGACCCCAGACTTGTACCCTTGCGATCGCGCCGACGCCGCGTCTCGCACGTCGAGGCGATACCCAGGCCAGGAAATGTGGGCCCGCGTTCAGTGATGTTTTATTTAAACCAACATGATTTAAATGATTTTTAAACTCGCAAGTATACGAATTAGATGTAGATATGGTACGTATTACGAGATCACAATTCAAATCTATGACTCTCCTTAACTAATCCAACAAATAATAGAGCGAACTACTAAGCACAATTCTATGAAAAACAATTGAGAATATGGAAGAAAATTCAATCAGAGAAAAAGCACTAGGACTTTCGAATCCACCCCCAATTATCCTAACCCTTGTTTTGTCTGTTGATTCACCTTAATCTAGATTGATACCACTTATATAGAGAAAGCACAATCTATGTCCTTAATCGAGCATACAGAATGTCTAATTCCTTTAAGCAATGCCATGAATAACATATCCCATATCCTTGGTTGGGCACATGGAATGTATAGTTCATTAAAGCACCCTGTTTCTTCCTCTATAGGAAACTTGTTCTTGATCAGACACAAGCACCTATAATAAGCATCCAAACAACATCCATATATATACTTTGGTCAAGTTCATAGATGGAGAAGTATAGAATTTAAACCAATCAAGCCCACTTAGAGAAAGAAACACACCAATCAAATCAAAGTAAAATCAAAATATAACAAGAGTATTCAAATTAGGGGCTTCATCTCAGCCCTAGCTGAGAGATTAGTGACCCATAAAATCCATTAAAAGATGGATAAACAAAATTCATAAAAAGGAACATCAAACCAATCGATCTCTCTCTCTCCTCTCTCTCTTCTCTCTCTCTCTCTCTCCTTTCTTCTCTTCTCTGGATCTCCTCCCTGGATCTGGAATTCCTCTAATTTTTGAATGCCCTTCCTCATGTTTTGCAACTCTTTTTATAGCTGATGGAGTGGCTGGAGTGGTGAAAATCGGATTTGGGAAGCTGTCGCACGCGCAGCAAAAGCTTTTTCGCAGCCAAGTTTGGGGCCTCGAAACACGGCACTTTCCTTGCTCAAATTCCATAAAAATACCGTCCCTTAGGACTTTCTTGGGTCCTCTACAGATGGATGGTTCAGATCTGCCATATGATCAAAGATGGTGGCCCACAACCGCCTGAAAGACTGGATTTTCGCGGATGTGCGAAAGCTTTCGCACCTCTTCCGCTGTCGTGATCGGTGGGCCCCACAGAAGTATTTTCTGGAAAATTCACCCCATCCATTGGATTCAGGACGAAATTTCAGTCAAGAATAGGTAGTTTTGAACGTCCATTGATGCGTCTCAGAGAAGAAAACACAGAAAGATCAGATTTGAACGTTGCAGGGCAGCCCTTTTGTGGCCTCTGTACCGCACACGTGTGCACGCATGGACACAAAATATCAACATGGTTTTGTAGTGCTTGAGCCACTCTACAAGATGAACGGATTGGATGAACCGTACGAATGTCATATGGGGCCCACAGTCAGCCGCAAAACTGGCCAGCGACGTCCGTTCGCTGCTGCCGAAAACGGCTGTTGCCGTTTTGAGAGAGGGAGCCGCGGTAGCACTTGCGCTGACCGGCTGGCTGGTACTGTGCACGGCGGGCGTGTGTACACTATGTACACACGCTGTACATATGAAGTCTACTGTGATGTTTTCGAGAAATCCAAGTCGTCCATCCTGTTTCTCATATAACTTAAACCATCTAGGTAAATTTTGAAGAAGTTCCAGATATTAGGTGGGCCTGAAATCAATGGTTTGTGGGCTGATTTGTCAGTTGGAGTACTTTTTGAGACATCAAAAGGCTGAAACTTAATATGTACGGTTGATTTTTGGTTATCATCACATGTATGCAGTTTCGAGCCAATCAGATAGCTGAAACCATGTGATCTTGCATTCTGGACCCTTTTCAGGCCCCTTTGGCTTGCTTTTCTCATATCCCAGGCGTGTAAATTCTTCATTATTGGTTCTCTAGAGTCCATCCCGTGCTCTGGTGACTTTGGATCATCAAATCCATTCTTTTAATATCCTTTTTTCAATCTATGCTCCTGATTTCATCCTGTAATAAAAACATAATTAAAATATGGCATTAAGCATTATCAAGTACGTAAAATCAGGTAATAGTCGGGGTCTAATATGCAATATTCGACCCTCATCACAACCCCCAACCAGCATTTTGCTAGTCCCGAGCAAAACATGCGGAAAATAATTTCAGAAATAAAAGACAATTCCTATAAACTCAAGTGACTTGTGAACAGATAATTGAGATGTGAAAATTCTAAAATTCATAAATGGTGGGTGAAATTTTTTTTTCTTGGAATCCAACTCACGGTAAACTTCATAATCAAGTTTAAAATATTAATCCATTAATTAGAATATTCTAAACATTGAGTTCCATGAATGTATAGTGTAATCTCGGCTTACAATCATTAAAAGATCCAATTGTCAATTTCATGATATCATTGGAATTCGTGACAATCAAACCTGAAACCAACACTAGCATTTTAGATCATCTTTTCGTTCTATCAGCCTTTGATTTCCTTTATAAACAGTGGTGTCAAGGAGGGGAATCAAATCCGCACCTATAGGGAGCAAACCTATGGTGAAAACTTGTCGCCTAACTCTTTTCTCATGTCAATTATGGGGAATCGAATCTTCATCTATAGGGAGCAAACCTATGATGATGATTATGCGACTTATTCTTCCAATTCTTCTTTATAAACTGATGCTAAAAATTTTATTTTTCAGGCTGGTTGCTTTCATGCTTAGTGATTACCAAGTTACCATTATCGAACTGAAAACTTAATGTGTAAGTGAGATCTGATATGTGTAATCCTGGCTCAATCAATGTTTACAACTTCTAATCATGGATTAACAATTCAAACTTAAGTGTGAAATCTGCCAGACAACTGAATCCAAGAGTCATAAATTACTCACATTCTGTATCTTGTAATTTCAAAATTCACAACTATCCTTCAAAATCACTTTGAATTCAACAGAAATTCCAGAATTTTTTTTTAAAATTTCACAAATTTTTGCTCAAGACCAAGAAAAAAAACTGATTAGGTAACCTAATCTCCCACCCCCAACCTAAAATCTACATTGTCCTCAATGTAAAAGAAATAAGCATGTAATGCACATGAGACAACGAAAAGAAAAGAGGAGTGAGGGAAAGATAGTACCTGGATGGAGAATCAAGAAGCTTGCTCAAAAATATCAAACATAAAAGTAGGTCAGCACAAAAGAGATATCAAAAAAACAAAACAAAAAATAGCAAAAATAAAATCCTAAAAAGAAAATCCTACCTATATATACCACTTTCGCAGGTACTCTCGATTGCATTTAGCGTATGCAACAAGCCTTTAAACCCCTAGGTTACCCCTAGTGGACGAGTTGTAGTCTCGTGAGGGTTTGCAGTAATGTTACCCACAAATATTGAACTAACTAACAAGAAAAAAGAAATAAAATGAAACGCTGGGTTGCCTCCCAGGAGCACTAAGTTTAACGTCTTCAGCTAGACAAGAACGGACCATGAATTAACAAATCTTTATAACCAGGGTCCGCCAAAGAAATTACCTCAACACCTTGATTAACCAATCCCAGACAAGTGATGTGAGTTCCCATGAACTATGCTATCTGAAATGAGGTAACTGATACTGTCGTCAAATAATTTAAGGACTTCTGCTCGAACGACTTCTTCCATGTTAGGATCACGCTTCCTTTGCATTTCACGCGACATTCCCGCAGCATGATCCATACATTCAGTGGGGCATACTTCCCGTATTTTCGCTATCTTCCGTTCAATTGCTGCCTTATAAGCTCTAAGAACATTAAGCAACCTGCTCACCTTTGCCTTCTCAGAGTTAGAGACTGTGCTGTCTGAAAGATTCTTAGAGGGATGAAGCGGTTCCACTTTTGCTTTCCATTTTTCAGTCTCCAATATAGGAGTAGAGTCGAGCAGTGCATTGACTTCGTGGATGGGACTATCTATGTCAAAATCCATGCCATATTGTGCTAAGCAGGTCTCAAGTGGATCTTCAAAAGATTTACGGAAGGAGTCCTACACTAGACTCTCGATCATGTCCACTTCAAATATGTCGTCCAAATCTACGGATTGTTGTCCTGCATTAAAGACATTGAGTTTAATATTCATGTTACCAAATGACAACTTCATAACTCCATTCCGACAATTTATAATAGCATTAGATGTGGCCAAAAATGGACGACCCAAGATGACCGGGATCTGACTAGTCGGATTCCAGATAGGTTGAGTATCTATAACTATGAAATCCACTGGAAAATAAAATTTATCAACCTGGATTAACACATCTTCAATAACACCACGGGGCACCTTGACAGATCTATCAGCTAGTTGTAATGTTATTTTAGTCGGTTTCAACTCACCAAGTCCTAGCTGCTCATAAACCGAATATGGTAACAAATTGACGCTCGCCCCTAAATCAAGCAATGCCCTCCCGATCTTATGATCTCCTATGCCGCAAGAAATGGTGGGACCTCCTGGATCCATAAATTTAGGAGGGGTGTTATGTTGAATCATGGAACTGAGCTGCTCTGCAAGGAAGACTTTCTTATGAACATTCTGCTTACGCTTTTGAGTGCATAAATCTTTAAGAAACTTAGCGTAAGGAGGGACTTGCTTGATAGCATCAAGCAACAGGATGTTGACTTGCACTTTTTTAAACACATCCAAGATTTCATCAATGTTGTTTCTTTTCTTCATTGGTGTCAAACGTTGAGGAAAGGGTGCCTTGGGCACGTAGGGTGGCACATTAGTGTCTCTTGGAGAGTCAGAGAGCTTTTGGACTTTAGATGCATTGGTGTTTCTCTCTGCTTCATCAAGATCTTCTACTTTAGAATTTGATTCATCCCTAGGCATCTCTATTCTGTTATCAATCTGTTTGCCTGGCCTAAGGGTAGTGATCAATTTGGCTTGCTCATGATATTGCCCTTGGTTGGAATTAGAGCCAATCTAATACTGTCCCTTTGGATTAGCCACAGGTTGGCTAGGGAACTTGCCCTTCTCTCTCTCACTCAATGTGGCAGCTAGTTGACCCATTTGTACTTTCAGCTTAGCAATGGATTGCGCATTTGCATGTAAGCTTTGCTGGTTGGCTAGTAAGGTTTGTTGGGTGTCTTTTTGAAATTGGAGAGAACTCTGCATAAAAAGATTGATGTATCCTCAAGAGATGGTTTCCTTGATTATGCAGGCAGTTGTTGATATTGCGGAAACTGTTGAAGTTGTTGACTGCCAACTTGGGAGTGCGGTTGCATGGGAGGATTTCCAGATGGTCCTCCTTGTTGTAGTCCTTTTGCCTAAGAAAAATTTGGATGCCTAGCCCAACCTGGGTTGTAAGTTTCTGAGTAAGGATTATTCCCAGGTCTTTGAAAAGTGTTCATTGCATGTACTTGTTCAGAAAGAAGTTCTGGGGTTGCTGCACCAGATGAACAAGACTGCGTATGATGGGCAGGACTAGAACATATGACACATGCCTCGACTTGAGTTGTTTGTGGAGGTCCATTATGCAACATTAGAGCATCAACCTTCTTTGTCAGGCCATCAATATTGGCATGGAGATCTGGCGTGACTTCTATCTCATATATACCACCTCTCTTCTGTGGTTGGGGACTTCTGTCACCTCTGTTTGAATAGTCCCATTGCTGGGAATTTTCACACAAGGTTTCAAAGAAGTTCCATGCTTCAACATCACTTTTGGTCATGAATGACCCTCCACTGGTGGCATCAACCATGCGACGGTTCTGGGGTGTCAAACCGTCATAGAAGTATTGAACCTGTTGCCACTTTTTAAAACCATGGTGTGGACATTTAAAAAGTAAGTCCTTCCATCTTTCCCAACATTCATGAAAGTGCTCACCCTCTTTTTGTGTGAAATTGGTAATTTCCCTACGGAGAGCATTAGTTTTGTGAACATGGAAGAACTTGTTTAAGAACTTCCTAGACAATTGATCCCATGTAGTGATAGACCCAACTTCTAGAGAATTCAACCATGCTTTCGCCTTATCCTTCAAGGAAAAAGGAAACAAGCGTAGGCGGATCGAATCGTCTGAGAAGTTTTGGAACTTAAAGGTAGAACAGATGTCTAGAAATTCTTTCACATGATGATATGGGTCCTCCTTGTTTAAACCATAAAAGGAAGGCAACAACTGTATGACCCCAGTCTTAAGTTCAAAGTGTGCTGCCGTGGTGGTGGGCAACACTATGCATGAAGGCGCATTGAATTGGACAGGAGCTGAATAATCTCTAAGAGCTTTAGTTCCATTCTCTTCTGCGATTTCAAATAGGATGTTTCTAAATCTTCTACGAAAAGTTCTTTCTATTTCTGGATCAAAAGGTGCTAGTTCTATATTTAGAGATCTACGTCCTAGCATAAACTATGTTATTACAATGTAAAAAAAAAAAAAAAGAAAACTAAACTAAGAAGCAACCTAAGAGAAATAAAACTAGAACTAGAAACTATGAGATTCTAAAACAAGTTAAAACTATGTA
Source organism: Magnolia officinalis (assembly GCA_021015155.1). NCBI lineage: Eukaryota > Viridiplantae > Streptophyta > Magnoliopsida > Magnoliales > Magnoliaceae > Magnolia > Magnolia officinalis. The sequence goes on from JAJHSJ010000015.1 coordinate 19,257,775, forward strand.
AATAAGAATGGGAAGAAAGAACCCGGAAAAGGAGATGATTGATGTCAGAAGATTTCAGAAGCTCCTCCTTCACTTAGTAGCTTCCTTCCTCAATTCTTGTAAATAAAAACAAAAACAAATCAAGTTTCCTAAAATAATGATAGAAAAAAAATAAATAACGGTTGATTTCTAAAAAGAAAGTTTCTAAAACTAGAAAATAGAAAGTTTCTAAATCCAAAGTTAGAAAATAGAAAATTCCTAAAAAATAAAAACCTAATTCTCAAAATAGAAAGTAGAGAAGACTGGAGAATTTAGAAAGATGTTACCAATTTGGAGATCTATGTTAGAATCCTGCAAAAGAAAACAAAACAAGTTAGTTTCTAAAACAGAAAATCTAAAATTAGAAATTTCCTAAAGAACAAAAAAAAAAAAAAAAAAAAAAAAAGAAAAAAAAAAAGAGTTAGTTTCTAAAAAGGAAAGAAATCCTAGAATTAGAAAGTTACTAAAAATAAAAAGCTAAGTAAGTTTCTAAAAAGGAAAAAGAAATTTCTAAAACTAGAAAATAGAAAGTTACTTAAAAAGAAGAATCCAAATCTAAAAATGGAAAATTTAAAAATTCAAAAAAAAAAAATTCTAGAACTAGAAAATTTCTAAAAAGTAAAATCTTAATTCTAAAAATAGAAATTAGAAAAAGTAAAGAATTTAGACAGGGATTACGAACTTAGAAATTTATGTCAAGACCCTACAAAATAGGAAACAGGTTAGTTTCTAAACAAAAGCTCTAATCTAAAATTAGTAAAATCCTAAGACTATGAATTATGATAAGAGAGAATCTTAAATCCAATTTGGATCGAAACAGTCCCCGGCAACGGCACCAAAAACTTGATGTTTTATTTAAACCAACATGATTTAAATGATTTTTAAACTCGCAAGTATACGAATCAGATGTAGATATGGTACGTATTACGAGATCGTTCTCAAGAGGACTGGTCGTCATAATTCAAATCTATGACTCTCCTTAACTAATCCAACAAATAATGGAGCGAACTACTAAGCACAATTCTATAAAAAACAATTGAGAATATGGAAGAAAATTCAATCAGAGAAAAAGCACTAGGACTTTTGAATCCACCCCCAATTATCCTAACCCTTGTTTTGTCTGTTGATTCACCTTAATCTAGATTGATACCACTTATATAGAGAAAGCACAATCTGTGTCCTTAATCGAGCATACAGAATGTCTAATTCCTTTAAGCAATGCCATGAATAACATATCCCATGTCCTTGGTTGGGCACATGGAATGTATAGTTCATTAAAGCATCCTGTTTCTTCCTCTATAGGAAACTTGTTCTTGATCAGACACAATCACCTATAATAAGCATCCAAACAACATCCATATATATACTTTGGTCAAGTTCATAGATGGAGAAGTATAGAATTTAAACCAATCAAGCCCACTTAGAGAAAGAAACACACCAATCAAATCAAAGTAAAATCAAAATATAACAAGAGTATTCAAATTAGGGGCTTCATCTCAGCCCTAGCTGAGAGATTAGTGACCCATAAAATCCATTAAAAAGATGGATAAACAAAATTCATAAAAAGGAACATCAAACATCGATCGCTCTCTCTCTCTCTCTCTCTCTCCTCTCTCTCTCTCTCTCTCTCTCTCTCTCTCTCCTTTCTTCTCTTCTCTGGATCTCCTCCCTGGATCTGGAATTCCTCTAATTTTTGAATGCCCTTCCTCATGTTTTGCAACTCTTTTTATAGCTGATGGAGTGGCTGGAGTGGTGAAAATCGGATTTGGGAAGCTGTCGCACGCGCAGCAAAAGCTTTTTCGCAGCCAAGTTTGGGGCCTCGAAACACGGCACTTTCCTTACTCAAATTCCATAAAAATACCGTCCCTTAGGACTTTCTTGGGTCCTCTACATGATGGATGGTTCAGATCTGCCATATGATCAAAGATGGTGGCCCACAACCGCCTGAAAAACTGAATTTTCGCGGATGTGCGAAAGCTTTCGCACCTCTTCCGCTGTCGTGATCGGTGGGCCCCACAGAAGTATTTTCTGGAAAATCCACCCCGTCCATTGGATTCAGGACGAAATTTCAGTCAAGAATAGGTAGTTTTGAACGTCCATTGATGCGTCCCAGAGAAGAAAACACAGAAAGATCAGATTTGAACGTTGCAGGGCAGCCCTTTTGTGGCCTCTGTACCGCACACATGTGCACGCATGGACACAAAATATCAACATGGTTTTGTAGTGCTCGAGCCACTCTACAAGATGAACGGATTGGATGAACCGTACGAATGTCATATGGGGCCCACAGTCAGCCGCAAAACTGGCCAGCGGCGTCTTTTCGCTGCTGCCGAAAACGGCTGTTGCCGTTTTGAGAGAGGGAGCCGCGGTCAGCACTTGCGCTGACCGGCTGGCTGGTACTGTGCATGGCGGGCGTGTGTACACTATGTACACACGCTGTACATATGAAGTCTACTGTGATGTTTTCGAGAAATCCAAGCGTCCATCCTGTTTCTCATATAACTTAAACCATCTAGGTAAATTTTGAAGAAGTTCCATATATTAGGTGGGCCTGAAATCAACGGTTTGTGGGCTGATTTGTCAGTTGGAGTACTTTCCGAGACATCAAAAGGCTGAAACTTAATATGTACGGTTGATTTTTGGTTATCATCACATGTATGCAGTTTTGAGCCAATCAGATAGCTGAAACCATGTGATCTTGCATTCTGGACCCTTTTCGGGCCCCTTTGGCTTGCTTTCCTCATATTTCAGGCGTGTAAATTCTTCATTATTGGTTCTCTGGAGTCCATCCCGTGCTCTGGTGACTTTGGATCATCAAATCCATGCTTTTAATATCCTTTTTTCAATCCATGCTCCTGATTTCATCCTGTAATAAAAACATAATTAAAATATGGCATTAAGCATTATCATGTACGTAAAATCAGGTAATAGTCGGGGTCTAATATGCAATATTCGACCCTCATTATTCAGTTCGAGGATAAACGCCACGCGTTGTAATCCCTAGAAAATATCACATCAATCCCATTAATCCCATCAATCAAAATACACATCACACTCCATCACTCACCCATCCCTAAGTACAACCACCCCTCCCCTAAACTCAACTCTCTCTTACACAAGTACACATCACTCCCATCACACCCATCTCTCTCTCTCTCTCTCTTACACCTCTCTCTCTCTCTCTCTCTCTCTCTCTCTCTCTCTCTCTCTCTCTCTCTCTCTCTCTCTCATCTCTCTCATTCTCCAAGCAAGCATCCCACATCCAAACAAGCTTCCATGGGAGAGCTTGTGTGGTCCACCTTCCTACCACCCAATCCAACCCTTAGATCATCATCTCAACCGTCGAAATTGTCCCCTTGGAGCTCTAGATTGCATAGGTGGAAGAAGGAGTTGATCTAGAGGTGGGTGCCTCCGCTATCCTCTCTCTTCCTCTCTCTCCTCCTCCTCCTCCCTCTCTCTCCTCTCTCTCTCTCTCTCTCTCTCTCTCTCTCTCTCTCTCTCTCTCTTGTTGTGTGTGATGATGTGGTGGTGTGGCCCACCCAGATATACCTCACTTGATGTATGTCTTATCCAACCATCCAAACCATTTGGGCCCTACCTTAGGGAGATGGAAAACACAAATATCAAGTTGGTCCAAATCAAGTGGGCCACATCCACGTGGGACCCACTAGCCATGGTCCCCACACGTGGGACTCACCTTATACATGTGTTGTGCAACCGTCCAGCGTCCAGGGATGCTGGACGTAGCTGAGATGTGAACCGACAGTGGGGTGAAAAAAAATGTATATATAATTATGATTTTGGGGTGGACTGCTCATGCAGCCCCACCTTGATGTTTACAACTAATCCACACCGTCCATTCCTTTTCCCCCCAACCATTTTAGGCGTTGAGATGAAAAATGGGGCCAATCCGGCTTTCAGGCGGGCCATAGCATAGCAAACGACGTGTTTACCATTGAAATACTCCTATCGTTCTTAAACACCAAAATATATCAGATATTGGGCTTGTTTGGCTTGTCTTGATCTATGGGAATTAGTGAGCGGGGTGGATTCTTTCAATGCAAGCCCCAAGCATAAAAAACCACGAAAATACGGGATTTCAAATAAAAAAACAATAGCAGCAGACACTGCTGTTGCCAGAGGCGTCGCAGGTAGTGCCCACAACGGTTGACGGACGGACGGGCAGGGAGAGTGGGCCCCACTTCAGGCCCTCAACGTGATGCATTTAGAGTACTACACCGTCCATTTGATGGGTCCCCTTTATTTATGGGGTGCCTCCAAAAATCAGTCATAAACAGAACTCAGGTGGCTCACGCCATCTACAAGTCTGCGACGACATGCTAAGCCATATAAAAACACTTGCTGGGGCCCACCTGAGGTTTGAATGCTCGTGAAACTCGATCTGACCTCCTAAATAAGTGGGACACACTAAATGGATGGGCTGGATTTGTGAACCATAACTCGGTGGGCCCTAATGTACGTGGGACCTACCTGCATAGAACCTGATTGGCTGCAATACGTACATAGCTATATAGTTGCTGTATTTGCATCACAAGTTATGGGGCCCTATGGTGCTATACCGTACCGTCCATTCCTTTTTATGGGGCCCACCTTCCACGTGTGGCACGTGTGAGGGTGGGACCCCTTGATGTACGTGTGGTATATTCCACACTGTCCATCGGTCAGGACCGTGGGACCCGCCACGACGTATTTATCCTATATCCTCACCGTCCGATTGCCCAGGACGGTGGGACCCTAAGATGTATGTGTTATATCAAAACTGTCCAACCATCTAGTCGTGTGGGGCTCATCCCACACGTGTTGCACGTGTGGGATGGGACCCACCTGTTGATGTGTTGTATATCCGCTCCGTCCTTGGCACATAGGACCCACCTTCCTCCACCGTCCTATGGACGTGCTAGGTGGGGTTTCCTTGATGTATGAGTATGATCAGCACCGTCCAGCAACTGTTGACGGTGGGGCCCACCTTAGTATATGTGTTGCATACCCCAACCATCCTTCTGGACAGTGCTGCCGTCAGCAATTTCTGTGGACCCCACCGTGTAGGTGTTTTCTTTAATCCAGGCCATTCATCTAGTGGGCCAACGTGATGTATAGATCTTATCCACACCGTCCAGATGGCTGGACGGTGGGACCCACGCCTTGATGTATATCTGTTTTATCCACACAGTCCATCTGGACAGGTGGTGTGGGACGCCACCATGATATTTGTGTTTCATTCATGTTGCCTTGCAGTGTGGGCCCCACACACGTGTGGAACCCCATGATTATGTGTCGTGTGGGGCCTGCCTTGATGGGTCGTCCAGATCATAGACTCCACCATGATGTATGTACTATATTCACGCATCTATCCATTTGTGGTGTGAGCCCACCATGATGTTTTATCCACTCCGTCCGTCCAATAAGGGAACGTGGACCCCACCTTAATGCATGTGCTTCATTCCATGCCGTCCATCTCAAGGGTCCACTGTGATGCATGTATTTCTCTAAGTCGTCCTTCTGTTCAGATCAATGGGACCCACCTTATTGTCTCCATTTTATGTGTTGTCCATGTACAACACGTGTGGTCCACCTTTTGATGAATATGTTGTATATCCACGCCGTCTATCAGTTGGACACACAATAAAAATCAGTGGGGATTGAACGGCTACCATTGAAACCCGATTTTGGGGTCATAGAAGTTTTGGATTAGTATGAAAATTTTTTTCCTCCTAAGTCAGGTCCATGTGACCTTGTGAACAGATTGGATGGAAAATAAATGTTACGGTGGGCCCACTTAATGAAAATAAAGCCCATTGTTGAGGCCCATTTGATTCGACTTGGTCCATTTGATACGGCCCATCTGATGTATTTGGGGCCCATTTGGTGTGGCCCGATGTTATGTACTTGGAGCTCATTTGATAAGGCCCTTTAAGAGGCCCAACATGTTATATTTGCGAAGGCCCAACATGACGTATTTCGACCCATTTGAGTGAGGCCCATTGGTGCGACCCATTGATGCGGCCCACTTGGCATATATGAGGCCCACCTTTGATATGTTTATGGCCCATCCATGAGGCCCACCTTCGATATGATTATGGCCCATCCATGAGGCCCACCTTCGATATGATTATGGCCCATCTATGAGGCCCACCTTCGATATGTTTATGGCCCATCCATGAGGCCCACCTTCGATATGTTTATGGCCCATCCATGAGGCCCACCTTTGATATGTTTATGGCCCATCCATGAGGCCCACCTTTGATATGTTTATGGCCCATCCATGAGGCCCACCTTTGATGTGTTTATGGCCCATCATGAGGCCCACCTTGATGTATTTGTGACCCACCCATGAGGTCCACTGTGTTGTGTATTTGAAGCCCATGGTATTATGTAATGCCCCGGTTTTCGAGACCCGAGTATATCACTCGTCTCTTGAAAACCCAGGTGTTAACTGGTAAGCAAAAGGATAATCGAATCCAAATCAAAGTACGATTAATGGAACCAAGCGTAGTATAGATAAAACCCAAACACTACCAATATCCTGGGCCACTCAGCTGAGACCCATATATAAAACCTCAAAATGAACGGAAATGTAACTAAGCAAGTAAACTACTGATTTAATCCAAAATAAGCAGCAGCCTCCTGGTACGACTCCTCATTGTAAGTCTCCTCCTCGACTCCCGTCACCTCTGGCTCCTCTGCAAGTCCCTCTGTCCCTGTGTCCTCTGTATGGTTGAATATTGATGAATGAGTGGCCAACTCAGTGTGATCTCCCGCTAAGATTATACACCGCCGCCTTAAACAATGAATAGCATAAAAGCATACAGATAATCCAAAATATAGTAGATGCAGTCCTAGGGGCGGCTCTAAGGGGTAGGCAGGTGAGGCAATCGCCTAAGGCCCCTAATTATGAAGGCCCTATATTATAGGAAAAGGCTTTTAATACTCTGACAGCGTTTGGTAATCTATACACATGCACTGAGAAATTGCAACCTTTGAATATTTTTAAATTAAATTAAACAGATATAAAAGTGGGTCCCAATTTAGATGGTTCATGAAAAACAAAAACAAAAACACACAATGGCTGGATCTCCTAATTGGTTGATTCTTGTACACTAAACAAATTATTTGAATTCAACATACAAATTCCCACTAATTGGAAGATAGAATAGTTAAATCAATGGATTTTTTATAATTTAGCCTATCTAGAATGGATCACCTAATTTAGACGGTTTGGATGGAGTCAAAATATGATATGTTAACAATCTAGGAGTGCCTATTTATTAACTATAACACTACTGGAGTACTATACAAATCTAGATTCATTATTCTCACAATAGACACGGATTGCAGATTGCGTGCAGACCATTTTAGGGATTCCCGCAGCCCTGAGCTTTGTGGGGTCCACATTATTATATGTGTTATATCTATTCCGTTGATCTGTTTCTTCATCCCATTTTAGAATGTTAGAAAAAACATGAAGCAGAACCAAAGCTCAAGTGGACCACAACACAGAAAAAAAAAGTGAATATTGAATGCTCACCATTAAAAACTTTTCTGCAGGCGGCAGAAATTTTAGATAAGCTGATATTTATGTTTTCCTTTCATCCATCTAGCTAGGATTCACCTTATGAATGGTTTAGCAATTTTATCTATCGAAACTGATTTATTGGGTAAACTTGAATACAAAAGTTTAACTAGTAATTTTGCATCTAAAAAGGCAAGAAGCAAATTTATGGTTTAATTTTGAATACCTCATTTTGATGATTTGCCTAAGGCCCCCCAAAAATGTTGAGTTGTCCCTGTGCAGTCTTAATGAGTGCATGGATGTATGGAATGCGTTCATGCCCTAGGGATGCTCATCCGTGAGGACAGTGGGCCGCCGCCCATGCAATCATCGAACCTGGGAAACATCATCCAGTCGGAAATAATACGTACCCTACGTACGATAGCAATGGATGCTAGTCTGTGCGATGTATGCATGATTAGCCAGTCCATTATTAATCCAATTACACTCAGCCATTTTAAATAAGCTCACGGTCACTACGGGGAGCTTGTGGCCCAACGTAGGCCGACGGCGCGGGCATAATGTCCCATTACCACCATCCCCGGCCCATGAGACTACTGTCTTAGGGTGTGTGTAGCACCCACTAACATGTGGTCAATCAATTCAACATAAGAGGGCTACCACCAATGCCGACTAGGGGTGAAACGTTGAAATTACCAAAAGTGGCGATTTAAACATGTCGACATGAATGGTTCAAAAACGAGTAAATAACGGTATTTGGAAGGATTATGGAGCCCATCCCAAGTCAGTTAGGGCCGGTTTGATTTTCACCGTTTCACTGGGAAATGGTAAATCCCCTGGAAATGGGTGATTATTACCGTTTCACATGTTTGGATATTAGTGGGAATATCATTTCTTGGAAACCGGTTCAAAAGTTTCAGTAGTCATTTTAGGACCTCATCTTGATGTATATGATATATCTGTTCCATTCATCCATTTTATCACAACATTTTGAGATATGAGAAGAAAAATGAGTTAGATCCAACACTCAATTGGCCCAAACCAAAAGAAACAATGGCCCCAGGAAGTATTAAACGGTAGGTATTTAATTCACATTTTTCTATGGTGTGGCCCACTTGAGCTTTAGATATGCCTCATTTTTTAGCTTATATCATAAATCCATATGACATAATGGGTGAACGGTGTAGATATATGATATGCATCATGGTGGGACCCACAAATATTTCCCATTTTTACGTTGAAAAAAGTAAGCCGTCCAATCAGCTATGGGAAACGTGTAGTACTTCACTGCATTTCCCTGAGAAGTAATAAATGCCAGGGGAAAATGCATTTCCAGCGAATTCGCTTAAACAAACAGGCCCTTAGGTGAAACTACACATGGATGGTAAACCCCAGGGTCAAGCACCACAACCAAAACCTCCATGTCAGGGGCCTACTTATGTCACAACCAATCTAGTTACACCCCAAGCACAGACTTTCCTTTGCTAGAACTTCTCATGGAGAGATTTTAGCAGTATGTATATCATAGCAACATATATTACAATATGAAAGGAACATAAGGAATGACACATGTATTCCTATCAATATACCATAACTGGATCTACACGACATAAATGACTAGATTATTCAATCAGGCAGATTAGGAAAATTAAGAATCTAAGCAATGGTAAGCATGAGAATTATTATATTAACAGATAAATCAAGTGAATACGGTTTATTTCTACGTACAATTTATCATTAGTCTAGCTAGCCATTTACACTAATAAAGCTACTATTTTTGGTCTAGTTAAGAGTGGAAAGTTTAAGGGGAAAGAATCATCACCAGGTAAGGCGTAGAATGCTCCTAGAGGCAAGTTCCCTTGGGAAGATGGTGTGTTTGTACTACTCCCGTAACTCCCTGTACCGGTCCATTCGCAATAGATAGTGAGTTACAAAGTTTAAACACTTGAGGATAGGTGGAGGGTTAGAAAACCCTAAGCTAAGGTTGTCTTAGGCTGTTCTCAAGGCAATCAAGCTCACTAAGCATGAGCCCTTGTTTCTTAATTAAACTGGGTCCCGTCAGGGCCCACTTGATCACTAGATCAACCTCATTCTTCTCCTTAGATCCTTAGGACAGGTTCGTCACGTAGTATACATGTATACATTACACATGTATCACATAGCATATATATGCATACATTATATGTCTGATGTATGTATTCCGTGGCATATGATGCTTACACCACATGAATTATATTTGCATAACGTGGTATACATGTGTACACTATATACATTACATGTGCATCACACTAAATGTTTCAAGCATGGCCCACTGATCTTATGAAGGGTGTGGCCATGACACATATATCGTGTGGGACCCATATAATGGAGGCAGCAATCGCCGCTGACACAGAGGCATGTTGGCCCACCATCCAAACAATGGACGGCTGGGGACAAACACATGTCTTGAGGTGAGTGCCCATGCATGTACGTAGGGCCATCACCTAATACATGATATACAAATATATCAACGCGGGTTCCACATGAGCATGGGTGTTGAATCTGAACGGTCCATAAGATATGGAATCCCAAGAAACCCTAGGGGGTGAATTTTCACCCTGGTCTAAGATTCTGGTGGGCCATAGCAAAGGTAAATGCAATTCAAGGGAAGAAATTGTTTGCATTAATCCTGGCCCACCGATGTTTCGGTTCAAAGTAAAAATTGGGACTAGGGGGTTTCCTGAGGTTCTGCTCCAGGTGGACCATTCAGATTTTTCATGCTCATCATAACTAATGAGATCTCAACTTTTTGCGTTGGTTACGTGGATAGGCAGGTGGGCTTTCAGCAGGGTGCATGCATGCACCATTTTTTTTCTTTCTCTTCACAGGTGGGTCCCATGTGGTTGGTGGACACCACGTCCCATAGTGTACCAGGTGCAGGGTGGGTTCCACCCAGCTGGCAACACAGGTGAATGACATGGATATTCAACAGGGTGGTCCCTGCGGCCGACCTTGGGCTGCCCAAGCATGTAGCCCACCTGGGATTTAAGTGAAGGCCACCTGCAATTTGCAGGGCCCATGGGTATCATAGTTAGCCCATCGGCGCTTCATGTGAAGGTATGTTGGCCCACCGTCCAGGCAATGGACGGCAGGGACAGAAATCACGAACAGAATGGTGGGTACCCACATGGAGCCCACCTGCGTTTTGCAGGGCCCATGACACTTGTGCATCTACTAGCTCTCAACGTGCGGCCCAACACCTGCAATCCACTGATGTTTGAGTGAGACCCACCAACATTTGGTGAGGCCCACGCCGTGAACAACCCGCCAGCAGCTACAGTGCATGGACGTTTCTCAGCTGCAGGCTGTCTCGGGAGACTGCCTCCGTCCCTGATCTCTGGTTTAAACAGACCCCGTTGGAGAGTTGATTTCACCACCCACTTGCGGCCTGACCATGGCCACTATCACGGTCTGATAGTTATCAGATCCCAGCCCCGCCTGAGGGCGGTATTAACCCATCATCACGGCTAGCTTCAACCCAAAACAAATCTTACGATCATGTTGCTAGCTGAGCCTAATGCCTGGGTTGGTAGCCATAAAACGGGCTCCATGCCAGACTAAAAATGCTATCATCCTAGCTCTGATAGGGTTTGAACCACAGCTATAGATTTGGCTTGATCTCTCAGTTGGGAAGACAATAATCACTTGGCTTTTCTCCGCACAAACAGAGCCTTGGACTGGCTCGATCCCAGCTATTATCACGACCCATTTTCTGCCATCGCTCTGACCCATGGATCAGCCATTAATTAGCTTAGCCTAGACCCGAAACAAGGCAGCGACCTGGTCCGGTTCCCAGCCTGAAACAGAGTCATCGTTTGGCTCAGTTCCCGACCAGAAATAGGGACTCATGTAAATATTCGTTCTAGGTGTGAACGCAGCCATCACTTGGTTGGTTTCTAGCCTATCTATGGCCAACATTTGGCCTAATGTTCGCATGAGCCCCGACCATTGTTTGGTCAGTCCCAGCACAAAACAGGGGCTCGGCAGCCTTCATTTCAACAGGGGTTCTGATGGTCTGTCCTCCATCCGAAAGCATGGCCATTGCTTGGCTAGCTTTTGGTCTAATACAGACATCCCCGAGGCCTTATTCTAGTTGAAACAAAAAGAAGGAAATGGAAGGAGAAAGGGTCACTTGTGGAGGAGAGAAGGGCTCTCTGTTTTTATTCTCTTACACTCTCTCTTTCTTCTTCTCTCTGGCGTGAATCCAAGGGCTACAGCGCCCTCTTTTGTAGCCAACGAGAGAGAGGCATGGACGGTCGTGATTTGTTCCTACTGTGGACGGCTGAGCTTTGCCCATCCCATAGAGGAAGGGCGGTCTTCTCTCTCCTTCCTCCCACAGGCGCTCATCGGGTTGTTTTTGGCATGGATTGGACGGTGGCATCCAATCTTCTTTGTTCGGTTACGAGTGATCAAACGACTATACCGTTTTGTTAAGCTGGGTCCCACAAAGAAACTGAATGGACCGGATGGTCCAGAAAGTGATCAAGGTGGGCCAACTAGGACCTCAAACAGAGTCGGTTCAAACTTCGGAGCTTGGCGGGAGATATTTATCTCTTGATTTTTGTAACAAGCTCGGTTAAAGGTGGTTTGACCGAGCCTATCATCCCAGTGAACGCCGTGTGCACCTTCATGGGGTGTATATGCACTTTGTAAGGGGTTCACCATGGCGGGTGTGACCAATCCGATCCGCCCATACTTTTAGGGACCTAGGAATAGGGGTCTCTGCTTATTTTAGCGCGGGGCCGAGGTCTAAACAGGATGTTGCACACCTTATTAAGCCATCATTGGCCCATATGTTGTGATCCGTCGATCAGGTGGGTCTGATAAACTTTTTCAATGGTTAATATAGAGTACTGGTCATGATGAAGGCTACGTTCGTTGCTAACCAATTCTCAAGTGTTGGTGACAAGTGTGTTGTACCAGTATTAACTAGCATAACGACTTTAATTTAGAGTGCTCGAGTAGTCTCACCTTTCCGATTGTTGTAGGACGTGTTCTGGCTCTTGGAGACCCTGATGGATGACTTTAATGTCGACCGAAATCTCCATCCTGTGTGTGTCGAGTTCTAGTTCTCGGTTAACCCAAATTGATCTTAGTTTAGTGTGGGTTTAAGAAGTAACACCCGCGTACTGAAGGTATGGCCTGTTACAGTCTACCCCCCTAAAAAAAAAAAATTGCCCTCGAAATTACCTGAGGTGTTTCACTAAACAGGTGAGGATACTTTTCCCTAACTTCTTCTTCTCGTTCCCATGTGGCTTCTTCCTCCCCATGGTGTGACCAAAGAACCTTGACTAGAGGTAAAGTCTTCGTCCGTAGGACCTGCTCCTTGTGGTCCAAGATACGGATATGTTCCTTGGTGTAGGAGGCACTATTTGTCAGCTCGATCTGTTCCCAACTAATGATGTGCGACTCGTCTGATGTGTATTTCTTCCGCATGGATATGTGGAAGACATTGTGAATACTGGCCCACGCGGTAGGTAGTGTAAGGTGGTACGCCACAGCTCCCACAGGATCTAAGATCTCGAAAGGTCCGATGAAACATGGTACTAGCTTTCCTTTTTGACCGAACCTCATCAGACCCTTCATAGGTGACACCTTCAGAAATATGTGGTCGCTAACTATAAATTCTAGGCCGCGATGTCGGTTATCTGCATAGCTCTTCTGTTTGCTCTGGGCGGTACGCAGACATTTTCTGACCACATCGATGACCTGAGTAGTAGCCTGAACCAACTCCGGACCTAACAAGCTTCTTTCTCCTATTTCTGCCCAACATTGAGGGGCTCGGCAAGGGCGACCATAGAGAGCTTCATACGGTGCCATACCTATGCTGAACTAGAAACTATTATTGTATGCGAATTCTGTCAGTGCCAAGTGATCATCCCAGTTGCCCTAAAAGTCTAGGATGCATGCTCTCAGCATATCTTCTAAGATCTGGTTCACCCTCTCAGTTTGTCCGTCTGTTTGAGGGTGGAACGCCGTACTGAACTTGAGCTCTGTGCCCAATTCTTCCTGCAGTCTCTTCCAGAAGGCAGAAGTAAATCTGGAGTCCCGATCTGAAATAATTTCCTGCGGAACTCCGTAGGATCGCATGACTTCCTGAATGTATAACTTTGTCAAGCTATTGGTGGAGTCTGTTGTGCGGATCGGGAGGAATCTGACGGCCTTTGTCAACTGATAAACAATGACCCAGATCGAGTCGTGCTTCCTCTGCATCCTAGGAAGACTAGATATAAAGTCCATAGAAATGCTATCCCACTTTCATTCTGCTAGGGGTAGTGGCTGAAGGAGGCCAGCAGGCCTGTGATGCTCGACCTTGATCTTCTGGCACACCATGCATCTTGCCACAAAGTTGACGATGTCCCTCTTCATATTGTTCCACCAGTATTGCCTTTTTACATCATTATACATTTTAATGCTCCCCGAGTGGATGGCTAACTTGGAATGGTGGGCTTGCGTCATTACTTCCTTCCTCAATTCGGTGTTGTTTGGAACGCACACTCGTCCCTGATACCAAGGACTGCCGTCGTCACCAACCCTCCAGTCAGGCATCACTTCATTCTTGCACCTTTCCTTCATCTTGACGAGCCATTCATCCTGGTCTTGTATGGAGATCATGTGTTAGACCAGGGTTGGCTCTGCAGTTAACAGAGCCACGTAGGCATCAGGTTCATCGAGGGTGAGTTGGATATCAAAGTCCTGTACGAATTTCATCATTTTCCACTCCTTGATCATCAGGGTGGCTACTAGCTCGTGCTTCTTCTTCAGACTTAGAGTGTTAGCCACGGAGTTTGCCTTGCCAAGGTGGTAGGAGATTTCGAAATGAAAATCTTTAAGAGTCTCCATCCACTGACGCAGGCGCATGTTCAAGTCCTTCTGCGTAAATATGTACTTCAGGTTCTTGTGGTCGCAGAATAAATGAAAATATTCTCCATACAAGTAATGCCTCCATATCTTCAAGGCAAATACCATAGCAGCTAATTTCAAGTCGTGAGTCGGGTAGTTTTCCTCGTGCTTCTTTAATTGGCGAGAAGCGTAGGCGATTACTTTGTCATTCTGCATTAGAACACAACCGAGGTCCAATTTGAGGCATCGCTATATACCACGAACTCCTCTCCTTCTTGTGGTAGAGTGAGCACCGGCGTAGAAGTTAATCTCATCTTCAACTTCTAGAATGCTGCCTTTTTCATTCTCATCCCATGTGAATCGGGCGTTCTTCTTTGTCAGTTGTGTGAGAGGTCACGCGATTCGGGAGAATTCCTTAATAAAGCGTCGGTAGTACCCGACCATACCTAGGAAACTTTGAACCTCGGTCACTGTAGTGGGCTGCTCACACTTAGATATTGCTTCCACCTTAGCTGGATCGACCACTATTCCTTCTGCCTTTACCACGTGCCCTAAAAATTTCACTTCCTGCTCCCAGAACTCACATTTGGAAAACTTAGCATACAATTGGTTATCCTTTAGCGTACTTAGGACCGTACGCAGATGTTATTCATGCTCTTCTTGGCTCTTGGAATAAACCAAGATGTCATCAATGAACATGATCACGAACTGGTCTAGGTAGGGCATGAAGACCTGGTTCATGAGGTGCATAAAAACTGATGGAGCGTTCGTGAGACCAAAAGACATAACCAGGAACTCGTAGTGCCCATAACGAGTTCTGAAGGCCATCTTCGGGATGTTCTCATCCCTGATCCTCAGCTGGTGATATCCTGAAAGCAAGTCTATTTTGGAGAAGTACTTGGCGTATTTCAACTGATCAAATAGATCGTCGATACGCAGTAGGGGATATCTCTTGATTGTTACATCGTTCAATCTCCTGTAGTCTATACAGAGACGCATCGACCTGTCCTTTTTCTTAACAAAGAGGACCGGTGCTCCCCAGGGAGAAACACTGGGACAGATAAAGCCCTGAGCGAGCAGCTCATCAATCTGACTCCTCAACTCCTCCATCTCGCAAGGAGGCATGCGAAATTGAGGAAGTAATATATGAGAAGTCCCTGGCTTGAGGTCGATGCAGAAGTCTATCGCTCTTCGAGGGAGTAGCTCTGGTATTTCTTGGAACACTTCGGGAAAATCTCAGACTACTGTATCCGACTGATGGTGACTTCTGCTGACTCGACTTCCTCTAAAGCCTGCAAGCTCCCGAACTCTCGGCATCTGCCCCCTCCTTTCAAAGTGAAGGAGGTACGCACTGAGATGGATATTGTCACCATTTTGTTGTGACAATCCATGACTGCACGCACCAACGTGAGCCAGTCCATCCCGAGGATGATGTCAAACTGCTTGATCGGCATAATAATTAGGTCTACAGTAACCTCGCGACTTACAAGCGTGATGGGACATGCTCTACACATCTTATCTGTTTCTATAAATTTACCCATAGGGGATGCTACAACTAAGTGGACATGCATCCGAGTTGTGTTTAGTTCTAATTTAGATGCAATTGCAGAATCAATGAAAGATAGAGTTGCACCAGAATCAAATAAGGTGAGTACAGGGGTACCATTAATATCGGCGGTACCATGAATGGTCTGGAGGGGGTCCTATTCAGCCTCTGTGACGGCGACAGCATATACTCGCGCAGGGGGAGCCCTCTGCTGATGTGGGGGCCCTTGTCTGGGCTGCTAAGACTTGGGCACTGCCCTAATTGTCGTCTGGTTCTGCAGGGGTTAGTTTCCCGTAAGTGGAATACCCTGATCCCTCATTCGTTTGAAGCAGGTCCGGGAGGTGTGGTTGGGTCTACCGCAGTAGTCACAGCTTCCACCTGAAGGCAGGGGCGGAGCTCGCCCGAGTAGTGGCCTGAACCTCTCTGCTGGAACAGGTGGGGCAGGAGGAGGTTGCCTTGGTCTGAACGGGGCATCCCAACTGGTAGGTGGGAGCGGACGATGCGCTCAAAATCTTTTTCCACACGCATTGCTTTGTCCACCAATTCTGGGAAGTCCCCGAAATCCCAGGTGCATAGTTGAGATTGTATCCAGGGTTGCAACCCCTCTTTAAACTTCTCTAACTTATACTCCTTATCCTCGAGGGTTTTGGGTACATATTGGGACAGCTCAATGTACTGGGCGACCGTCAGGCTTCCTTGTTCCAACTTCAGGAACTGTGCGATCTTCTCGCTTCGACACAACCGTGGAAAATACTTCTCTTGGAACTTTGTTTTGAAACCAGCCTAAGTCCAGGCGTACCTAGTTGGCACGCTTCTTTGTACACTTTTTCACCAGTTCTCAGCCTCTCCCTCAAGCAGGTACGTGGCCCAGCTGACCTTTTGAGCGTCGAAGCACTCCAGCGGTCCCATCATCTTGACAATCGTTGCTGAACAATGTTCGGCTTGAACCAGGTCAGGCGCTCCTCTGAAAGTCGGTGGGCAGAGCCTTAAGAAGCGGTCGAACATGTCGGCGCCTCGCGCCTCTATATCCCGTGGTGCTCCCCCAGGACTTCGCAGGGTTTTCATCGTTAGAGCGTGCGAGTCTTATTGTTGCTTCATGAAGGCAGCCTACTGCTGCTGCATGGTTGCTGCCATCTATGCGAAGGCTGCAAAGGCGGGGCAGCTCCCATCGGTGTATCCTCGTATATGTTGGCTGAGGGATCGACCGATGGTGTCCGTCGCCTGAAGCGTGGTGATGGCAGCCCTGATGCAAAGATCTGAGGAGAGGGAGAGTCTCCTACAGCTTTCGACCTTGTGTCCCCGTTCGCCACTCCAGGTGGAAGGCCTGGTGTATTGTAACAACCCCGAGTTTTTCTGGACCCGAGTATAAGACTCGTTTTCCAAAAACCCGAGTGTTAACCTTAAAGGATGGTCAAATTCGAGTGTACATTTTTTTTCTCCAATTATCAGAGTAAGCAAATGAGCGTAGCGTGGACAAATCGACATAAAGGAAAGTTCTCATTATCATTTAAATATACAAGAGCTGCCCATAATGTCTTATACAAACCAATGTCTCCACAATAACAAATATAAGATTACACACATGAGAAATTTAAAAACATATGAAACACAACGAAAACTGCAAGATCGCGCAGCTTCCTCGACAGGTACAACCACGTGTCCTTGACCCCCATAATGGCTCCTCATCAATCTGAACCTGCATATCACTTAAGCCACATGCGCTACCTGTACGGTTATATTTTGATGGATGAGTGGCCAACTAAGTGTGAATTCCCCTCAAGATTACACACCGCCGCATTAGGTAAGCATAGTTATAAAACATCCAGACAACCAAAACAAAGTAAATGCAGTCTTATTAAATGCATGGATGTATGGAATGCGTTCACGCCCCGGGGATGCTCATCCGTGCGGACAGGGCCGCCGCCCATGCAATGCGTTCACGCCCCGGGAATGTTCATCCGTGCGGACAGGGCCGCCGCCCATGCAATCATCGACCTGGGAAAAACATCCAGTCGGAACAAGGGTCGATAGTCGGTGGTCTGGGAGCTAGCGAAACGATACCCTAACAACTCTAGGGCACGTGCTACAGCATCCAGAATAGCCACCCGTCATCGCCAATATGCTATGAATGCGTGATTAGCCAAACCATTATTAGTCCAGTTACAATCAGCCAATTTAAATAAGCTCAAGGTCACTACGGGGAGCGTATAGCCCAGCGTAGGCCGACAGCTCGGGCATAGTGTCCCATTACCACCATCCCCGGCTCATGAGACTACCATCTTAGGATGTTTAATGGAAACCCATCAACTAGTGGCCAATCATATTACAATATATGGGGCTTACCATCGCATGGTTGCATGATATAAAACATCAGACCCATATAGGGCAAATACCAAAATAAAAGCCACATAGGGCGATATCGAAACAAACCACATAATCAGATATCAAAATAAGCCACATAAGGCGAGTATCAAAACCATGCGATAAAAGACCATCCTTAAAAATCACAACAAACCTTGGATGGTAGGCCCACATCAATGATCTATCTAGACCACCACTCAATAACCACCAAGTCGAAGGTCCATTACAATCACAACTACTCAAGTTACATCCCAAGTATGGGTGTACATTCATATGTGGGAATTCCCCACTAATGTACTAGTTTAAGTTCCATAAGCAATCCACAAAAATGAATCCACAAGCATGAGCAATTATACAGGATAATCATAAAGCATGTAATACAACAATTCAACTTCCATCAGCAACACATGTGATCATAAAGGGAGATATCAATTATGAACTCAAATAAAAACTATAACTTAAGCTAATGAGAAGATGGAAAGCTCAAGGGGAAGAATCATCACCTTATAGTTGGATCGCCTACCAGCATGGCTAGGGGACGTGTGGTCCCTTATAATCGAGTCCTATCATGAATTAGGAAATTACATGGTTAGATCGAGTTTTATACACTATTTATTGTTGAGATTATAACCTAGGGTTTGAATTATTTATCTTAGGGTTTAGTCTTAAACTTAAATTCTAAAATTTGAATCCTGAATTTTTAATATTATTATTATTATAGTGCAACTGATCAAATAATATTTATTATAGGGGTATTAATCCATCAATATTAATAATGTGGGTTCATAAGTTCATATTTGAATGTACCGTCATTATCTAATGACTAATAACCTCCTAAGTATAAATATTTACTAATGATAATAAATAAGGACTAACACTAGTAATTTCAAAACAACAAGTAATATTAATAATATGCCCAATATTAGCTAACATGACACTAATAATCATTGTGATGAAAATACATAATATGCTTTACCCTTAATGATAATATTTGATAATGATAGAATAATACATTAATGTCTACTATTACTAATCTTTATATGTAATTTATATGTAATATCTAATATAAATATAAATAATTTACTAAAGGCCATACATTTCTAATATTAGTAATCCTAATAATGATAATTATGGTAATGCTTAAAAAGAGTCTAGTGTGGGTTTGAGGGGCCCCATGAATAAGATTATTTGGGCTGTAACATACACATCAGTTAGGTGGTTTATCCACCATTAAAGCATTCATAATCATTTGTTGGGCCCACCAAGTTGTGGTTCACCAATCCAACCCATCCATTATGTGTGTCCCACTAGGTTAAGGGGTCAAACCAAATTTCAGGTGCATCCAAATCTCAGGTGGACCCCAGCAGTTTCTTTTATATGATTTAATATGTCTTCACAAGGTTGTAGATTGTGTGGGCCATCTGAGCTCTATGTACGGATGATTTTTGGAGGCACCTCATATAAAAAGGGGACCCATCAAATGGACGGTTTTGATGTTCAACACACATCACGGTGGAGCCTAAGGTGGGGCCATAGTCCTAGCCAAAATCATGCAAAAAGGTGGCAGCGTCCAGAGGACGTTTTAACGTGCATGTTTTTTTTATATTACTTATTTTTTTGTTTTGATAGGTGGGTCCCACCTAAGGAGGATCTACTCCGTTGATTAGGTTCCAGGGCTCAGGAAAGGTCCAATGCCCAATTTTGAATATGTCTTGATGCACCGAAATATCACAAAGGGCCCTAATGATCTACCCCTATTAAATTAGTCTTTATGCTGGTGTGGCCTACCAGAGAGTTGGGTTGGCTTCATTTTTCAGGTCAACGCCTAAAATGAGGTGGGAAATGGGATGGACGGTCCCGAATGCAATCCCCACACACCATGCTTCATGCATTAGAGTGTAATATAATACTTTATAATTTATGCATGCATATATACTAACATATATTTTATTGTTATTTTATTATATTTTATTTTTTTGAAACAAAAGTCCAGGCCTGATGGCCTTTGATGGACGGCCTGGACGAGCCACATCATTAAGGTGGGGCCACATACATGGCCCACCAACCGTGGTAGGGTGGGGTCCACCTGTTGATGCAGGGTGCGGGCCACCTGCACTTGTGCAGGGCCCAGTTGAGCTTTGGTGAGGCCCACGTAACCTGGTAACGTCAATACAGCAGCAATACAGCTGTTGTACAAACTCCAGCCACTCGTCATTGCACATTAGGTGGGTCCCACGTGGGGCCCACCACGAACATATATAATATAATATTATTTTATTATTATTTTGAAAGTAAGTCCCAGATAGATGGACGACCAGATATAACACATACCTCATAACCAGTCCATATGAGGATGGACGGATCTCCTCTCTTCTCCTTCTTCTTCCTTTCTTTTCCTTTCTTCCTCTCCTCACTTCTTTCTTTCTTTCCTTTCTTTTCTGCTGTTTTGGAGTCCTGAAAGAGCCCATGGCTTGACCCGATTTCGCCCCGATTTGAGAGACTCGGTGCAGCTCCAATGGGGAAGATGAGCTGCCATTAATGGCGGATCGTCATGTACTGCCTCTTTCTCTAATCCATTGGCTACGGAAGGTCCGTACACTTGCTATGGAGCTCATGGAACGGGGGTTTTGAAGCTTGGGAGAGGTTTGACTGGTGGGTTCTAATGGAGAAGGGAAATGGCTAGGATCTATCGAAATGGAGGGCTGAGATATAGGGAAGGTTGAGCACGCGGACTGCCAGCGTGTTGCATGGGGAACAGCCTCATTTATGGAAATAAGTGTTTTTAGGTCCTATTTGCACCGGTGTTTGTGTGCACGTGTGGTTGCATGAATGCATATGGAAGACATGGTTTTGTTTAGAATAAAATTCTAGACATGATGGACGGTTTGGATTATTGAGATGGTACTACATGGTGGGCCACAGTGCAAGCAAAACGGACGTCCGTCCGTCCGCTGCCAACGCCGAAAGAAGAGAGACAGTTTCTCTTTTTTTGAGAAACACGAGTAATGGTCTCTGACCGAGCGTGCTCTACAAGTACATTGTGAGTGTAAGCCCCTGGTGCACATGCAACGCATGTGTGGGGACCGCCATGATGTTTGGATGAAATCTACTCCGTTCATTTGGTTTCATAGGTCTAATTATGACCTTTAGCCAAGGGTCAGACAATTCTGAGGTTCAGGTGGGCTATACAGGTTGATTCCTATCTCTAACGGTGGATTCTCGTCGATCTAATGGTCAGATTGTTCCTAAATTGAACGTCAATGGATAAAATAGCCCCCAAAATTTATTAGATGACTGGGTCCACATGTTGTAGGGACATGAAGGTGGAAACCACGGTAACTTCTGGTTTCACCCCCGCTGTCAAAGCATTCATCTGAGTTTCTTTTCTATCTTGTTGTTCAAAATAAATGGGTCCACCTATGATAATCTTTGAGAAGATCCACTCCATTCACCATCTTTGGCACGCCGTGCTAACCCATGGTCCCAAATTTAAAGTAGATCCGAACTTCAGGTGGGCCGCACGATCTACTAATGCATTAAATGGTATTCACTGTTAAAAACATCTTCACTCTTACGTATGTGCCATGCATCTTAAATTACAAATTTGCCATTATTTCTTTAACCACTTTCCACTGTCAGTTATATCTAATTGCACCGACCAAATGTCCTGAAATTTGGCGGAGGTTCCTCATTTTTCGTTCTCTTTCTATCGGTCAAGTTTGGGCCCCGATCTCCCGAAGATGTCCAAGATACTCTTTTAAATGGTCAACCCACTCTGTGTTTCAGAATGTCAATCGTACACATCTAGTTGAACTATTACCTGGTAGTTTGGTCATATACTTTAGAATCTTCAAATTGACCGATTCATCTTAATATTTGGATGGCCCACTTGATGGATCCAAACCTAATGGGTGGTCAGATGACTTGTTAAAAATATGAAAACTTGATGGAATGCACCCTGGCCATGTATGTGGGTCGATGTACAGTTAGTTTTGTAAATGGATGGATATAAAGTAGGTTTCTTGAGTGATTAAGGGTAGGGGTTATATAACGTTAGATTCGAGTGACTTTCTTACACGTGAAAGTTTCTCAGATTCTAATTCTAACGGTGGATTAAGCATATTCATATAGTGTGAATAAGGTGGACGGATCAGAATCTTGATCAGATAAGTGTACGAATGGATGTAGAGGTCAAGTAGCTGATTTACTATGATCTAAGGGCTGAAATTTGATGTGTACGGTTAATTTATGATAATTAGGTCTGGTATAAAATTTCACATGAAACGGACCGTGGGAACCATGTGATCTAGTGTTAGGGGTCTAGGTTAGTGGCAATTTCGTAATTACTGCCGATTCATAAGTTTTGGGAAATCTAATGACTCTACTTGGTTGTAAACACGTTTCTAAGCAGTTCTTACTAAAGAACATATATCTATATCATTATGGATAGGAAATTATTCGTCACGTCATCTAAGGGAAAGTACTTACGTGAAATCATGTGATGGGTGAGCTTGTCTTGAAATTCAACGGTCAGATGGCTTGATTTATGGATGAAGATCATCCCCAATGGTTATGTTTATGTCAGGGCAATGATGTAAGGCTAGAATAGTTGAATTAGTATCGTACACATGTATATGTCACGTTGAATCTTATGGTAACGCTCGAGGACTTTCGATGCCCGAGCATCGAAAAGTTCGGGGCGTTACATGTATAAACATGGTTGTGCTCCCTTTCACGCTCGATTGATGGGATGGGGTGAACATCGACCATGTGGGCCCAACGTGACCGCGTCGTAGGTGGCATGACCTCATGTGAGATCAGATTTTGTGGTTCTGTAATAGGAGGGCGAAGAACAGTTCCTAGCTAGTATGATAAGGGGGAGAATTTAGTAGTTGCATGGCGAGGGAGTTCCTCATTCAGTCAACACTTATTGGTTTGGATTTTCCAAGGGAGCTAAGGTTTTTGTTTCTAAGTTCAGATGACTAACTTATCGTTTCTCAAGAAATTCTTTGTTCATGAGGGGTCTAAGTGTTCTATTTCTATGTTCATTTACCCTAGCTATTTTTCTAAGGGAGGACTTCCAAGTTTTGTCTAAGTTAACCCTTTAAGGTTTGTAAGTTGGTCCCACAGCCAGGCTATCTCATACTTCGCTTTGATACCAACTTGTAACGCCCCAGTTTTCGAGACCCGAGTATATCACTTGTCTCTTGAAAACCCAGGTGTTAATTGGTAAGCAAAAGGATAATCGAATTCAAATCAAAGTGCGATTAACGGAACCAAGCGTAGTATAGATAAAACCCAAACAGTACGAATATCCTGGGCCACTTAGCTGGGACCCATATACAAAACCTCAAAATGAATGAAAATGTAACTAATCAAGTAAACTACTGATTTAATCTAAAATAAGCAGCTGCCTCCTTGTACGGCTCCTCATTGTAAGTCTCCTCCTCGACTCCTGTCACCTCTGGCTCCTCTGCAAGTCCCTTTGTCCTCTGTATGATTGAATATTAATGAATGAGTGGCCAACTCAATGTGATCTCCTGCTAAGATTACACACCGCCTCCCTAAACAAGGAATAACATAAAAGCATACAGATAATCCAAAACATAGTAGATGCAGTCTTAATAAGTGCATGGATGTATGGAATGCGTTCATACCCCGGGGATGCTCATCCTTACGGACAGTGGGCCGCCGCCCATGCAATCATCGAACCTGGGAAACATCATCCAGTTAGAAACAATACGTACCCCATGTACGATAGCAATGGATGCTGTTCTGTGTGATGTATGCATGATTAGCCAGTCCATTATTAATCCAATCACACTCAGTCATTTTAAATAAGCTCACGGTCACTACGGGGAGCTTATGGCTTAGCGTAGGTTGACGGCGCGGGCATAGTGTCCCATTACCACCATCCCCGGCCCATGAGACTACCATCTTAGGGTATGTGTAGCACTCACTAACATGTGGTCAATCAATTCAACATAAAAGGCTACCACCAATGCCAACTAGGGGTGAAACGTTGAAATTACCAAAAGTGGCGATTTAAACATGTCGACATGAATTGTTCAAAAACGAGTAAACAACGGTATTTGTAAGGATTATAGAGCCCATCCCAAGTCAGTTAGGTGAAACCACATATGGATGGTAAACCCCACGGTCAAGCACCACAACCAAAACCTTCATGTCAGGGGCCTACTTATGTCACAACCAATCTAGTTACACCCCAAGCACGGACTTTCCTTTGCTAGGACTTCCCATGGAGAGATTTTAGTAGTATGTATATATAGCAACATATATTACAATATAAAAGGGAAATAAGGAATGACACATGTATTCATATCAATATACCATAACTAGATCTACACTACATAAATGACTAAATTATTCGATCAGGCAGTTCAGGAAAATTAAGAATCTAAACAATGGAAGCATGAGAATTATTATGTTAACAGATAAATCAAGTGAATATGGTTTATTTCTACGCATAGTTTATCATTAGTCTAGGTAGCCATTTACACTAATAAAGCTACTATTTCTGGTTTAGTTAAGAGTGGAAAGCTTAAGGGAAAAGAATCATCACCAGGTAAGGCGTATAATGCTCCTAGAGGCAAGTTCCCTTGGGAAGATGGTGTGTTTGTACTACTCCTGTAACTCCCTGTACCAGTCCATTCGTAATAAATAGTGAGTTACAAAGTTTAAACACTTGAGGATAGGTGGAGGGTTAGAAAACCCTAAGCCAAGGTTGTCTTAGGCTGTTCTCAAGGCAATCAAGCTCACTAAGCATGTGCCCTTATTTTTTTAATTAAACTGGGTCCCGTCAGGGCGCACTTGATCACTAGATCAGCCTCATTCTTCTCCTTAGATCCTTAGGACAGGTTCGTCACGTAGTATACATGTATACATTACACATGTATCACATAGCATATATATGCATACATTATATGTCTGATGTATGTATTCCGTGGCATATGATGCTTACACCACATGAATTATATTTGCATAACGTGGTATACATGTGTACACTATATACATTACATGTGCATCACACTAAATGTTTCAAGCATGGCCCACTGATCTTATGAAGGGTGTGGCCATGACACATATATCGTGTGGGACCCATATAATGGAGGCAGCAATCGCCGCTGACACAGAGGCATGTTGGCCCACCATCCAAACAGTGGACGACTAGGGATAAACACATGTCTTGAGGTGAGTGCCCATGCATGTACGTGGGGCCATCACCTAATACATGATATACAAATAAATCAACGTGGGTTCCACATGAGCGTGGGTGTTGAATCCGAATGGTCCATAAGATGTCGAATCCCAAGAAACCCTAGGGGGTGAATTTTCACCCTGGTCTAAGATTCTGGTGGGCTATAGCAAAGGTAAATGCAATTCAAGGGAAGAAACTATTTGCATTAATCCTGGCCCACCGAAGTTTCGGTTCAAAGTAAAAATTGGGACCGGGGGGTTTCTTGAGGTTCTGCTCTAGGTGGACCATTCAGATTTTTCAGGCTCATCATAACTGATGAGATCTCAACTTTTTGCGTAGGTTACGTAGACATACAGGTGGGCGTTCAGCAGGGTGCATGCATGCACCATTTTTTTTCTTTCTCTTCACTGGTGGGTCCCATGTGGTTGGTGGACCCCACGTCCCATAGTGTACCAGGTGCAGGGTGGGTTCTACCTAGCTGGCAACACAGGTGAACGGCGTGGATATGCAACAGTGTGGTCCCTGCGGCCGACCTTGGGCGGCCCAAGCATGTAGCCCACCTGGGATTTAAGTGAAGGCCACCTGCAATTTGCAGGACCCATGGGTATCGCAGTCAGGCCATCGGCGCTTCATGTGAAGGTATGTTGGCCCACCGTCCAAGCAATGGACGACAGGGACAGAAATCACGAACAGAATGGTGGGTACCCACATGGAGCCGACCTGCGTTTTGCAGGGCTCATGGCACTTGTGCATCTACCGGCTCTCAACGTATAGCTCAACACCTGCAATCCACTAATGTTTGAGTGAGACCCACCAGCATTTGGTGAGGCCCACCTGCATTTGGTCAGGCCCACGCCCTGAACATCCCGCTAGCAGATACAGTGCATGGACGTTTCTCAACTGCGAGCTGTCTCAGGAGACTGCCTCTATCCCTGATTTAAACAGACCCCGTTGGAGAGCTGATTTCACCACCCACCGGCGGCCCGACCATGGCCACTATCACAGTCTCATAGATGTTAGATCCTAGCCCCGCCTGAGGGAGGTATTAACCCATCATCATGGCTAGCTTCAACCCGAAACAAATCTTACGATCATGTTGCTAGCTGACCCTAATGCATGGGTTGGTAGCCATAAAACGGGCTCCATGCCAGACTAAAAATGCTGTCATCCTAGCTCTGATAGGGTCTGAACCACAGCCACAGATTTGGCTTGATCTCTCAGTTGGGAAGACAACCATCACTTGGCTTTTCTCCACACAAACAGAGCCTTGGCTTGGCTCGATCCCAGCTATTATCATGGCCCATTTTCTACCACCGCTCCGGCCCATGGATCAGCCATTTATTAGCTTAGCCTAGACCCGAAACAAGGCAGTGAATTGCTCCGGTTCCCAGCCTGAAACAGAGCCATCGTTTGGCTCAGTTCTTGACCAGAAACAGGGACTCGTGTAAATATTCGTTCTAAGTGTGAACGCGGCCATCATTTGGCTGATTTCCAGCCTATCTATGGACAACATTCGGCCCGATGTTCGCTTGAGACCCGACCATTGTTTGGTCGGTCCCAGCACAAAACAGGGGCTCGGCAGCCTTCATTTCAACAAGGGTTCTGATGGTTTGTCTCCATCCGAAAGCTTGGCCATTGCTTGGCTAGCTTTTGGCTTGATACAGACATCCCTGAGGCCTTATTCTAGTTGAAACAGAAAAAAGGAAATGGAAGGAGAAAAGGTCACCTGTGGAGGAGAGAAGGGCTCTCTATTTTTCTTCTCTTACACTCTCTCTTTCTTCTTCTCTCTGGCGTGAATCCAAGGGCTACAACGCCCTCTTTTGTAGCCAGCGAGAGAGAGGTATGGATGGTCATGATTTGTTCCTACTGTGGATGGCTAAGCTTTGTCTATCCCATAGAGGAAGGGCGGTCTTCTCTCTCCTTCCTCCCACAGGGGCTCGTCGGGTTGTTTTTGGCATGGATTGGACGGTGGCATCCAATCTTCTTTGTCCGGTTATGAGTGATCAAACGGCTATACCATTTTGTTAAGCTGGGTCTCATAGAGAAACTAAACGGACCGGATGGTCCGGAAAGTGATCAAGGTGGGCTAACTAGGATCTCAAACAGAGTCGGTTCAAACTTCGGAGCTTGGCGGGAGATATTTATCTCTTGATTTTTGTAACAAGCTCGGTCAAAGGTGGTTTGACCGAGCCTATCATCCTAGTGAACACCGTGTGCACCTTCATGGGGTGTATATGCACTTTGTAAGGGGTCCACCATGGCAGGTGTGACCAATCCGATCCGCCCATACTTCCAGGGACCTAGGAATAGGGGTCTCTGCTTATTTTAGCATGGGGCCGAGGTCTAGGTGGGATGTTGCACACCTTATTAGGCCATCATTGGCCCATATGTTGTGATCCGTCGATCAGGCGAGTCTGATAAACTTTTTGAATGGTTAATATAGAGTACTGGTCATGATGAAGGCTACGTTCGTTGCTAACCAATTCTCAAGTGTTTGTGACAAGTGTGTTGTACCAGTATTAATTAACATAACGACTTTAATTTAGAGTACTCGAGTAGTCTCACCTTCCCAATTGTCGTAGGACGTGTTCTGGCTCTTGGAGACCCTGATGGATGGCTTTAATGTCGACCGAAATCTCCATCCTGTGTATGTCGAGTTCAAGTTCTTGGTTAACCCAAATTAGTCTTAGTATAGTGTGGGTTTAAGAAGTAACACCCGTGTAATGAAGGTACGGGGTGTTACATATTAGGCCCATTAATGCGGCCCATTGATGCAGCACACCTGATGTGTGTGACACCCATTAGATTAGCGTGACCCATGTCATGCGGCCCACTGTGATGTGTTCGTGACCTTTGGTGAGGCCCATGATGATGTATATTAGGCCCTTGTGCGAGGCCTTGGGCCCACTACATGTTTGACTCTACGTGGGCCACTCCTTGGGAGCAATGTCCGTTAAATGGCCACATCGATAGGCAATGATGGTTTAATGTCCACAATGTGACCTTCCATTAAGCCCATTCTTACCAATTCCGATTGTTGTGGCCGATTGCCGATCCCGATTGTCGAGGCCAAGTATCGAGGCCGACTCCGATTGACGAGACCGAGTCCGAATGTCGATTTCAATTGTTGAGGCCGATTGTCGAAACCTATATGGTGTAATGTGACTCGTAGTTGAAGCCCATTGTGATGTATATTTGGCCTGTATTTTAAGCCTAATGTGATGAATATGAGGTTTATGTGATGAGGCCCATTGTGATGCATTTGAGGGTCAGGTGATGGAGCCCATTGTGATGTATGTTAGGCACATATGAAAGGCCCATCATTATGTGTATTAAGCTCTTAAGTGAGGCCCATGGTGTTGTATATGTGGCCCTTGTGTGAGGTCATGGGTCCACTATATGTTAGGATCTATGAGAGCCATTCCTCGGGGGCAATGTTGGTCAAATGTCCACATTGTCGAGGTCGATTGTCAATGCCGGTTATTGAAACCGATTATGAGTATGTGACAGCATAGTATCATGATACATGCTCATACGTATCATCTGCATGTTTGTTATGAGATGTGGTTGATCATTGCATATGTCATTGAGCATGTTGTTATGAGACTCCCTGATAGGTGGAGGTTATCTCACATGAGCACACGATTTGCGCAGGATTGATGCATGACTGGATTGTATGACTCATGCATCTTACATTATGATTACTGTACGTCCTGATGACATCAGGGCCATAGCCTCCACAGGCATATCGTGGATGGTTAGACGAGACATCGGAAATTTGTTCTAGCATCGGGCTGCTATAGATGACCCTGGGTGAAAATCCCTAAACCCTCTTGGTACCATAGGACGTCCCAACGTTGAGACCGAGTGGATACATGAGCTCCCGAGTGCCGAATACCAGGAGGCTGCGTCTCCCACTGTGTCGTGGTCGGTTGGGAGGGGGTGTGGCCTTACCCGCTCGAGAATAGGGAGCATAACTAGGCTGAGTTTGACTAGCTTATGAATGGGTTTACTATTGACGTGTCGGATATGTATTGGCAGACTATTGGTCAGGCGGATAGTGAGGTTTCTTACGCTCATTTGGATTGTGCTGCTAGGAGTGGGGCAGTGCCATTTGGAGTGCACTAAACCTCGGTGATGATCCCAGAGATGAATCGTACTGATATGTGGACTTATTGAGCAGGAGTTACATACTCATTCATTCATTCACTCACTATCCACTCGGGCTGATGTGCATAATTATTTGTTACGTGTACCTTCACAACGGCCAGGATTTCGGTTGGGCCGCGCAACTAACCTCAGATCATGAGTTTACCACATTGAGTCTGACTATCCAAATTTAGGTATGAGACTGATTTGAATAGAAGTCCTTTGTGATGGACCCCATAGCCTGCGATACTACGTACTATCATCCCGAATTCACTCCAGCATGGTCATTCCATTCACATCACATATTGCATTACATCCACGACATATGACATTTTGGGTTACTGTGTTTCTATATTTAGATACGGCTGACGGTATTCGTGAACTCATCAAGAATTTTATATTATATTGCATCCTCAATATCTGATATTTGGCTCTTTATGACTCCTCATTTGAATAGCTGATTTGTATTGCATACTCTGATATTGTATGACTTATGGACTTGTCAGTATTTTTACTTACATTGATAGTGTATGATTTATGATCTTACCAGTATTTTCGGTATTGTATGATGATGGCATTGCATTGAACACTTGAAACTTACCTTGAGCACACACTTACACCACCCTCTAAGCTTTCTATAAGCTTATGCACGATAGATGCTTGCAGGTGATGTTAGGTTGCAGTAGTGTTGAGCTTGGAGCGTGTAGCGGTCTTCTGGAGCTTGATTTTTTATTTATGTATTTCCCTTTTTAGCATTGTACTCAAATGATTATATTAGTGGATATGTGATGATGATGCTACCTTTGTGAATTGGGTAATCTTATGGTTATGCTTATTACGAGTTAAATGTACAATAAAAAAAAATAAAATCCTCCTTGTAGGATCCCAGGATCGGAAATCTGGTGTATGGACGCTAAGAGCCGAGAATGGGGTACTACGGAGGCTGTTGGCACCGGATTCGGCAATCGGATTCTTGTGAATCCGATTTTCAGGTTTGGGGCATGACACAAGTGGACCACACCAAATATTAAGTTTGGATTACATTAAATGCACACAACATTAAATGCAAGAGTTATACGTGATGTTGCCCACTTCAGCGTTGTATTTACCTTAGTTTTAGGTTCATACCTTAAGGGTGTGTTTATTTTTCATTTACTTCATGTAATTAAGAGGAAATACCATCAAGTGAGCCAATACCGTCATTTGATTTTCCTTATTCTTGGAGAGTATTTGCTGCAGGGATATCTTTGAATGCACAGAGGGAAGTACCCCTATTACAGGATTGCAATCCATCGACTGCAGCATCATGAAAATAGATGTAATGAGTTATTGCATCTATGACAAGCTATGACTGCTGACATAATTCCAGTGGTCCACATGACTACTGTAAATGGTGAACCACCATCTCAAAAATTTCTATAAAGCTAATGTGATTCAATAGACAAGTCTTCTCTTGCAAGCTTTCTTCCTGTGTGCTTCTTGGTCAGTCTCATGTCTAAAACTAATGTTGTAAATTATCTTTCTCTTCCTTTTCAACTAAAGTATATATGAAGATGTGGTATTTCCTTTTAGTAGGTGGAAGCTTTGAAGCTCTGTTAGGGTTCTTCAAGCACTTATTAGGTCAGAGAATTCTTCATTCATTGTTACAATATATGCAATATGCCATGTTTTTGTAATTTTTATGCATTCAGTATAGATCACACCCCAAATCCACCATCGATCAACCACCAAATTTTGTCCAACCATTTACCTATCTTGACTACACATTTTTCCCAAATTGGGCTTCAATCATTGAACATGGACCATTAATTAAGATCAAGTCCATTTTGGCACCCACTAAGAGGACTTCCAAGATAAGCTTATTTAAGGCTCGGATTTGCTTTATATTTGCGCTTATGGGCCAACACGACCTGGTGAGACTAATGAGTGGAGTGGATTCTCATAAAAACCTCACAGTGGACCACACTTGACCCTAACAATCAGTCAGATTCCATCGACCCCTTGCAAACCAAAGCATAAACCCCTTTCACACTTTGTATTCAAAAGGGAGACTACCTCCGATTCTCTCTCCCCAAAATTAAGCACGACCAAGTAAGGTCATTCCCATCCGAGTGTAATATGGGATGATCTTCACCATTTAACAACTCCACCTATTTCCAATACCCAACGTAAATTTAAGCAAACTTCTTTAAGTGAGCAACGTCCCACATCACAACCAATCGCGTGGCCCACCTAGAGCTTGAATCTATTCCATACTTTGGCTCCGCGAGTGAGCTGGAGGGAGTGGATCTCCCGGAAGGTCATCACAAGCAGACCCCACCTATTTTACATAATCAGCTGGAACGACACTTATCGCACGCAGTAACAATGACGACGAAACTGGCGCAATGATGGGGCTTCACCTCATCTCTCTACCCCAGATGTGGGCCATCCAATTAACGGATCCACCCCAGACTTGAGCCCATGCCATAACTAGACAAGGCGAAGCTAGTGGTCGGGATGGATCACA
Source organism: Magnolia officinalis (assembly GCA_021015155.1). Taxonomy (NCBI): domain Eukaryota; kingdom Viridiplantae; phylum Streptophyta; class Magnoliopsida; order Magnoliales; family Magnoliaceae; genus Magnolia; species Magnolia officinalis. The sequence goes on from JAJHSJ010000015.1 coordinate 19,289,990, forward strand.
CCACAACAACTACATAAGTAGACCCCATCCACTCTCAAACCGCACAAAGACAAACGCTATTACATCGTCCGAAGAAAATGTGCTCGCAAGAAATCCTCCCACTGCAAATCCTCCACCTCAGATCTTCCGCCAATCCAGACCGTTCAATCTCTAATGGGGAGAATTTCGATCCGTCCTTGAAAGAACGGGAGATGAGAAGGGCAGGATAAATGTGGTAGCTCCACCGTCCTTTCCAGAACCAAGCCGCACCATGTGGGAACTTCTTCCGCGTAAACCACCAAGCAAAGACCACTGAACCTTCAATTTCATAGGCCAGGGAGCATCAGTTGACCAATTTGAACCCTCCAGGAGAAATGGTTAGAAGAAAGAAAGGCAGGAGCAGAATCTTCCATTAAAGCATCTATCGTCTTCTCCGAATTAATGTTGATCATGAGATCTTAAAATCTCATGATTTGGAAATAAAAAACAATCACTCGGTGGACCCCACAGATACTAACAAAACTTCTTAACATGTTAGCTAGATCCATCCTAAGAGAAGACATCTAAACAACAACCAATAACTTTCACCACACTCGTTTGCGCATGACGTGACCCAACACTACACGGCTACTTAGAGGGAAACTTAGGGTCGTTATGTAACACCTGAACTTTTCAATACCCTAGTTTTGAAAGTTCTCGAGTGTTACCAAGAAGTTTAACATATTATGTACATGTGTAGGATACCAATCTAGCTATCATAACCCTACATTTATTTTCCAACATGAATCTGACTGTTAAAAATGATCTCCATTCATAAATCAAGTCATCCGACCATTGATAATGTGGTTTGATAAATGTACCTTCCCTTTAATAAATTGGTAAATAACTCTTTATCCATAGTAAATTAGATGTAAGTTCTTTTATAAGAATTATTTAAAAATGGGCATATAACTAGGTAGAAACATTAGATTTCACAAAACTCCTAGATCAACAATAATTACGAAAATGTCATTAACCTATACCCTTGAATTCTAAATCACATGGTTCTCATGATCCGTTTCATGTAAAATTTTATACCATGCCTAATTATCATAAATTAACCATTCATGTCAATTTTTAGCCATTAGATCATTGTAAAGGTGGTAAAATTGATAAATCAGCCCCTTAATCATTAATTTTGGTGTTCATCGAATGAAGAAAGCTCGTGGGTAGTCTTAGTAGGATATTTCTCTTCATATGGATGTCTTAGATTGCGCATAATATGGACCAAGTGTGAAATATGAAGACCCCACTTTGGTAAGTTTTTCCTTAGGCGCGAAGTTATCCTATCAAGTCCTACCAACTCCTTATAAATCTGGATCTTCCGATTTAACCACTTCCTTCTGTCATCGCAACTCAAATTTGGACCACACTTTAGTCTCATATGACTACAATGTTATACAAAATTTAGGCCCCGATCTATGATCCTACACCATTGAAGGTTGAAATCAATTCCTTCCTTTTGGTACAAAAGGTGAAATTTTAGATCTAGAATTTTTTCACTATCGATCAACCACCAAAGTTTATCCAACCATTTGCCTATCCTGACTAGACATTTTTTTCTAAAATTGGGCCTCGATCATTAAGTGTGGACCGTTAATTGAGATCAAGTTCATTTTGGCACCTGTTAAGAGAATTTTCAAGATAGGCCAATCTAAATTTCGGATCACCAAGAAAATCATATACCTTGGCTCTATTCGATGACCTTGACACAATGAATGAATTAGATTTAAAGAAATATCATCAAAAAAGAAAAAATTGGAGAAACCCAATCTAAGTAGGATGTGAAACACACCCCTCGCCCACTCCTTTTAAAACGGGTGTGCATTCCCCTCTCCACTCACACGCCCAAGGAGAAAGAGAGAGAGAGAGAGAGAGAGAGAGAGAGAGAGAGAGAGAGAGAGAGAGAGAGAGAGAGAGGGAGAAAGCGAAAGAGAGAGAGAGAAAGAGAAGCCTAGACACCCTTTTCTTTCTCCATAGGTACGGTGTCTCCCTCTTGCTCAAGCGATGTCGTGATTCATGTGGAAGCTTTTCATGTAGAAGCTTTCCTACATGGATAGGGTTTAAATCTAAAGCTAAGGTGAGTAATTCCTCTAAACTTATATTAATTTGAGTTTGTATGATTTATTTTGTTCCCTCACATGCTTTGAATCCTCCCTACAAATATTTAATTTACCACCACTAATTATATATCATTTGGAAATAATGGTTAAGGTATGATGTTAATTATACATAACATTTCTAAATTTATGTGAGGAATTCCTTTAAGCTTAGCATAATTTAAGTAAATAAGAATTATTTTGCCTTTTACCTGTTCTCATGTTACTATGATTCACTATCTGTAATTGTTTAATTTACCATCAACAATTATTTACCCTTTGGGATTATGATATGATGTTAATTTCGAGTGATCTTTATTATTTTTATGTGGGGTGATGGATACAATTCTTGCGCTTTCCTTTAGCAATTTTATTATGTTAGCCCTTACTATTCTTCTCTTGTTTGAGTTGGTCATTGCCACTCTCTTCTTTGTTGAGTTGGTCATTGTCACTCTCCTCTTTGTTGAGTTAGTCATTGCTACTCTCCTCTTTTTTGAGTTGGCCATTGCCACTCTCCTCTTTGTCGAGTTACCTATTGCTACTTTTCTCCTTATTTTGTTAGCCTTGTGTTATCTATCTTTATGGCTTAGGCATGTGCCTTGGAATTTTAAAACTCTCATGATTTGGATCAAGTTCCTTTTATTACAAGTAATATGTTAAAGGTATCACAACTAGTGATTCAAATATTTTATCATAGAAGTAATGCGCTCTAGGTCAAGACCCTCTTGGTCGATGTGTAATTTCATCGGTTTTAGGTAGTGGTACACAAATCGATGTGAGTAATTCGCAATGCATGTTACATTACTTTCGGGATTGCAAATAATTGCTCCATGAACAAATCATGTCACGTAATTCATCCGACTTTTGTGTTGTGTCGCCTCGAGGTGTTCATGTAAATACACGGTAGCGTTGGACATGCTACTGTGTATTTACGTGATAATCATATGTATGATAAGCCGCACACACTTTACTTGGCATGAATCTCATGTAGGTTGTTTGCACATGCTGATACCCCTCGTAGTAGTGGAGTACGAGACATATCAGAACTCTTACATTACTTTTATGAATATCTTGAATTATTGTTAATCTTAAAGGATAACCATCACTATGAGTAGGGCGTTGACCCTCTCCAACTGTACAGATGATGCAGGTGATGTACAGATTGAAGACCTAAAGGACCATCTCCCTATGGAAGATCATACTGACTGAATAAGAAGATAGTTATATGATTTAGTTTTATATTTCCACTGCAAACTCGATAATGTAACAAGATCTCATTGAGAGGCCATTTGATAATTTGTTAAATTCTTTTACTCAAATGAAATAATAAATATAGTCGATTTTATTCTCGTGAATGGTTACCTTCATGAATGTAACTGGATGATATCATTACAATGAAAAAAAAAATATTGTGCGATTTTTAAAGCATCCAATTTATACATTATTAACACTCAGAATTCTCAGGCACGAGTATGTACTCAAAGCCGCGAAAATTCAGGATGTTACAATTGGTATCAGAGCATGAGAATGAGATTAACTGGGCCTAAAGGAATGGACCATCATTAGCTTTATACGCTAGAATAAAATATAAATTCGATACTTATACTTAAAATTATTTTCCCAAAGTAGTTAAGAAATCAAGGAATTAGAAACACATATTCAAGTTTCGCATCAAACATGCTAGATGTGGAATTTTAAAACTATAAATCCAGGTATCCCCATAATAAATCCCCAAAATTCGATACTTATACTTAAAATTTTGATGGTCGACATTCATTCAAAACTGTTTCCTATAGCGTGGTCCACTTGAGACTTGGATATACCAAATTTTTGGTCTCGTACCATAAAATGAACTAGAAAAGTAGATGGACAACATGGATGAAACACATACATCATGGTGAGGCCCATAGAGTACCGGCCATCAACCATTGGCCGGGGGCAGGGCGAGTAGCCAATCTGTTTCCACCGGCGCGTAGGACGAAATCCGCTGCCGGCTTCCGCAATAAAAAAAACTATAAACAAATAAAGTAGAATCCTCGACCATTGACTTTGATTATTCTGCCTACCTAAAGCATCCCCGAGGATATCATATTAGGTTAACCCCGGGCCTTACCCAACACGGTACAGCCCTGAGCGTGGGGCACACTTCGATGTATATATTGTATATCCACACCGTCTATCCTTTCTTCCAGATTATTTTAGGGCATCAACCAAAAAATGAAGCAGATCCAAAACTGATCCATGCGAAATATTTGTGATTGACTTCTAAAATCTTTTCGTGGGCTACAAAAGTTTTGGATCAAGCTGATCTTTGTTTTATCCCTTCATCGAGATATTTTTGAAGTTACCAACGGGTTGGATGGAAAATCAAATTTACAGAAACATTACAATAGACCCAATGAATGTTTTAATGGTAGGAGAACAATCACAATTTTTCCTGTGATTTTGGTCTACTTCATTTTGGGCTCATGACCATAAATAAGCTCGCAAAACAGATGGACAGCGAGGATATAAAATACATACATGGGGCCGCACGTAATCCACTCCCCTGGCAAGGACGTTTTCCGGGTGTCGATACTCAGGAATCCCGGATCAGAGCCGTCCATCTTCTCGGTGATACCCTAGATGATATATGTGTCTGTAGTCAAGCTGCAAGGATTAACTGCTGATTGATATGCCGAGCTGAATGCAAAGATCGACTCTCCTTGCAGTCCCCGGTGGGGCCACACGTGATGGTGAGCCTGAGTCGAGAACAGCCGAACATAAGGTTGTCGACTGTGCCTTAACCCAGACCATCCACATGATGGGCCTCACAGTTAAAGTCGCCAACGTCCAGACGATCTCACAAAATGGACTATACTGAAACACTAGGCTGGTTTACGATGTTTTCTTTGGAAACGGATTGGCTACTCCCCCTGCCACCAGCTTTGTGGCTGATGGTCGGTGCTCTGTGGGCCCCACCATGATGTATGTATTTCATCCATTCCGTTCATCCATTTTTCTATACTATTTAATGGTATGAGACTAAACATGAAGTATATCACAATCTCAAGTGGACCACATTACAGGAAACAGCGTTTAATGAACGTCGACCGTTAAAAACTTTTTGGGGCCATAAAAGTTTTAGATCAAGCTGATCTTTGTTTTTTGCCTTCATCTGGGTCTGTATGACCTAATAAACAGATTGGATATCAAATAAACAGTACAGTGTGCCTTAGGAGGATTTTAATGGTGGATATCCAATCGCTATTGTTTTCCTGTGTTGTGGTCCAAATGAGACTTATATACATCTCATTTTTGGCATCAAGCCCTAAAATAATCTGTAAAAATGGATGAACTGAATGGATGAAACACATACATCAAGGTGGGGCCCACAGAGCACCGACCACCAGCGACGGGGCTAGTGGCAGCCGGAGTAGCCAATCCGTTTCCGTTTTCTTTCTACCATTCATTTAATATATATATATATATATATATATATATTATATATATAATATATATATATATATATATATATATATATATATATATATTCTGTTTTTTTTAGCTAAGATCCGTAACTCAAATAATAGAACTTTTTGGAGCGTGGCCCACCCAACCAACGATCATCACATGTACCAGGAATGAGTTGATGATTATAAATGTTGAGAGGAAAGAGTTAGAAAGGCGTAAGAAGAGCAAGGAGAAATAACAGAGATGGCTTCTCCACATCACATTGTTCTTTTTCCTTTCATGTCCAAAGGCCATACCATCCCACTCATGCATCTATCCCACCTCCTCTTCAACCGTGGCCTAATCATCACCATCTTCACCACTCCTTCAAACTCTCCTTTCATCCGCCACTCACTTGGCAGAACCCAAGCCACCATTATCGACCTCCCCTTCCCAGGAGATATACCACAACTCCCCGCCGGAGTGGAAAGCACAGACCAGCTCCCTTCCATGGACCTCTTGCTTCCCTTCTTGGAAGCCACCAAACTCTTCCAGCCCCACTTCGAAAAGGCTCTCCAGAATCTGCGAGGTGTCATCTGCATAATATCAGATGGCTTTCTTGCCTGGACCCAGCAATCGGCTTCAAAATTCAATATCCCTAGGGTAGCTTTCTATGGGATGAACAACTACTCCATGTCCATCTGTCGGACGGTGATCCGAGACCGGCCCCACAAAGGAATCACCTCCAATGACCAGCCATTCTCTCTTTCTTCCCTCCCTTGGCTACAAATCACAAAGAATGACCTTTCATATCCATTCAATGATCCAGATGCTTCAGGTCCTTTTTATGACTTCGTCAAAGAGACAAGTGAAAAGCTGTCGGAGAGTTATGGAATGATCGTTAATGACTTCTACGAGTTGGAACCTACTTACACTGACTACTGGAACTGCAATTTCAAACCTAAAGCTTGGTGCGTTGGCCCGCTGTGTCTGGCCATGCCATGTGCTGGGATTCCTACCAAAACCTCCATCGAGGTGCAATGGCTTGATGAACGGTTGTCCATGAAACGCTCAGTCTTGTATATTGCATTCGGCACGCAGGCGAAGATGCAATCTGCACAGTTGGCTGAGATTGCAACTGGGTTGGAGCGATCAGGGGTGGATTTCTTGTGGGGGCTGAAATCGAATGAAGTGGAGTTGGGAGACGGGTTCGAAGAGCGGGTTGCTGGGAGGGGTTTGGTTATTAGGGAGTGGGCTGCACAAATGGAGATACTGGGACATGAAAGCGTGAGAGGATTCATGAGCCATTGTGGTTGGAATTCGGTGATGGAGAGTGTTTGTGCGGCGGTGCCGATCTTGGCTTGGCCGATGATGGCGGAGCAGCATTTGAATGCGAAGATGGTGGTGGAGGAGCTGGGGATCGGTTTGAGGATTGGAGCTGGGAATGGGGAAGGTGGTGATGGATTGGTAAGGTCAGATGATGTGGAGAAGATGGTTAGGGAATTGATGGTGGGAGAGAAGGGGAAGGTGGTGGGAGAGAAGGTGAAGGAGATTAGGGAAGCGGCGAGGAGGGCTATGGAAGAAGGTGGATCATCGTACCGTACGCTGGACTTACTCATCGACGAAGTCTGCCAAAAGAAGTGAATCTGATCAAATTCTCTCAAGGCTGATTTTTGGATGATGAATCTCGGAGAATGGTCCATCAACATTGCGGCCCTGGACGGTATGGATTGGGGTACACGTCGACTGCAAGTATAAATGAATATCGATGTAATCCTCTCGTGTTTTTTTTTTTTTTTTTTTCACAACCACCGTTTTACCTTTTATAATAACTGAGATGGATATGTATCCTTAGCCTTCATGAGCTCTTTTTTCTTTCAACCGAACCGTTTACAAAGTGTCTTTTTGATTGTTACAAATAGTTTCAATGTGTTAGATTCGATTGGAACGCATCACCAGATATTTCGATTGGAACGCATCACCAGACGTTTGTACCGGCTGTTGGTTCAGTCCGCGTGTCAAAGTACAGTGTTTAGCTCAAATTTGTTCATGCCTAAAATCCGGTTATTTGCAAATGAAAAAGCCTTTCCTGAGAGGGTTTTTTTTTTTTTTTTTTAAAAAAAAAAAAAAAAAAAAAAAAAAACTTTTGATCAAAATGACTTTTAATAGTTGTGAATATGACCTTAATTAAGCAATAACA
>JAJHSJ010000015.1:19297838-19353640 GCA_021015155.1 Magnolia officinalis
CCCAAACAGTTTCATCGTTAGCATGTGAGGTAAAAGCATGATAAACAAGCAACACAAGCATGTTAGTAGGCATGTTATAAAGCATGAAGTAAAACATGAAGTCAAGCATGTTGCAAAGCATGTTGTAAGGCATGTGATAAAGCATTATCCCCATAGGGATACAATTGTGTGCGCAATACAATTAAGTGGTTGCGGTGAACCACCGCCATGGAGGGGATCCTACATGTCTCTAAGGGAGTTGGAAAACCCATATCAGCGCCTATCTAAGGCACTAGTATATACACATGTACACATACATGCACTTACACAAACACTTAGAATACACTTTCCAACATACATGACGTATGTTAGGCAAGTTCGTGTTTGGGCTGTCCCTTCGCCTCGAGAGTATTTTTCCCGTGTATATCGTAATCATACAGTAAATAATCATCACAATTACATTTCCAAAATCCGCACGTATGCGGAATTTCTGGATACACCAATTTCCACATATATGACATTTACACATGAACATGTATTTTTGCGATCCCTTTCGCCAAACTAGCATTTTATCCACACATGATATAATCAAACATTAAATAAACATGTTAAACATTTTCTCAACAAAAATACGTATACGGTATTTCTACGTAGATCAAGAGTATGTAAAAATCCATATTCTTTATCGCTAATCGAAACAGGAAACGGAAAGCACTTTGTACATGTGCATTTGCATGCAGATCATGAATCTATCATTTTCTGACATTGAAAGCGTTGAAAACCGTAACTTATACGCTTAAAGTCCTCACCTCAGCCCTTGGAATTTCAACGAATCAGCAAGGGTGTTGGAGCTTCCGTATACGGGAGTTTCCTAGCCTAAAGAGCGCATTCGATTAGTCTTTCCATAACCTATCACTAATCAAGCTCAAATCAGACCTAGGGTTAGGTTTCTTACCTTCAAATGGGGTGGAAACCGCCGGAAAATCCCCTGGAATAGGGCGGTGTAGGCCGTGGGAGGAGTGGAAGTGGAAGCAGCAGGAGGAAGATCGGCCTCGATCTCCAAAACTTTCTCTCTCTTTTCTCTTTCTCTCTAAGGGTTTGGACCCAAATTCGTATGGCTGTGAGAGGGGCTGTTCTAAGCCCTTTTATAGCCTAGAACATGTCTAAAATAGACTCAGGTTCAAGGGTGGCTGCATATATAGGCAGTTCGCCACTTTCCAAGCTCAAAAGGGGTGTTCTGGTAGCCCTCTTGAGCCAAACGTCAGACTTAAGCTCACCCTCTGCGGATCTACGTGGGATTACGTTTTCGACTCGATCGGATTCCCAGATCGCACGTGGCGGACCATTTCAGTTCAACGGTCCGTGGGCCACGATCAGAATTTCTGAGTATATGTAAATGTTCCTGAAATTTTTCTTAATCCGAGGGTTTGTAATTTGGTCTGATTCCGATGGTCAGGTTGCTTAATACTGACGCGCAACCGAAAGGTGCCAGATCACTATTCCAGATATTTTCATTGGATGGAAATAGTGTTTTTCACACTCCCTCGCTCCGGAGTGAAAACAATGGCCGTGGGGACATCGGAATCATTTGATTTTTGAGATGATTGTCAAGCCCAGTGGGGCGGTCCTGGTTCCTTAGCTTCGTGTTAATCGGACTCCCGATGTGCGATCTAGACCTCATACGAAGTTTCGTTTCAGTCCGAGAGCAGACGGGGAATGAGTTTGGCTCTAGACTTTAGGGTAACCTAGAGTCACCAATTCTGCAAGTTTTGGGTCTTACAGATCGTATTTAAAGCGATCCCAACGGATTTCATGACTAACCGAGTTTAGTACTTAGTTAACTTTGTTAAATTTCTAAAGGATTTAATCCTATGTGATTTCTGGTCGAGGTGGTACTCGGCCCAATGTACGGAAATTTTCAGGTCGTTACAGTCTACCCAAGGATCTCTCTATGTACTATGTAGTATTCTCAAATAATGTTGTGTTAAGCCATAAAAGGTCATATCTTCAAGATTAAGGAAACTATGATCGTCCTTGAACACGAACTGGCCATTGTATTATTAAGAGTAAATTCTAACAGATCAAAATGATTTATGATTCATTGGAAATGTGGTCAAATGATCTTACTAACGAACTTAAATTTTCTCCAATCCATATTGTGATGGGGAAGATTCAGCCCGTTTATCAAAACCACGTATTGTCGAGCAACCAAAGCCGTAAAAATTTTGATTACTCATTAGAGTACTAGTCAAACGGGATCCGATTGAAGTAATTTTAGTTGAATTAAAAAGTTTATCAATTGACATTTCCAATTAGTCTAAGATCATCGAAAATAAATCATCGATCAAATTACAGATAATCGATTTCATATACTGAATGGTTGTACTTTCGGTAGGTCAAACGAGATTCGATCGAAGTGATTCTAGTCTTGTTAAGAAGCTTATCTGATTATCTTTCCAACAATACCAAGATTACTGAAAATAGACGAACAATGAATAAGATAAAAGCATTTAAACAATTTATAAAAAATAAAAAATAAAAAATAAAATCCAATCATTACATTTTTTATATATACGATATATATATATTAATGATCATTACTTTTTAACATTTATAATATTATATATTATATTTTAGCTGTCAACACTTATATAAGGAACCTGAAGGACGAAGGAAAAAATAAACAAAGAGGAACGAGAAAAGTGAGACAGAGAAGGAAGGAGCGAAAGAGAGAAACAAGGAAACAGAGAGCAAAAGAGAAAAATAGAGAGCATAAAGAAAATACAGTGAGGATTTGAGGGTTAGAGTTCACTAGGAAGTGTTGCCTAAGGTGCCATAAAGATTTTCAATATGCCGACATGTTACCCGACATGGGAGATAAAATCGGTCATTAAAGAAGTTATTGAAGCTAAGAGTTTGTCCATCTCTATTTTATTCGTATTCTACTTCACACATTATAAGTACATCAATTATATCACATTTCCTTGTATCTCATTCTGCATTATTCTCCCTCTTCCATTTTCTCTTACTCTATTTGCCTGCCCAGGATTTTAAATCTTGCGAAGTAAGGTTAGTTGGCATTTCATTTTACTCACCGTATTTTTACGTTATTCTCCTACCCGAGGCCACTTGGCTCTGCGATGTAAGGCTAAATAATTTTTTTCTTATTTTCGTATGCCCGACCCTTATGGGTTATGCAAAACACGGCCAAATATAAAAATGTCCGAACTCTATTGAATCTCCAAAAATTACAAAATTTTATGAAGTAGATACCGCGCATTGTGCAGGCCAAAAAAGGTGCTTAATTTTTTATTTTTTTTTTCCACCAAGGCTCATACTCAGAATCTACAGTCACAGACCAATCGCAAGAGTTACTTAAGTTAGAGAATCATGAAATTCCCCGACCCCTAAGTGATTCTATGGTTTCTACCCGGTCATAAATTTTAAGCTTCATTTGGATAGTAGCAACTTCAAATCTAATGTATTTTTACACCCGAGTTAATAATATACTTTGGCTATAGTAACAAATCAATACCAAAGCTAAAGAAAGAAAAACACACTACACCAAAATCTTTATTTTGGAACGGTTAGAATTTTGGTTTAGAAACAGCCTAAACCGTTCCTGATATGAAATGGTCTTGCACTGTACCAAATATTAAAATATAAATAAAAAATACCCAATAAATTCTCTCTCTATTTCGGCTCACATCCGCTTTTCCTCTCTCAAGATCTCGCTGCTCCTCTCTCCCTCCCTCTATCCCTCTCATTCCTACAACCCACACATCCTGTCTCTCTCTCTCTCTCTGGCCGTGCAACCATCTTCCCTGTGGCTGTGCAACCATCACCCGTATCGTGAAAATCAGCTAGTGAAATAGTGAAACAGAGGGTTTGTTCCCCAAATCACGTAGGGTTTCTTCCCAAAATCCAGATCTGGTAACCTCCCCCAAACCCTAATGCCCCAAAATCCCCAACCCCATCTCTGCCCTCTCTAGCAACCGCCTCAACCTCCAAAACTGCAATTAGTGGTTCATTGTTTCTATTCGGTAATGGACTATTTCATTTGGAAATCTATCTTATACTAATTAGTTTTGCAGAAGTTTGATGGTTTGGGTTTTTATTCTCCACTTGATTAGCGAGTCAACTTGGAGGTAATATATTAATGTTTGTTTGAAATTTCATTGCAGAAATCTCTTAAGCTTTTTAATGGTTGAAGCCATTTCATTGATTTCTCTCGAATTCCTTTTTTCTTCTAACCATCAAGGTCCCGAATACTGCAACGACCCTCTTGTGTTTGACAAAATGCCGAGCCGAGCCGAGCCGAGCCGAGCCTGCTTCGTTAGAAACGTACATAAATTGTCTCTGTGAAGAGGGGAAGATTGAAGAGGCCTCATACATGTTTTCAGAATTGAAGAAGGTTCAATCTCTACTGAATCTTATGGTCTGGAATGTGGTCTTGCTGGCTTCTCTCCTGGCTGGACAAACTAATTAGTGTGGGAATTGTATCGTAAGATGATGGAGTCTGGTGTTGCAGGCAATCTCGAGACCATTGGTTGTCCGATTCGGGGGCTCTGCAAGGAGAAGAAGTTATTGGAGGGTTACGAGCTTCTTTTGGAGGATTTGCTGATTGATCTTTTAGGGAGGGAACATGTGTCAAAATGTTGTGTACAAGACCCAAGCTTTCCATCAGGTAGGATTTGCTTATTGATCTTTTGGACTCAAACACAAGGCTATTTCAACAGATGGTTGAAACTTCTTTCTCTAGCTGTCCACCCTTTTTTTTTTTTTAATTTTTTTTTTATAAGCTGTCACCTGTCCGAGCTAAACAGCTTGGTTTTGAGGCCAAGATCTCTAACCATGGGTTGAAACCTCAATTCAAGAGTTGTCAAGTTGGGTAGACCAGAAGGGTCAGTGGTGATTGTGTGAAAAAACTTTTGGTGAAAAATCAGTATTTGGTAATTACTTTTAATATAGTTTTATGAAGTAATGTGTTTAGCTGCAGCACATCAGGCTGAGTAATCATGAAATTTCATGATATCAATTTGAACTATAACAAAGCAAGATTTTCTATCTAAATTCCTGAGAAGAGAACGCTACTTCCAGATCTGGTCCGATTTGTCAGGTGGGCCCCATTGTAAAACTTCTCTAACCCATATGCAATTTGTAAGTAATTTCTAAGTGCCTGCTTATCAACATTACAATGGGGCAGAGTATTAGTCTCTCTCTTCCTTTTCTTTTTTTTTCTTGCTTTGGTCTATTTGGCCACGTCATGTACGATGGTGCTATGATTCTCTAATAATGGCGTATCGGATGATATGACGTCGATGTAGGAAACAGGGCTCATGATATGTTGATGATGGCAGAAGAAATCTTGGCTACTCTGGCAGTGTATGACGATTTAGGTGAGTGCTCTTCAAAATTGCATCTGTTGAGTCAGAGTGCATTAGAGTTGAATCTGCTATTACTTTTAAGTTTTGAATGGCTAGGATTTTCTTGGTGCACTTATTATGCAGTCTTGTTGATTGCATTTGGATGGCAACTCTCTCTCTCTCTCTCTCTCTCTCTCTCTCTCTCTCTCTCTCTCTCTCAAAATTTGATGGCTTCATTGTGTGAATGGATTTCTGTTGTATTTATTTATGGTTTTTAATTAGATGTATTTCCTTGATCCTGGATTAGAGATGGATTCAAGAATTTTATCCGGTATGTAGGAATATGATGGTCTTAGTTTAGGGTGCATTTGGGATTATATTTCTATTGGGTGGTCTTTTTCCAACTACATTTCCTAAATTCTGCATATCATTTAGGCAGAAATGTTTCTGCTGGACTGGCAGTTTGGATGCTCTTCCCAATGCACATTGATCTTTCTATATTATCAACTGAATGGGGGATTCTATATATGGCTATGGGTATTATATGATGCAATGTAGTCAAGGCAATTCATGAAGGATAGGTGGCCCATGGATCTTAATCCTCTTTTTTTTCTTTTTTCTTTTCTTTTCTTTTTTTCTTTTTGAGCATGGTTGGTGCTCTCACTGGATTAGCAGTTAGTTGAGAGTTGTTTGTAATTGCATGATTTTTTATACTCCATAGGTTAGGACTTCCTGTTACAAACCTTGCATGATAGTGTGATGCATTTGCAGCATGCTGGAGGGCTGGACGGCCTGCTCCCTATTTACATCTTGCTCGGACATTTGATTTGGTGGAGTGAGAAAGAGGCAAGAAAAAAGCCACTAGTATGCTGTGCAACATGTTCAGAAGGTTTGTCCTGATGGGCTGCTTTGTCATTTTTGACCTATTTGTCTTATTTGTTGATATGGAAGTCAATATTTTCGTTTTCAAGGGAGTCCAATGTAATATTATTGATGTATTTTAAGGCAATGTGTTTGCTGCATTGCCTCATAACACAGCTTGCTTGCTTTGTCGCCTGAAGATGTGCTACCTGCCATGTATCTGTGCACAAATAAAATTGCTGCTGATCATGAAAACATGGTTCGTTTACATCCATCCTAACATGTATACTATCGTTTGACAACAATGTTTTGTTTTCTTCCTTCTTTTGTATTCCATGTCAATTATTTTCTTTGTTTTGTATTCCATGTGAATTATTTTCTCTGACAACACCAGAGTTCTTGTGCACATGCTATTAAGAGCTTCGTTTTAGGAGCTTGTATGAGTTTTTTTTTTTTTTTTTTTTTTTTTTTTTTTTTTTTTTTTGTACCAAGATGACTACGTGGGAATTAGTGAGTTTTTTATCCATTACATTGTTTTTTCAGTTAATAATGTACAACTTTATGCTCCCCTGCCTACTTTTTCAACTGGATTTCTGCATTTATTCCCTTGCATCTGCGGTATTTTCAGATTGCTGGTGTCTTTTGTTTTATTGTTATTTATTCTTTGACTGAATTGACGTTCCAAAAAAAAAAAAAAAAAAAAAAGAATTCTTTACCGAATTGTCATTTGACTAGTGATTTTCACCATCACAAGTTTCTGGAATTCCAAATCCACATGAAAGATCAGGAGAAGATTCACAACCAAGATTATTATTATTTTAAATGATAATCACAATCAAGAACTATACATGTTAAATGTAACCCTAGCAATCCTTCAAAACCTAGCAAATTACAATTCACATCATCTAGTACTATTTGCAAAATATCAACGATCAATCTTAAATTAAGTCAATGAGCAACGGTACCCTGGAGAGCTGGAGCCTTGCATTTTGATTATAATCCACCCTTATCGAATTCTCATTTAGCCAAAATTCAATTTAACTTGTTATGTGTCTCCCCCCTCTAAGATTTCTGGGAACTTTGAGTCAGCAGCAAGAATTATAATGAATGCGAATAGTTACATTTACCAGCCTTACCAAATTACAGTTCATGTTATTAAGGCGCCATAGCCTTGCCATTCCCATTTCAGATGCGTATTCAGCATAAGAAATCCTAGTAACAGGAGCCTCACATTTAAAGTAAGAGTGTTTTTAAATCGATGAGTTTCTTAGCTGCCACTATTATGGAGCAGAGTTATACCTATGAGGTTGCTGATTGAAGAATACCAATTGCTTGTTGAGTCTGGAACTAAAATATATGTTATGAACAAGGCAAGAGATCTACTAGAACTTGAACTGTTATGTTGCTGCTCTAGGTCAAAACATTCTCTTAGCAAGAAAGAAAGCAATGCAATGCTCCAAAAGATAATTTTGTTGCATCTTCTATTCTTCTTCTTCTTCTTCTTCTTCTTCTTTTTAATTTTTTATTTTTTTTGAAATTTTTTTTTTTTCCGAGAGGTAAAGTTTTGTTGTAGTATTTATAAGTACAGAAATTAGGACTATAATCTTATCAGTGCTCACTCAATGCGCAAAGTTTTTTTTTTTTTTTTCCTTTTCTTCTCTCTTTTTAAAATTGAGTCATAGATAAAATGTTTCATCTTAGGAGTTAGTATCATGTTAGCTTCAAATGTTGTGAATAAAATAATTTATTTGAGCTTATGAATAACAAGACGAATGTGATTTGGAAAGGTGTAGAAGATTAATTTTGTAATAAAAAGGATTATAATCTAATAAAGGATATTAATTGATATGAAATTGCTTTAAAAATAAAATTTAGAAATATCGCTAATAAAATCAAAGAAAATCAATCAACTAACAACAAAGACTAATGTTGATTAATTGATTTTAGCTTCTTCTTTTTTTCTTTTTCTTTTTTCCATAAGGGATTAACTCGGTATGAGTTTTCATGACTGGATGGATCAGCTGAGTCATTGTAAAACTAATCCAAGTTGCCTAAAAATCAAACTAGTTGCCTTACCAAATTTTCAAACGATGGCCTAATAAATTGTTTCTTTTTCAATTGGTGCAGATGACTGTATCATTATACTTAAAATTCAACTTGAATGTCGTTAGCGAATTTGAGAAAATCTTTATTACATTATCTACTTTTTACTTTTATGAATGGAAGTTTAATAGCTGTAGTTTTTTTTTTTTTTTTTGGGTGCCCATGTTCTAAAGTAGGAGGATTAGGACCTTGTTTATTTAATGAATGTAAGATGTTGGTTTCATTTATTATTTTATGTTCATAGAATGAAAAGAAAAAATGCCACTTGTGGAATACGTTCTAATTCATTACTCTTAATTTCATACTTGAACGGTGTAGATTTGATTTCTGATTTGAATAAGATTTAAGCAATGATGACAGAACTGGCCTTCGACCAGCAAAATGATTTTTGATCAGGTGGTGACAACACATGCAGTGGTCCTTGTGGATTTATTGGCTGGTCCATGAGTCGAGTGCACATTAACTGAGAGGGAGGGAGGGAGGGTGGGTTGGTTCAGTGTTCTAGAAGATTAATATCATGGGACCTACAGTGGATGGCCCATGGTCCAAAAATTTCCCAGATAGAAAGGTTCTACTCTTCCAATCTTTAGGCCCTTTATTTAGTTTAATGTGGACCATTGCTCTACTTTTTCTAAACCCCAATTTGCAGCCCACTGATGGATTAGGATTAATGTTCCATGTGAAGAGTTTGGGGACAGGTCTACCATGGTATCAGTTATGAAACGTACGTCATACTTGATTCACTCAAGGCTGGATGATAGTTATGAAACGTGGGTCAGTTATGAAATGTGGGTCATATTTGATTCACTCAAGGCTGGGCCCCCTAAAAGGCTGGCTTCCAACCAATGTCCCTCCCATTCCCCACAATTTGAAGATTAAAGACATTATGGGCCCTGAAGGCATCCTTGGTGCTCATTTCCCTGAAATGCTCCCTGATTTCGTTCGGCATCACGTGCAATCTGAAGGGCTGGCGCTGAATCATGGGACTGATAGCGTCATTTGGACCAAGGAAAAGTCTGGGATTTTCTCCACTCGATCGGCGTGGCACCTCATCAGGTCCTCAGGCCAGGTGCGCAACTGGGCCAAATGGGCTTGGCACCCACACCTCCCTCTCAAAATTGTTGTTTTTATGTGGAAGATTCTAAATGGCGCGGTCCCAGTCGACATCAGCGTTAAGAAGAAAGGTATTCAGATGGTCTCCTCCTGTGTTTGTTGCTCGTCTATTAGCTGGCAAGAAGAATCCCTCGACCACCTCTTTGCCAAGGGGGACATTGCGCTCTCCATTTGGGCCCATTTCTCAGCCATCCTTGGTGTCTCTTTCCTTCTGAACCAATCTGCAGGGGGTAGAGCATCCCAATGGTGGGCAATTGCCAAGGATTCCTCTACTTTGGGAGTCCTTAGATGGGTTTCCTCGGGCCTTATCCTTTGGGAAATCTGGAAGGCCAGAAACGAATGTCGTTTTGAAGACTCCCGCTCCAGAATCGCCCACACCATCTGCCAGGTCAGGTCCTGGTTGTTCCACCTGTCCAATGCGTTCCCCCTTCCAGCGTGCAAATCCCAGGAAGACAGGGAAGCGGTAGCTGACCTTCGGCTAGTCCCAGGGAGAAGTTCCCCGCCCTCATGGTCCTTGGTAAAATGGAGCAAACCACTTCGGGGCTGGGTGAAACTTAATGTGGATGGCTCGTCTAGGGGTAATCCGGGCCCTTCTGGGAGTGGGGGTGTGTGTAGAGACGATAAGGGCGCCTTCATGTTCCAGTATTTTAACTAAGGTTCCTATTGTTGCATAAAATACAGGTGTGAATCATTTTCTACCTATCCAGGCACCTATGATTTACTTCATGCCTGGACTGTATTTTCTGAGATGCGTGGGTGTAGCATCGAAGATCTGCTCATTGAGATGGATCGGATGCTTCAGCCCAATGGGTTTGTGATTTTAAGAGATAAATATTAAGTTACAAACTACATTTGGAAGTTTATGATGGCACAGCAGTGGGATGGATGATCAAAACTTTGATTAGTCAGCAAGGCATCATATTTCTCCCACCTGCTACTCATTCTCCTATCAAAAAATCACTAGCAAGGCATCATATTTTATTCTGATTTATTTTCTGTTGAAGTTTCTGTCATTAGATGTAACCATGGTCTAAAAAAGTGACAAAATCCTGATTATCAACCACATTCTGGTGGTTTTCCAATAGTGACTTCTGTACATGTTTGATAAACATACAATCCATCTGTTGCATTTGATAAAATGTGCTTTAACCACATTTTTGCTTTGATTGAATTGTGAATCAAATTCTGAAGATCTAGGTCTTAGTTTTCCCTGGAAAACCCATATGTGCATACAAATGTTTATTTTCTCTCATTCCCTTTGGAATCATTCAACAAATCAACATCATTGGCTTAGATGGAAAGAAAAATAAAATAAAATCAGACCACATTTGGGTATGCAACAACATTGGTTAATGGTGGAATGCTTGGTCTTATCCAAGCCATTTCTCTCATTTTTGGTGTAAGAATATACTTAAACCTCATGGGCGTGGACTTGGTAAGTGCATTCATTTTGGAATAATGCTATGACAACTTGAATTTGTTGCACTTGATGTTTGTCACTGCTTTGATTGGCTTCCCTACTCTTTAAGTACCAGATTACCATCCATCTATTGTAAGTAGATCTGATTATAGTTCTTGAGTATTTTATGCACAACAATTATTCTTGCATTTCCTTGTTGTTGGAGTTGATATCTTGATGTCCCGTTCTTAGAAATATGTAGTTTTTTTAGTCTTCCATAGACTCTGCTTGCAACTATTGAGATTGTATTTTTAGTTGTATCTTATTGGGGTGTTTCATAGTTGTAGAATGGAGATTGGACTAGTTCATAGTTGAGTCCCAAAGCATGACATAGACTTTGATTATTTCATTCGTCTAGTGTGCATTGCCCCAAATGGGCCATTTTTAGAATTGTCCCATCCCACTGATTTCAGAATCATATAGCTGACCTACAATTGGATATAGTAATCCTTCCCTACACAATATTATTATGTTTTAAATTTTGAATAAGATGTTTAATGCTGATATCATATTTTATTAATTTCACTTGAGAAAATTATGAGAATTACCAAATGATTTTATGTGAGATACAAAAATGATTGTGTGATTTATGTAGGAAGGGAGCTGATGTGAATGGACCAACTTCATGTGGGTGAGATCCACACTCTACATAAGGTGCAACACACTGTGCTTGGAACATTACCCAAAAATCAGAAAACCCAAAGGCCTTCCATATATGCAGAAGATCAGTCCTTGTTTCTTCCATATAATTCCTAGGATGGAGATATTTCTCTCTTGTTCAACTTCTGCAAGAAACAACAGTGGGCGGCATTAGTTCTGGTGGTCAGCTGACTGCTGCTTCCGATGGTGGAGTTCCAGTATTTTCCAACTATTAGAAATCTCCCATGCCTGTTATTCCAGATTCCGAACTCAACCTGCCACTTCCAACTATGAATGATTTATGTTCTGTTGTTTATAGGAAGGGAGCTTTGATACAACTTAACTCTCAGCACTCAAGTTTGTCTTTTGTCGCACATAAATTGTTTTAAAATGTTTGTGGAAGATTTGAGTTTTTTCTATCCTTATTTTTGGTAGATACCCTGCAGTTGCCGTCAAAGAGAAGGGAGTTGAAGGGGCTGTATTGGCCAAGCTAGGAGTGGACCAGAAAACCAGGAAATTTGATGAGGATCAGGTGAATGTTGCCATGTCAAGGTAGCTGGTGGTATTTGTGGTAGTTTGCAGCAGTGCCAAGTATCACTTCTTATTTAATATGTCAGTGGATGGCTTTGTTTTGAACTTTTTGTGCATTTGGGTTAGCATGAAATATAAAATTGAAATGGACGGGTTAATGTTTTACCGCTTTTGTGCCCCAAAAACTGTATTTTGTTCATTTTACATACCGCTTGAAGCAAATAAAATATTATTCGGTGGAAAACATTCTTCCTGCTCTATTCTGTTTTTTTCTTTCTTTTTTTCTTCAAAACGTTACATTTCTCTTAGTCTAAACCATTTTCTAACTTCTTCATTTCTTTTGATTTCTGGACAGGCTCCACTATATCCATGAATTTCCGTCATGGGCGTCAATCCTCAAACTCAGAAGTTTTGCAACCATGTGGTAAGTTGTTCTGTTTTTTTTTTTTTTAAAAAAAAATATATATATATATGTTCCACACTTTGAATTTATTTTTTATAAAAGCACCTAAAGGTTTTTTTTTTTTTTTTTTTTTTTTTTTTCAGATGGCTTTTTCATTGTTGAAATTCAATGTCTCAAGTAGTTTAGTCTAGGAGCTTATTTACGTTGATTACAATCTAATGTAGCTTATATTGTTGTACTTTCATGTTAGCAGTGTTATGTACTTGTTGGGGATGATTATACTCTTGACCTTCCTCCACATGACTCATTTGGTGCCCAAGTAATGACATCAATGAATTTAAATTTGAGGTTACTTCTTCGTGGCATATTTTCATCAAGGGGTAGACTACAGGAAAACTGGTAGTCAGTAGCAGATAGCATGTCATATTTTTTTTATGCCATTTGATTCAGGTCAAACGATGTCTACAAGCACACTGAAAGTTGTGGAGTATAGAGGAAAATGACCTTTAAATTTTCCTTACTGAATTCAGGTCTTCCAATCCAGGACATTTCAGGAAATGGTCCATTCAGGTTAAATGATGAATGATTTTCTCACGTTGTGGTAAATTGGGCAGGTTATGATATTCTTCAATGCACATGGGTTCCCAGTGAGTTATGTTTAGGATGCAGGGGATCCTTATAGAGATCAGATGGAAGATTGTATCAGTTTAATAATGGAAGAATTGAAATCTAGAGGAATTGCCAACAGTCACACTCTTGCATACCAGGTAATTCATTTAAAATTTTAGCTTTTGGTTTCTAGGTTTGATTTCCAACTGCTTTATGTAGTTCCCGTCCATTTGCTCACATTTTTTATAGCCTGAGCATTGTCTTGTTTTGGAACTTTGGTCAAGAATAGCACCAAATTCACTCCCAACTCCAAAAAAATGCAAGAGTAGCCAGTCCTTGATTCACTGATTATTTATTTATTTATTTATTTATATTTTTTTTGAAAAGAAGAATTAAAAAGTAGAAAAAGAAAAAAAAAATGAAAACCTATGATATTGCAGGTGCTTTGGGACATTGTAGTTTCAAAATTCAGTTGTACCCTTCTTATAGTGTCAATGATCATAATGCTTTGTATCATCGTGTTGCAAAAGAAGGTATTCTTGTGGGTTTGCACTATTATCATTTTTTTGGTAAGTCACATTGTTCTGTTTTCTTGTTTTGTGACATTACTAAAACATTTAATTCATGTTTTATTCCTTGATTCCCATTGATCTTTGTTACTGAAAAGACATTACAAATTAGCATCAATTCCAGGTTGACTGTACATTGTTCCCTTTTGTTTTCTTGTATTGGGAGACAACTAAACATATTATAACTTCCAAGCTTTAATTTAAGGTTTTTGAACCAAAACACTGCTATCAGTTGATAATAGGTTCTTGCTCTCAATTGCTATGTTTCTTTTTCGTAAAAGATAAAAGTATTATTGTAATAGCCAGCCCATATTAGCTGGGAGATGATGATGATGATTGTAATATCAGAAAATCAATAGAGACCGAGTTAATTACCACTACACCAAAATCGCTAATTAGAAACGGCCATATTTTTTGTTCAGGTACGGTTTTATATGTATTTATTTCTTTTATTTTTATATGAAATGGAACTAAATTCAATGTTAGATGCTTTGTAGATAAGGATCTTCTCTTGATTTAATGACAACTGATCTGCAGGTGGACTTTTGCATTAGTCATTGTCTATTTTGCGGTATGTCCTGCTCTTCGTTCTTTGTTTTGTAAGAGTGTGCATTCAATCAGGTCATTTTTTCTGTTTTTTTCTAGTTGCATTACGATATTCATAGGTATTTATTATCTAGATAATAGAATGGATTTGTATGTGTAATGTCTATTTCTAAAATGATTTAGCAAAAATTAGGGACGGTTTAAACACCGTTCCCAAAAATTAAGAGAAGGGCTGAAATTGAAAATTTGCGACGGTTTTCAACCATTCTTAATTTTTTTAGACACCCAATTTAGCTACGGTTTACCGTTCCTAAATGGTTTAGGAACAGTTTTAAACCGTTCCTGAAGAGGAATTTTGGTGTAGTGGCACCACAGCGTTCGCACATAGTGGGAGATGTTCACAAAATGGTGACTCTACTGGGGATTGCTAGTAACTAGCTTGGCCTGATTTGAAACACGAGATTTTTCAATTTTTGTGGATTTTTACTTTCCTATACTCCGGTGAATACTGGTCTTATTTACTTTTCATATCATGCTTTCTAGCATTCCATTAAATACTGATTCCCACTAATAGACTAACTCGCTAACAATCCAGTGTATACTGGTTCATTTACTTTTTTACTTACATCTTACATTCCAGTACAAACTGGTCCCTTTTACTTTCTCGTAAGCATCCTGCATTCCAGTCTACATTGGTCCGCTTTACTTTCCTGCATGCATCCTACATTTCAGTGCAAACTGGTCCCTTCTACTTTCTTGCGAGATTTCTGCATTCTTGTCATGCTAGTCCGCTTTACTTTCATATTTGCATCTTGTATTCCAATGCAATCTGGTTCCTTTACTTTCTCGCGATCATCCAACATTCTAGTTGTCACCGGTCTATTTGTTTTCGTACAATTCAATTCACACTGGTCTATTTACCTTCCTATTATTCCATTGTGCACTGGTCTTGTATTTTCTTGACATTTATATTTGCACGCTTTCCTTATTAAAAAAAGAAAAAAGTACACAAAAAATTAGAAAAAAAAAAGATAAAAAAGATTTTATTTATTTATTTATTTAAAGGATTGCATAGTAAACCCATTGTTAGAAAGTAGCGGGCCATTCTACAACCATTGCACCTAGAAATCAGTTGTGGGTTCGCCACCCTATGCAATCATCACGTACATACCAAAGCATTATTCGAACCCATGCACAAGTAGCAATGTCAGCTCAAGATGACAATCCTCCAAGTCCTTTAGATTCACTGAGGCTGCAAGCCTCTCAACCGGCCGCATCCACTCCCTCGTAGATCGATCTCACCCATAGCTTGAACAGGTTATAGGACATTGTGAACCACATTTACGCAAAAATCGTAGCACTCATTTATAACATTCGACCACCAAACATCCATGTAGTTCTGTTAGAACCAATTGTCAATCAATTCCAACCCATTCCCCTTAACGGAAATCGACTTCACTTTCAAAACTCACCCATCACAACTATTCAAACTCCAGTACACCTTCTCCATGATAGGAGACAACGACAGGCACTGGTAGAGGGCCAATTTTGTGTCCACATTCCTCCCCTAATAGAAATTAACCAGCACTTTGTAACCAGCAAATTTCAATCAATTATAGTTTAGTCAATTCCAACAACCTTCTTCCAACAGGAATTTATTTCAATTTCAACCTAGTCAACCATAACAAATACCTACTAGTCATAGATATCCGTTGACCAACCAAGCTCTTCCTCTCGGCAGGATCACATTTCAATTCCCTCACCCCACCATGCACTCAATCCCTCTGACCAAGGAACACAATAACATCGAAGAAGTCAACCATTATGAAGAAGAGGCAAATCGAATGTCGAAAGGGGCACGACCTCCTTTGGCCCAACCAAATGAATTCGATCGACTTCGGGAACACTTCAAGGACTAGGTAAGGGCCATACTAAGTTAGCTTCAAAAACAACATGAGGTGGAACTCCCATCCACAAAATTTAGGAATCTTTGCCCATTCCTTGATGTCAGGGTTCCTACAAACTTTGAGGTACCCAAATTTCAACGGTACGATGGCATGGGATGCCCAACCATTCATTTAAAGGCTTTAGGTGGTGAATTTGATACCATGATAGAAGATGACAGGGCATTGATCCATTTGTTTCAAAAATCCCTAAGGGGTGATGCATTAGATTGGTACATGTCTCTTAGCTATCGCAAGATTAGAACCTAAGAACAATTGTCCTAAGCATTTATAGATCATTTCACATACAATTTAAATGCAGAAGCCTGAAGGTTAGACTTGGCAGCCCTTAGGCAAAGGACCGATGAAACATTGTTTGCATATGTGGGGCGATGAAGAGCCATAGCTGCACGAATGAAAATACCCATCGACGAAGAAGAACATATCTCTATGATTAATCATTCGGCCAATCTAAATATATTGGGGTATCTAATTCGTATCCGTACACCAATTTTAACTAGCTAATCTAGAATAAGAGCCAACACAATTGCACTATGGCCTCACCAATCTACCTCGGTAAAAAAGCAAAACTTGAAGAAATGACTGACAAATACGGTGTTAGAAATAAAGACATTATAAGTGCTATAATGTATAAAGCACACTCTTGTTTGTCAAATTTCGATGAAACAAAATAACTTATGATATAGTTCACCTTCAAGTGAATCAAGATGGAAAGTTCACCTTCAAGTGAATCAAGATGGAAAGTTCACCTTCAAGTGAATCAACAAGATGGAAAGTTCACCTTCAAGTACAAGTAATAAAGTTGGAAAGTGCAAGCTTAAGTACAAGTCATGAAGTTAGAAAGTTCAAGCTGAAATGAGTTCAAGTTCTACTACACTTAAAGTAAAAGATCAAGCTCCACCTTCGACTACACTTCAAGTTTAAGATTAACTATGCTTTATTGAAGATTTAAGAAGAAGATTCAAGCTTTACACTTCAATGTCCAGTCTTTATAGGTATAATAGACCCTAGAAAGACCTTATACTTAGGCGTTTTCAAAAGACAATCTTATATGGGTTTTTATACTTTGGATAGGCTTAAGTTCGACTAGTCTAAGCTATGGCTCGACCAATCTAGGATAATCTTCGACTAGTCCAAGTTTAAAATGCAAAAAACGGATATTTTTTGTGGTTTCTCGACTAATCAAGCAGACTGCTTGACCAGTCGAAGAGGGACCTTTGACCAATCGAGGGCTGCTCGACTTGAAGTCCAGCAACTATATTTTGGCACCCTTAACCAGTTGAAGCCCATGCTTGACCAGTCTAGCAGGGCCCTCAACCGGTCGAGCAGGGCCTTTGACCAGTAGAAGAACAGTTTTATCTGATCACGCCTAAAATTTAAAATTTTGTTAGATCTTCGATAAGTCAAAGGAGACCTTAGACGAGTCAAAGTAACAACATTTCTAACTATAAATAGAGGCCTTCTCTTATTCCGAAATTATTCATTCAAGCTAAGAAAAACCTTCACCAAGAGAGAGAGATAGAGAAGTCCCCACTATCTTCAAGCTATTGCATGGTATTTTAATCTTTTGTTTAAATAGCTTTTTGTTTTAATTCCTTAATCTCTTTTTATGAATCTTATTTTATTTTTTTTAAGAGAGTAATTGCTCCTTTTTGAGATCTTGAGGAATTTAAACAAGTAGTCTTTGATTTGAATTAATTTAAAATCAATCTAGAACCTAGAACCCTTGTTTGTGATAGTAGACATTAAACATTCTACTTCAAGCAAAGCGGTTCTACAAGCTACATCAAACTCGTCTTCAAAGGGAAGATTAGTACAATTCTATTCTTTGTATTTTAGTTTCTTTGAGATAGCTAGAAAATATCATGTGTTGGTTTTGACTGAGATAGCCAGAAAATCTCAGTGTAGGGTTTTTGTTTGTGATAGCCCTTCTAAAATCACAACTGTATAAGGTTTTAAGGTAAACCTATGAAACCCTTGTTTTTAGTGAATGCCAATATCATGTGGGTTGTGATTATTGGGAGTGGAGTGGGTGTGGCTATTTGAGAACAGTTGGTGTACACACCGAACCACCAAAACTCCTGGCGTTGTGGTGAATGTTCAATTTTTGTATCTGTGGTGAATGATTGTAACTTTATTTTTGCACTGGTGAATGATTGTAGTAGATAGGTTTATTATCTCTTGCTTGGTTTGAAGTCTTGATCCTTAAAAATATTCGTGAAATCAGGTTGTCCTACCTAAAACTTTGTTTTTGGTGTAAGGTTGTCCTACAAAGTAAGTTTGAATCAATTTTTCAATACTAGTGCTATTGAGATTTGTGATTTATTCTGACATATTTATTATTTCAGTACTTTAAGTTTTTATTTGGTATAGTCTTATTCCCCCAAGCTCACCTTTTTCAGACATGGTCACTCCTCACCTAGTGGAAACCAACAATGTCGTTGCTTCTGCATAGGGGGTGCCAAGTGCTCCTCTCTAGGAATGATAACCCCAATCTCAACATAGTAACCCGAGTGGAATCCATGATACGCAAACTAGAATAGGAAAACGGGTGCATCATAGGTGCCTAGGCAATTTACACCCTTAGCCCAATCATACACGAACATTTTGGCCATAATCATCCAAAGGCAACTATTGGCACCTCTCTAACCTAGACCACCGACAAACCCGTTGCCTACAAATTACAAAGAGTATTAGTATTGTGCATTCCACCAAGGGCAGGGTCAAGCCACAGAACGTTGTTTTTCCTTGAAACACGTATTCCAAAATTTGATTGACCAGAACAAGATCATGGTTACGCCCCTGAAACAACTGCTGCTAATGGTAACAACATACTTTAGAATCCTTTGCCGCAGCAGCAAGCAAGCCCTAGCACTTCCAGCACCCCCATCGTCAACGCCATCCAGGGAGCCTATTCCCCCTCATGTTTTCCAAGTATTCTCGGACAAAAGTTATGATATGGGGTTTCACCCACTCATTCTGCAAGGGCCGTTACCCCCTCCTCCCTTGGTCCTCCAAGGGAAGGCCCATGAACCGCATCACAGTCCTGCTCATCACATGCAACAGAGATGGGATCAACCATTGGTCGTATAAGGAAAAGCCCCTACATTAGCACTAGTTAACAACCACCATCAATCAGGAGCCTACTAGCCAGTGGTCCTTATGGAGAAGACTCTATCCCATATCCCTAGTCAGGTCCCATATCTACCCGTTGTTGCACAGGAAAGACTTCCTCCACCATTCTGCATGCCACATGAACTCACAAGGTCTGGCTGGACAATCTAAGAAGGCCCTCCTGTATAAACCCCGGTACTCCTAGGGGCACCACTAGCTCCCCCATTGAACCACATGACTTCTATCATTAACCCTCTACCCCTCTTGAATCTTCACCTCCTTTAGTTCTGTAAGGAAGGATGGAATCGGTCTCAAACAACAAGGTAGTCCCCTGACATTATCCAAAATGCTCTAAAGTGGGAAACATGCATCCTAATGGGAGATGCTTTCGAAAAGGACTTAGAGGAGATCCCAAGGGACCTTTGGCTGAAACGGCACATAAGGCCAACACCACATACAAGGTAGCAACCCAGCTTAAAACCATCCCGGCCCATATGTCTTTTTGGGAACTCATTTGTACATCGTAAGTACATCGGAAGATTTTTGTTAAAACTTTGAACGATGCTCATATTTCTCGGGAGGCTCCACCTGAAATGGTTGCACACATGATAGGTCAACTCGTTGCACCCTAAACCATCACTTTTTCAGATGACGATCTATCACCAGAACACCATAGCCATGTAAGGTTATTAAATATAACCGTATGTCATAAGGACTGTAGCATACCGATGGTACTGATTGATAATGGTTCAAGTTTGAATGTTTGTCGACTTCGAACTACCTTGTATTTGGGACTGAAGTTATCTATGTTTAGGCCAAGCAATATGAATGTGAGAGCATTCGATAATTCCCGAAGAAAAACACAGGGAGAGGTTATCTTGAACTACAAATTGGTTCAACTATGTCCACCATCTTTTTTTAGGTTTTGGACATCCCTTTATCATTCAATCTTCTCCTCGGTCAGCCTTAGCTTCATGAAGTTGGGGCCATACTATCAACTCTCCGCCAAAGAGTTAAGCACATTCTTGGGAATAAGGTGGTTTGCATTTTAACATATCCGGAACCACTTTTTTCCACTGAAACAAATCTTCCAGGTGAGCCTAACATCCCAATCATTGATGCATGACAACTAGATAGAGACCACCCATATTACAGGTTCCAGTTCGAAGCAGTCGTTTACATTTCAACGGTATGTCCTTTAAAATCAAACTATGTTTTCTCTCCAACCGAGCGTCAAATCTTGAACTACTGCCTTGAACACTAAGATATTGTCAATGTAATTAAGGTTTAAGAAAGATTAGAAAAGGCAGGACTGGGATATGAGTCTCATTCACAAGAGGAACCCGAGGAGACAGATACCAAGAGGAGGCAGAAGGGCCAAGAGATAAGCCATCCCTCGTCTTTCACACCAATCCAATTCGTTAGCATTGGAGTCATCTAAGATAATATCCAAATTCTGACCCACCAAATCACGACAATAGTCTCACCCTTACTAAGTTGTCTAAGAAACAATTGGGCAAGGGACAAGAGCTACCCTCTCTTGATTGGACCATGACGGCAATCCCACTGGAGCTGAAGAACTCCATGACATAAGGAATGAAGGAAGGTCCGATGAATCTGATACTGAGTCAGAATCCAGCCCCCACCACATCATGATGATTGGGCATAATAGAGAAAATCAACCCACTACATCCCAAAATCTTGCCTCTCGGGGGGAGGAAGTGGAGGGCTCCAACTGAGTCACCACCCCCATGACCTCTGAGTCGGCATGTCAATCTTCTCAAAGTGTCAATCTGAAAGAAATGTCCCTGTAAATATACATTTGAAGCCCAGGTAAGAATATGATAGACACCGGTTCAAAATGCCTACTTGCTCGGCGTTTAATAAATTTAAAACAAATATATATATATATATATATATATATATATATATATATATATCTTTGAAAACCCCTTAAAAACCAAAAATAATTAAACCCTCAAAACCCAAAAATAATACAACATTCTCAAAACACAAAAACAATAGAAAATCTACAAAACCCAAAAATAGAAGAAAACTTACAAAAACCAAAAAAGAAAAAAGAAAAAAGAAAAAAGAAAAAAGAAAAATACCCAAAAATTGGAAAAATTTTCAAAAACCACATGCAATAAAGTGCCAGACTCATTTGAAGAGCTGCATGAAGCCGAAGTCAACATCTATGACTTTGACATATAACTAGACTTCGAACTTATGATTTTGGAAAATGTTAAGGAAAAGGGAAATGATGACCTGACTTCCGAACTTGAGGATTTCCTTAATAATTTCGATTCAAAAGCCAAAGTTACATGCATCTAATGATTTCGAGGTGGTTAATCTTGGAACCCCCGAGAATCCTCGAGTAGTACATATTGGAAATTTTTTATCTCTGAGCGATAGGAAGAGGATGATCAAATTCTTGAAACCATAGTTATTAAATGTTGCCTTCTCTTATGAAAACATGCCTAGACTTGATGAAGATCTAGTGATACACCATCTACCCACAAAGCTTGAAATCAAGCTAATCAAACAAAAGTTGTGGAGAATGCAACAAGAATGGATCCTGAAAATACAAGAGGAAGTAATTAAGCAATATAATGTCGGTTTCTTGGTAGTATCCAACTATCCGAAATGACTTTCCAATATCGTTCCCGTTCTTAAGAAAGACGACAAGGTTCAGATGTGCTTCAACTTCCGCAACCTCAATAAAACTAGTCCAAAGGATAACTTTCCACTGTCCCACATTAACACTCTAGTCAACAACACGATAAGATATAAAATCTTCTATTTTATTGACAGTTTCTCTGTCTACAACCAAATCAAAATGGCTACAGAAGACCATAAAAAAACATTATTCATCACGCCGTGGGGAACATTTTTCTATCGAGTTATGCCATTTGGGTTGAAAAATGCCTGAGCAACATACCAACGAGCCATGACGGCACTATTCCACGACATGATGGATAAAGAGCTGGAAGTCTATGTGGATGATATGATCGTTAAGTCCTAAAGCATCAAAGGGCATTTCAAAGACCTCGACAAACTCTTCGATTGATTGAACAAGTTTAAGATCTACCTCAATCCACAAAAGTGTCTTATGAGCAATCATGGGCAAGTTACTCCATTTCATCGTCAGTGAATATGACATCCAAGCTGACGAATCAAAGACAAGCAATTCTTGAGATTCCACCTCCAAAAAATGAGAAAAAAATTCAGAGTTTCTTAAGTAGTGCCCAGTATATCAGTTGTTTCATTGCCCAGCTTATGCCCATATGCGAGCCCATATTCAACCTACTCCGTAAGAACACGCCAAAGGAGTGGCATGAGGATTGTCAAGAAGCCTTTGACAAAATCAAGAAGTATCTATTAGACCTGCCAGTGCTAGTCCTACCGGTGCCCAGATGACCCCTACTACTCTATATCTAGTAGTCGTGTATGCTATCAGATACGTCCTTAGCCAACATGACGACACAGGAAATAGGGAGCGAGCAATCCACTATCTCAACCATTGATTCACCGATTGCGAGTCCCGGTACTCGCTAATCGAAAAGACATGTCTCGCCCTTGTATGGGCCACCTAACGCCTACGCCAATACATGATTGCTTATCCAATCTTCCCGCTCGCATGAATGGATCCATCGAAGTACTTGTTCAAGGAACCGGCTCTAACTAGAATAATCACAAAATGGCCATTGTTGCTTTCTGAGTTTGACATCACCTATCACTCAGAAAGAAATTAAGGGGCATGTGTTGGCCGATCATCTCGTAGCACAGTCCTTGCCCGACTACTATCCATTGAAGACCTTCTTCCTCGATAAGGACATCCTATTTCTCGAGGGAGAAGAGAGGACCAGAGGTAGATGAATGGACCTTATACTTCAACGTGCAGCTAATGCCAGAGGAAGCAGAATGGGGGCAATCCTCTACTCTCCAAATGACATCCCCATCCATATTTCAAGAAGGCTAGCTTTCAGGTACACGAACAATGTAGGAAATTACAAGACATGTATAACGGGCTTAAAAGAAGCAATCATTTTGGGGGTGAAAAAGCTAAGGGTATTCGGTGACTCTCAACTCATCATCAATTAAACAAACTGTTACTAGAAGATAAAGGACGAGAAGCTGATTTCTTACCACGTTTATCTTAAGAATCTCGTCAACGAATTCTGCAAAGTCACTTTGACATAAATGTCATGTGCCAAGAAGCAATTTGTTGATGCCCTAACCATGTTATCATCTATGTTAGACGTTCTAAATGGAGCAACACAATGGGAACTCATAGTCGAATTGTAATAAATCTGGTATTCTACATGCAGATCAAATAAGTGAAAACGCCAACTGACAAGCACCCTTGGTATACCGATATTAAGAAATATCTGGATGATCGCGTATACCTGAAAAGTTCTAAGCCAACGGACCATCGTACGGTCCAACAATTAGCCACACAATTTACTATTAATGGTGGCATCTTATATAAACAATCCTTAAACCAGGTCTTGTTGTGATGCATGAATGAGGCAGAAGCTACAAAAATCATGTTTGAGGTCCACGATGGAATCTGTAGCCCACACATGAACAGACACATGATGGCCAAGAAAATCCTATGACGAGGATACTACTGGCTACCTATGGAAACCGATTGTAGCCGACACATTAGTACCCGCTTTAAATGCCAAGAACACACAAATCAGATCCATGTGCATGCTTTTGAGTTATATAGCATGACCACACCTGGGCCTTTTTCAATATGGGTCATTGACATCATCGGCAAAATCAGCCCTAAGGCATCCAACGACCATGAATATATCTTGGTAACAGTCGACTATTTCACCAAGTGGGTTGAAGCAACATCTTTTACCACCATAATAGCCTATCACGTGGTGTGGTTCCTAAAGAACAACATCCTCAACCGATATGGAATCCCACATGCCATCATCACAGACAACGGGACGCCCTTCATGAACCAAAAAGTAGACAACTTCCTTAAGCAATTTAAAGTCAAAAGGCATCAATTAAACCCCTATCACATGCAAATGAACGGAGGGGTGGATGCTACCAACAAAATGCTCGTTCATATCCTCAAAAAAATGGTGAAAACAAATTGCGACTGATAAAAAATTCTCTCATAAGCACTTTGGGCTCATCAAACATCCATGTGCACTGCAACGGGCACCACTCTGAACTATCAATATATGATCGTTATATTTCTTGACGAATAAGGCTTTATCAACACTACCTATAATAAAATTATGACTAAGTAAAAATTTAGTTAATTTTTCGTACCATGATGTGGGAGTTTGTTTCAAACCATAAAGTGCCTTTTTAAGTCGATATACACGATTTGGAAGTTTGGGATCTTCGAAACCCTTTAATTGTTCAACATATACTTCCTCATGTAAATCACTATTTAAAAATGCACTTTTAACTTCCATTTGATAAATTTTGAAAGATAATATACATGATTTGGAAGTTTGGTATCTTTAAAACCCTTGGATTCAAAGTGCGTAACTGGTGCAAAGGTTTCATCGTAATCAATACCTTCTATTTAAGTGTACCCTTATACAACCAGTCGAGCCTTATTTCTTATAATATTACCCATTTCATTATTTTTATTCTTAAAAATCCATTTGGTTCCAATTACATGTTTATCAGTAAGTCTGGAAACCAAGTACCATACATCATTTCTAACAAATTGATTTAATTCTTCTTGTATAACAATTATCCAACTTTCATCAGCAAGTGCTTCATTTACATTGGCTAGTTCAATTTGGGAAGTGAAGCAGACATAATTACATATATTTTCTAGTTGTCTTCTTGTTTGAACACCAGTACGAGAGTTACCAAGTATTTGATTAGTTGGATAGTCTTTGACTAATCTTATCTTAGTATTGACTGATTTAAATGAAGAGTCAAGTATATCAATCACATTGACTTCATCATAATCTTGATTAGGATTGGGAGTGATTTGTTGATCATCTATCACAACATTTATAGATTCTTGAATCACCCCAGTTCTTTTGCTAAGAACTCGGTATGACCGATTGTTTAGAGCATAACCTAAAAATATTCCCTCATCGCTCTTATCTTCAAAAAGTTTTAAAATTTCTTGATCGTATAATATAAAACATTTGCTTCCAAAAGTTTGAAAATATTTAACCGTGGACTTTTTATTAAACTATAATTCATAAGCTATTTTGTTTTTAACTTTTCTTATGTAAACGTGATTTATAATATTGTATGCAGTACTAATAGCTTCAGCCCATAATTTTTTTGGTAGATTCATGCTATTTAACATTACACTAGCCATTTCTAATAGAATTCTATTTTTTCTTTCAACAATTTCATTTTGTTTAGGTGTTTTAAGAGCAGAGAATTCATGCGATATACCATGATCATTACAGTACTTCTCAAAGTTGTTATTTTTAAATTCGATACCATAATCACTTCTAATTTTGACCACAAATATCTCTTTTTCAGTCTGGATACGTTTTAAAAATTTCCTGACTTCATCAAGAGTATCTGATTTTTCTCTTAAAAAGGCTACCCATTTATATCTGGTGTAGTCATCAACAATGACCAGAGAATACTTTTTTCCACCTCTACTCTTCGTTCTAGTTGGTCCTACTAAATCCATGTGGAGTAGTTCTAGAGGTTTGGCCATGACTAAGGAGTTCACTTTCTTGTGACTACTCCTAATCTGTTTGCCAATTTGACAATTGCCACAAACTTTTTCTATCCTTTTCAGCTTGGTAATCCACTTAAGTGATCTTTTGCTCAATTTATATAAATCTCTATAGTTCACATGTCTAAAATGTTTATGTCATAGTTTAGTCTCGTCTGTTTGGACCATGTAACAAAAATGGTTTGATGAGCAAGAGTTATAAATTATATAGCAATTCTCATATGTCCTGCAACCATTTAATATTACACTACAATTCTCATTCATAATCTCACATCTGTGATTAGAAAATTTCACACTGTGTTTATTATCACAGATCTAAGATTTGTTCAAAGATTATGTTTTAATTTTTCAACATAAAACATATTTTCAAAGAGAGGTAAGTTTGGACGTTGTACATTACCTTGGCCAATTATTTTGTAGTTGTTTCCATCTCTGAAAGTGACTGAGACCATTTACTTTTTTTATATTCGTGAATATCGCCTTGTCACTTGTCATGTGTCTTAAACATCCACTATCCAAGTACCATCTTGAGTGGTTAATGACTTTGAAAGCTGTGTGGGCAACAAGACACTTAACCTTTGGAACCCATTTTATTACAACTCTAGGTTTAGGAGTATCTCTTGATTTTCACTGTATTTGGGAGTTAGGATTTCTCCTTTTTCTATTAATTCTAATTTCTTCTGAGTTGGATTTCAGAAG
This sequence comes from Magnolia officinalis, assembly GCA_021015155.1. Taxonomy (NCBI): domain Eukaryota; kingdom Viridiplantae; phylum Streptophyta; class Magnoliopsida; order Magnoliales; family Magnoliaceae; genus Magnolia; species Magnolia officinalis. The sequence continues at coordinate 19,324,491 of JAJHSJ010000015.1, forward strand.
CTCTTTAAGCAAGTCCACGATTTTTTCAGCTAAGGATAGTTTATTATTCCTTTGATGTTCATAGCTGAAGACATTATTGTTTATTTAAAAAACTTGAGAAGTTTTTGAGTTTTTAAAATCATAATGATTTGAATCTCTTAAAGTTTTTCCTTTAAAGTTCGAGGACTCTCCTCGTACAAAGATAGGAGTAGAATTCTTAGTTTTCAAAGAATGATTTTTAGTATAACCTAGACCAGACTTGTCACCACATCGCCTTAATGAGGTTAACAATTTTTCAAACTTTTAGTCACCAAGGGTATATTTCCAAGTGTCCTTTGAACTCTGAAGGGAAGAAACTTCAAGTTTTAGTTTCTCATTTTCTGTTTTGAGTTTTCGCAATTTAGAAGATTTAAAACTTAAATCTAATTTTGTTTTTTTCAAAACAATCAAAAAAATGAGATCTTTCTAAAATTGCATTTTTCAAGTTCTTCTTTTAGTTTTGCATATTTATTTATTTTTTTTGAATTTTCAACTTGACAACAATTTTACAACTCTCTGTATAAAGCATTGTAGCCATCTTGAAGATCGTCTTCATTTTCATTTTCAAGGTCACTTCTAAGATTTTCATAGTAAAAAATATTACAACTATGTGAAGAAATGACTCTGGCTATTTTCATAAAGGCTTTTAGCTCATTTGCATTTTCTTGGTCTGATTCATTAGACTTAGAAGTACTTTTAGAATCAGATGATTCATCCCAAGTAGCTATCATGCCATTTCTTTTAGACCTATCCTTTTTAGGATATTTATTAGCCAAGTGCCCATATTCATGACAGTTGAAACATTGACTGTCCTTAATTTGTTTTAGATTTTCAAGAATTAGATTTTCCTTTTATTGTTTTTGAAAATTCTATAAAATTTCTTAGCTAACATTGTCATATTATCTTTATTATCTTCAACATCAGAATTAGTTTCTTTTGAAACAGATTTAGAAGATTTAAGAGCAATGGACTTAGCTTTAGGAGCCTTAAAATTTAACTCATAAGTTTGAAGAGAACCAACTAACTCCTCAACCTTCATAATATCAATATCCCTTAATTCCTGTATAGCAGTAACCTTAGAATTGAACCTATCAGGAAGTAATTGCAGAATTTTTGCGCAAACCTTGCTTTCAGGGATTCTATTTCCTAGACCCCACATGGAATTTATTATGTCATTCAGTTTCGTATAGAAGTCTATGAAAGATTCATTTTCTTCCATACGTATCTCCTCAAATCTGGTTGTGAGGATTTGTATTTTTGATTTCTTAACAGTAGTTGTTTCTTCATGTGTTATTTTGATAATGTCCCATGTTTACTTAGCTATATCGTATGAAATAATTATTTTAAATTCATTAAGAGATAAAGCACAAGTTATTGCATTTAAGGCTTTATCTTTAGCATTGCTATTACTTCTCTGACCAGCAGTCCATAAATAAAATGCAGTTTCTCTCATATATTTGGTTCCATCCTCAGCTACTACTTCAATCATATGAGGTTTTCATTTAGTCACAGTGGCTTGACACACACTTTCATCTAAGGATTTTAGAAAAATTCTCATTCTGGCTTTACAGTATGAATAATTAGAGCCATCAAAAGGAGGTGGCCTGGTAATAGATAAATTGTCTAAATTTGACATTATAAAGCTTTGGATCTTAACTCAAAGAAGTTAATTCAAAAAAAAATAGAGCAAACCCTCTCTGATTTGACTTGAAAAGGAGAGCTTAGGAAGTCCTCGATGGGGAGTGAATAGGACTATGCCAAATAATCGAATAAAGTGTTGAATAATAAATAAATCAGATATCTCAATTGCCTAAGTATTGAAATGTTAATTTCAAGTAGGACAACCTTTACTTAAAAGTTTAGGCAGGATAACCTTATTTCACAAATACTTTTAAAAATAAATATTATAATCATTCACCTCTTCAACTAAAATGTAAATACAACCATTCACCACGTAAAACATAAAAACATTCACCACATAACACAGAGAATTATAGTGGTTCGGTGTGTTAACAACTGTTCTAGAACGACCATATCTACTCCACTCCCAAAATTACTCTCCATGTAATCTTGGCTTTCACTATAAAAAAGGTTTTCTCAGGATCACCTTAAAACCTGATACGCTTGTGATTTTACCGGGCTATCACAATCAAACCTCTCACTGAGATTTTCAGACTATCTCAGACAAAACCTACACTGAGATTTTTTGACTATCTCAGAAAAATCAAAATAAGAATTGAAGGTATATTTATCTTCACCGTAGAAGATTTTTCAGAAGCTGTATCCGAAGACCACTTTTGTTGAATGTCGATTGTTCAATGTTCAATCAGATAGAAAAGGTCCAGGGTTTTATTGATTTTAATTAAGTTCAAACCAATGGCTACTTGAGTTAATTCTCTTAAATCTCAAAAGAATAGTAGTATTCACTCTCTTTAGAATCAGAATGCAAGAATATGAGATTAAGGGAATTAAACAAAAGCTATAAAAATAATTTATAAATATTGTTCAATAGCTTGCTAATAAATAGATCTTCTCTCTCTCTCTTGCAAAAGAATTTTGATAATAATAATTGATATTTCGAATTGAGAGAGAACCTCAATTTATAGGCAAAGAAGTTGAATCTTGGACTGCCTCGAGGCAGTCTTCGACTAGCCCGAGCAGCGGATTCTGTTTCAACGGATTTTAGATTTGGGCAGGATAAGATTTTTCTAATATTCGACTAGTCCGAGGACCAATTTGATTAGTCGAAGAGCTTTATTCGACTAGTTAAATGTAATCTTCGACTGGTCGAAGATCCCAAAATTCGAACCAATTTAGTTGCGGGACTTCGAGCCGAAATTCCTTGGGCTGGTCGAAGATTAGCCTTCGATTAGTCGAACAGAAAGTTCGACTGGTCGGATTTGCAACCATAAGTCAGTTTTTCTGCAACTTGAACTTAGATTGACCGAGAAAACTTACACTGGTCAAACCAAACCTTAGGCTGGTTGAATTCTAAGCAAACAAAGTGTAAAAACCCAATTTAAATAAATTTTGAAAGCACCCAAAGCTAAGGTCTGTCTAGGGTTTTATACTACCTGAGATATGTGAAATATCTAAACCTCTTTGTCTTGAACCTGATCATTGACTTCATCTTGACTTTTAAGCTTTCTCTTGTACTTCAATATCAGTTGATCACAAGCTTGATCTTCTCTTGAGAATGTATTAGACTTTAGCTTGATTTTCTCTTGAGAATGTACCGGACACTTGAGCTTGATCTTCTCTTGATCTTTAGCTTGATCTTTTCTTGATCTTGAGCTTGATCTTCTCTTGATTAAGAACCGGTTTTGAAGATCTCTTGACAAGTTGTTTTGATCATACGAAATTTGACAACTAAAGAGTGTTTTAACCATTTTAGCACTTACATAATCAAAATTGTGAAATTCAACTTAGTGGAACCAAAGCGAGGTAGAGATAACAAAAATCATAAATATAGGGTAACGATAAAAAAATACAATTCCAATAGTGATGATCGCAAAAAATGAGGATTATACAAGCCATAATGAATTTGCAGTAAAATTTACATAAAAAAGCACGCTTGATCGGGGACTCTAACATATACATGCACAAAACTAAAATAAAAGCAAGGTCTTCCAGCTTTTCCCGATGCTCCCAAGGCATCACAACGAAATTGCAAGTAGACTCAAGTCTACCCGCCGGAGGCCTTGATAGAACCTGCATTAACAATAATGTCTGGTTGGTGTTTTAAAATATCATCCTAGGTGTGAGTGAGTAGCTAACTCAATGGTTTCATTAGCTTTAAGTTACGCATGTTATCAACCCAATTAGCGCAGAAATGATAAACAAGAAATCAAACACTTTCTAAATACTCTTGTCAAATGCATGAACGAAATTACGAAATGATGCATGCACCTCATAATCCAACAATCCTGCATAAGCGACTTCAACGCCTATTTCACAAATGTCAACACTCCCTCACAAGCGACTTCAATGCCAAATCGCAACATTATATCTAATATAATACGATTGATGCCTATGTTAGCCAAGTAATTATTAAATTTCATTCATCCAGCATATTGGCAAAGCTAAGATACCGATGTTATATTACCAGTCCTTATCCAGATCACGTAACTCGTAGCGGTATGCAGTGATTCCTCACCAATGTCCATTTATCCAAATTTAGGTATCACTCATTTATCTCACAAATAAACGATTTCAAATGTATAATATGATACCTAAAGGTATGAGGATTAACCCGATATGTGTTATCACACAAACACTGAGTATAATCACTCAGTTTCGAGGTGCGAGCTTATCAAATAAAATCAAATCACCATAAAGGAAAATGTCTTGTCACCCAATTCTATTAATGACATGGTCGTTCGAATGACAATCTGGCACGGAGCCATCGGTTGGGTAATTTGATGGGGGGCCTTTCGAACAACAATCTCTCACCTCCATCAGTGCTTACCAGTCACTGCGGGGAGGTTTGTTACCCCTGCATAGTCCGACAACTCAAACATGGTGTCTCATAGCACCATGCCCGGTTCATGAGTCTTAGTGGGATTGTATTGCATTAACGGTAATGAATGGACTAATCCACTGGGAATGAGATATCTTAGATTCAATTTGGTTGCAACTTACATTGTGAACATATATGATCAGTCAACCAGTGGACTAATTTGATTGACTTGAGATAACCCCAGTGTAACCAGCATTGGTGCAAGCATCCCGTATAGTCTGGCTACTGTCGGTCGTCTGTGTTCAACTCGGGTCGATCGAACAAGTCTAAGGTGGCCCACCTAACTCGGGTCACCCCTTGGTTTAGACGATTTACCGACTGACCTAACATCGTAGCAATCCTAAGTATTTTTATGGACTAAACACTACATCACACAATTATACCATAAGTTTCACTACGCAACCACTTAGGTACTTCATCGAACATGTGAGCATCCATAGGGTATTACGTTCACTAAAGTATTAAATCGAACACGTAAGCATGCATAAAGTAATAGAATTACTTAGGCATTAAATCAAGCATGTGAGCATTGATAAAGCAACACATTCTACCACTTAGACATTTCATCGAACATGTGAGCATCCATATCTAACTAACAGCATATATTATAGAAAAATGAAAATGTTAATGTATTAGCATGCACAAATTTATCTGCAAGAAACCAATCATTGATTGAGACCATCAAGGGTCGATAAAAGATAACCTAGAGATAATGATCCGCACCTAGTAATGATATGTTCGACTCACGACGCTCGTAGGGTTAGGATGTTAGGGAAAGATTTTTGAGAACCTAAGCAAGCATGAAAGCTTGGAAGATTTGGAAGGAATTAAATATAAGATCTAAACCTACAAACATGACTTGATACTTACCTCCAATTGTCACTGAATCGACACCTATGAAGGGCAATGTTTCTATAGAGGGGATAAGATGGTGAAGGTGTACAAATCCTCACACTTCCAAGCTCTCCCTATCTTCTCATTTCTCCTCTTTCTCTTCTCTCTTCAAAGCTAGGCTTAAAATTTATAAGGGAGTGAGAGGGTAGAGATATGGGCTATTTATAGTAGTAGAATATGCACAAATAGCCCTAATAACTCTTTTCTCAATAAAACTACCATCGGGGAGGTTGTTCTCAACTCACGAGGCCTTCTACAGGCCCAATAGCTCATCTACACCAAGGGGCAAGTGCCTTGCTACGAGATCTATGTCCGGAAACAACCGGGTGGCGATCAGACACTCCGATCAGCCATTGGAGCTCCACTTACGATTGACTGTCGTCAGTGATAGATCGGAGCCACGACTATACAAATATGTGCAGGGAAATATCATTAACTCGCACCTTGAGTTTGGTTGAAGTACAATGGTCGGAAAGTCGCAACTTTGCGAAAGAGCAGAAGGCCTACTTCACTTAAATTTCAGGCTTTTGCCTAGGGCATTCGCATATCTCAAGCACTCGACCTTTGGCCCAAGTTGAGTAGTTTTGGACATTTTCTTGGTTCATCAGTCGCAATGGATGTCAAGTCCACTAAGACGATCGTTTTTCTATAGCCTCGGGTTTAGTGACCCACTAATGAGCGGTCTAAAGCTCATTCAGTTAATCTGGGTATTTCTAGAATAGGTTTAGCAACGAGATTCCTCATATATGGTGATTAGGGTTTGGATTAGTTAAATTCATAGTGTGACCTATTTGTAATTTATAGAAACTGTGATTCGGCTCTAAGCTCTCTAATCAAGGACCTTATTCAACTATACTAGAAACTATTTAAATTAGTAAAATATACTAAAAATATAAAATATTAATTTAATTATATAGGATTATTCTTAGTATGATTATAAGCAATTCCTAAGAAGACACCATATACAAAAGATCTAAGATGAAAAACATAAGTGCAGTTCATCGGCAATACAAAGTTGCATAAAATTTTCAGTTTTAATAGGTCTATTGCTTGTAATGTTTTTAGTACTTTTAGTTACTAAATTATTTTTAAATTTTTTATATAGTTTAAAAATAATTTAGTCCCGTTAAATTTTATTATATATTGAGTTCTATAAAAATTCTAAAAATTTTGGACCATTTATGCATATGGCCCCGTGGGTAGAGGTGTACATGAGTCGATCCGAGTCAAGCTTTGCCCAGCTCGACTTGACTTGGCCACCAAGATACCCCAACTCAAACTCTGCTATGCTCGGTCATCGAGCCTAGATTTGCAACTCGGCTCAACTTGGTTAGCAACTCGATCCAGTTCGAGCTGAGTTCGAGTTTTAGTTTCGAGCTGAGCTCAAGTTTGAGTTATATATTAAGTTTAATTCGAATTTGAATTTGATTTCAAATTCGAATTTGAAGTTGAACAAAATAATAAAATATATAAAATGCATAAATTACAATTATAAAGCTTCGATAATTACATTGTTCACAAATTATAACTAATAACCTCCATAGGAGGAGTGCCTTCATGTTCCTAGCATATAATTATAAGTTCCTACATCGTCATCCGATTCATCCGAACTACTATCTAATTTTTCATATACATATTGGTTCACCTTTTCTGAGTCAGAAGGTGAAGAGATGTTTCATTCGTGCTCTTTTATAGTTTGAACTAGAATTTTCAAACTTTCTTTATGTGAAGATTTGTACGTACTACCCAACGTCTTCTAAAATTTATCGAGATGGGTGAGGAACTTGAATTTGTTACTTTTCTTCTTTTTGTTGCTCGTGCTCGATCGTGCTTCAACATCATGTTATCTTGGACGATATTTCGGAAGTCTAGAAACCTCTTCCATATTACATTTTAAGGGAAGTTGGACTTGTTCTTCCTCTAAAGCTTTTAATTTAGCTTCTTCTTCTGCCTCTTCCGTGGAAGTTATTCGTGTACCAAATTCAAAATATTTGGATTAGTGGAAGGTTTCCTATTCGAATCTAAAAGGGCCTGAAAAATAATTTGGACATCCTTTGGGGCGTTGGGGCACGATTTTACATCATCACCTTGACACGACGAGTGTAACTGAAACCGATTAGTCATGTTCACAAACTTTACATCACACAAACCACACACAATCTTTGTTCTTCCAAACCTTGGTGGTGATTCGACTAGGGAAGCGTAGTCCCAAATGTTGGTCGATGGGTCAGATGACGACATACGTATACGTAATTTTTTATAATAAAAAAAAATCAGAATGTTGATAAATAATTTGAACTTGATATAAGAAAAAAATAAAAACAATATGAATACATATAAAAATTTGTTGATGATATCATTTATGAATCTACATGCACTAACTTATCTATTAAGTTTGGAGATCTAATGAAATCCAAGTTTGAAATGAGTATGGTTGGCGAACTAAACTATATCCTTTGATTACAAGCTAAACAACTTGAAGATGGTATATTCATCTCACAGACGAAATATGTCTTGAACCTTGTAAAAATGTTTGGGTTTGAGAATAGAAAAAAGTTCGAGACTCCAACGAGTACGACACTTAAACTCTCAAAGGATGAATTAGGTAAAAGTTTAGACTCCCGTCTATACCGAAGTATGATTGGTAATCTTTTATACTTAACTGTTAGTAGACCTTATATTGCTTTTAGTGTTGGAATATGTGCTAGATATCAATCTAATTCTAAAGAATCACATTTAATTGTTGTTAAGTAGATAATCAGATATGTAGCAAGTTCTGCTAACTTAGGACTATGGTAACTGCATGATACGTCTGTACAAATTGCTGGGTATACTGATGCAGACTGGACATGAAATATTGATGATGGAAAATCTATCAGTGGTGGATGTTTCTATGTAGGAAACTGTTTAATATCCTAGCTCAGCAAGAAACAAAATTCAGTATTTCTCTCAACAGATGAAGTTGAATACATTGCAGTTGAAAATGCTTGCACTCAGCTAATTTGGATGAAAAGAATGCTAACTGATTATGAAATTGCATAATATACAATGACGTTGTACTGCGATAATTCAGGCACAATTAATATTTTAAAAAAATCCAATCCAATATTCTCGTACGAAACATATCGATATTTAATACCATTATATTCGAGAGTTAATTGAAGACAAGTCTATCATGCTTGAATACATTCAAATTGAGAAGCAGCTTGCTGACATACCAACTAAATCATTTGAAAGAAATAGATTTTCCAACTTCAAGCATGATATTGATTTGTGCATTATTAAATGATTGTCTTGTTTCTCTTTATGCATTGTTTATTTATGTTATTTCTTTTAAATGCATAAAATGATAATAATGATAAAATAAAAATAAAAAATTAACAAGTTAAAAAAAAATCAGATTTTGTGTTTTTTCGACCAGTCGATGTACATACTCGACCAGTCTAGGAACACATGATTTCACTTCAAAATGGGGAAAATTTCTTTTTCTATTTCATTTTTCTTCATCTTCCTCAACTAGCTAGTGCCTCACTAGACTAACTCATCACCCAATTTTGGTTGTAAGTGTTTTCATTTCAATTTCCTTCTAGTATTTTGTAAATCTTTGCTAGTATATTTCACTTGGATGTTTTCTTAAATTGAAACCCTATTTGAGGTGGGTTTTCTTCAAAATCTAATCTATCTTCATTCCTTTCATTCTTTTTGATTTATTTCTTGTGTTAATCATAATGAAGTCTCGATCAAAGAAAACGGTAACATGTAAGAGCCATGGTGGCTCATCATCTAGATCGACTCCACTAGGTGTGAGAACCCTACGGGCCATCGAAGAAGATTTGGAGCACTTTAGGGATTTCCGCACAAGGGATATAATCATTGAGAGATTAGTTAATCTTGATCACATTTCTTTTTGGGCTTGTTCTCATTCTCACCGAAATCGGTTGGGAACGCATTTTTGGTTGGGGAGGAACGACTTACCGTTCCATTGCATAAGGAATGTATGCTTCCATATCTAATGTGTCCCTTGAAGATCTCACATCCACGATTAAATTCGTTGAAGGGACATTCACAGTTACTCGCTACATTATTTCGGCATTGACTAAAATTACAATTACAGACGACGACATTCCTATTGCCAATTTAACTGACAAAATGACCAATACTGAAAGGCAAGCGATAACACGTAAATTGTGTCGCTTTAATTCCAAATGGACGTCAGGTAATGTGAGACCCGACTCGACCAGAGTTCATGTGTGTGCATGCGTGCATATAGGTATGCATTTCGGTTCTCTTGATCTCGCGGTCCTACCGGTCAAATCTCGGTGACCGCTACCTTCGATTAATGTTTGCGGTCATTCTTAAGTCCGATCACATAGACTCGGCCCAGATCGACCCAAGTTTAGTACCATAGAGACCGCAACGTCGCCGCGTCTCATGCGGCAATCCAAGTTGTAGATCATGAGTTGTGGGCCGTGCTCATTCGAGGCCGTTGATGTGTGATTTGGTGGGACCTACCATAGCATTGCACATTTTTCCATGATTGATGACATTATCCTATGCATAGCTTTCTAAAAAGGCTACTCTATAGCCTACCCTATAGCCTCCCTAGACTAGGCATGGGTTGCTTCTCTCATGACCATAATTACTTTTATCTTCTCTAGACCATCATTGCTAGCCTCTTTTAGAGAAACTAATCATTTCTCTTGGTTTCATCTCCCTAGCAAATCCCATTTCCCTCATTTTCTCATTCTCTTCTCTTTGCTAGAGCCCAAACCGTCCCCATCCTCTCGCTTTCTCCAGCCCTCCTTCTCTCTAATCCCCTCCAATCTAACCATTCCCAACTCATCTCCACCATAGGAAGCTTTTCCTTGGATCTAGAGGATTATTGTGATGTAGGATTGAAGATAGATCATAAGGTGGGTGTTTCTTAGATGAAAATTTCTGATTTCTTTGAATCCTTGGATGTTCTTTCCATTCCTTTCATTTTGAAGCTTGTGGGCCCATCACATGGATGTGGCTCATAGCCCATCCTTTGTGCATGCATGGTCCATCAAGGGGCCATTCTCCATGGACCCCCCCAAACATGGTTTTCTTTCCTGGATCAAGGATCCTTGGGTCATCTAGACCTTTGATCCTTGGTGGAGATGACATCTCCACCATAGATCTTGAGTAGGACGAGTTATGCTTATATGGAACCATGTAAATCATGATATAGTGGACGATTGCGATTGTGTGATGAGGGGAAGGGCCTCAATGTGGCGGAGCTCCTTCCCTTGTGGCCGGATTCTTTTATTTTCCTTATTTATATCTCTGAAATCAAGATGTGTGTGGCCCACCTTTCAGCCTGGAACCATTCAGACCGTCTAAAGAAGGAGAACGTCCTTGACAGTCCACCCTTGGACGTTGGGGCCCTAAATGTACCCAAAAAGGATACATGCAAATGGTATTTGTCGATGGGAATGGTCCGGATGTTTGTGGGGCCCATTGGGGTGGTCCATACCACAATTTCCATGGATTGACTTCCTCTTTTTATAGTGATTATAATTATTTTAATTCAATATTATGTTGTTGTCCAGAAGCTATCTCGACAGATTTTTTTAGCTTTCTTGAGCTCAGTTTTGAGGATGATTGGTGGGGTGTTTGGTCCATTTAATATATGCCTCTTGAAGGTGGGGACCCCACCTAGATGTCCCCTAAATTTCACCCTCATCCGTCCCTGTTTGATCACCCAAAAGGGTGGGCCAAGAAGGTTGGACGGTCTAGATTTTTCTGGATTGTCCAGCCATTCTGTTACTGTAAAAACATAAATATCAGCTTGTTTTTGAAGTAGTGGGCCACCTTCGTGGACCTCACCTTGTTATATACTTGTGTAGGGATGTTGGTCCTACATTTTCTTAAAATTTGGCAGACCTAGGCCCACTCTAATGGGGTGCACAAATCAGGGGCAACAACATTATTTCAGCAGCAGAATTTTTTTTTAGAAATACCTTGCTGTCTATAAATTGTAGGAGTTAAATAAAATACTTTTACTATCCTAAAAATTTTAAAATTTTGCATAGAGGTGTCCCACCCATGGTAGGGCCTACCTGCAAAATTTTAGAGCCAATGGATCCCATTTGGGCATCCAAAAGGGTGGGCCAATATAGTGGGTTGCCAGAAATTTTTGCTGTGCAGTCCAGCAGCATAGTTCCATATCCAGCAGCATAGTTTCATAAAAATAAATTTTTAAAAAATATTTTCTCAGAAGGTGGGCCATATTTCTGGGTCCCACCTTGTTGTATGCTTGATGAGAAACCTTGGGTCCAAATTTCAGGAATTTTGGAGGCCCAGAACCTACCCATTTGGATGGCCCAAATTTAGGACAGTTATATTCCAGCAATATTTCACCGTGGACAGATTGTATTCTTTAAATTAATTAAAATACTTCTGAGTATCCTAAAATTCTGAAATTTTGTGGAGGTGTGGTCCACTCATGGTAGGACCCACCTACCAAATTTTAGGGTCAATGGACCCCTGTGTACACTGTGGCTAGGGCCGTACTAACCCACTACGTTGGGACGTCCAAGTCAGTCCAATTTTCTGGACAGACAGTTTTATTTAAATTAGTTAAAATACTTACGAATATCCAAAATTTCTAAAAATTTGTGGGGATGTGACCCACCCATAGAAGTATCACCCTACAAAATTTCAGACCCAACGGAGATTCGAACTGACCGTGGTGTGGCCTGCAAATTTGGGTCAGTTTTGGGTCAAATACACAGGCCCGTAGGACTACCCACCATGGGATGCCCTTACCTTGGGCTGTTGCTAGGCTTGTATTCCAGTAGCATGACCACTTCTAGTGTGTGTTATGCATTCCCCTCTTATATGGTGGGGCCCACAGTGATGTGTGTGGGTCATCAGAAAATAAATACTATAAATTAATTCATTTGCTGAACTCCAACAAACCCAGAAAGCGAGTGGGCTGGAAATTCAGCAATGGGCCCAATGTTGCCGCCTCATAAATGTCTGTTTTAGGGCAGTATGGCCTACTAGATTTGAGGAGGATTTAAGTCAGTTACCTTACCATTTTAATTTTATTTTTGGGTTTAATTAGTGCATGATTAAAGGCCCATTCCAATTGGATTATTCTTAGGCTAGTCTTCTAGTCAGTTAATGGGCCTTATAGCCTTGGTTGGGCTGAAACTTTTGATAGGCCCGTTGGACCCTTGGGTCCTATGTTTACCATGCCATTGTGATAGGTTTTATGGGCCAAATACTCAAGTAGTTGGGCCCTTGCTTGTCCACTATAGTAAATCCATACTTGGGCTGAGATGTGAGGCTCAACTTGTGTTAAAAATAAGGATTTCCATATGATTGGGATAATGGGTTGCCCATTAGGTCCACCACAATGAGTGAACCCTTGACCCTTATGGTTGGGCCCTAACCTTGCTTAAGGGCTCACCAGGTTGCCTATGTATTGGGCTTAGTGTATGGCCTACTAGGCCATGAATTGATTGTGCCTTGGAACCTTCTTTACATACGTAGCAGGCTACCTTTTGGGACCCAGTTGAGGTTAGATGTCCTCCTTGGTGGCCCTAAGGTAGGCCCATAAGGCCCTTATCGGTGGTTGAAGGCCCACCTTGGACCTTGTTAGGCCCGTCTCCTCCTTGAGGCTTTATGATTCTCCTAGCTTGTGGGTTATCCCAAAGTATTGGGCCCCCACTAGAGGACTTCGCTTCTTCTTAGTACATATCTATGTACCTAGACCTTGTCCCTCCTTAGGACGTAGGAATACATTCTACAGGTAGCACACTTACATCATTATGACCCATATGCATAATCTGTATGAATTGATTGCATTATATGATGGTCATTGAAGGATGAAGTTTCTCCCCTGTGTACATTATGTGCCTGTAACTAGTGCATAATCTGTGTGTGTGACTCATGCATGCATAGCATTTCATGATGATATCGCCCTTGCTTCATCAGGGTCTCGCCTCCACAGGGATATTCGTGGATGACCGTATGAGTGGACATCAAAAATATCACTTGAGCATACCGGGTGCATGGGATGCCCATGGGTAAAATTTTCAAAACTTTCATGGTACCAAGGATCTGCTCCAGCGCTGTGACTAGGTGGAATATATGAGCGCAGGAGGGCCTTATACAGTTAGGCCGCGACTCCCACTGTCGTGTAGTTGGTTAGATAGGGGTGTGGCCTTATTCGCCTGATGTAAGGAGGCATTACTAGGCTGAATCTGACCAGCTCGTAAATGGGTCCGTTACCGTCAGGCCTTGTTGGTGATTGGTTATCCATAAGTGGGCAGTGAGGTCTCTTATGCTCGTTTGACTGTACGAGGTCTGTAGAGCAGCAGTCATTTCGCAGTGTAATGGACCCCGGTGATTTTCTTATGATTGAAAACGTACTTAACATATGGTTTGGATATGAGCACTGACATTACTTGCATCATATTAGCATTGGCTGTGTAAGCCCCTTCATGCATTGCCTTGGTATGGCGTCCAATACTAATCGCATCGTATTCATGATACGCCTTGGTAAGGGTAGTGATATTCTCATTGAGCATGTTTCCCTTCTTGCATCTCCTACTATTGTTCTATGCACCATTGTCACACACTTACACCACCCTCTAAGCTTTTATAAGCTTATGCATGATTGATGCGTGTAGGAGACTCTAGGTAGGTGTCGTAGCAGCAGATCGTGGAGTAGAGCTGAGCATTTGAGGACTCCAGTGTTGTTGACATTTCTCTATTTTCCTTTTATCTCATGTATGTCTTTTTAGACCTTATAGATGATTGTAAAAGTTCAAATTCTTAGTGAATTTTGTGATGTGTGCCCTTTGTTATTCTCAGATTTACTTGCTGTGATCTTGGGTATACTCGTATTGGAATGATTATACTGTTACAAAAATTCTCCTTGTAGGATCACAGGATTGGAACCTGCCTCAGGAGCCGAGAATGGGGTACTATGGAGGCTGTTGCGTTAAGAACCGGTCATCAGGATCCTTGTGAGTCCGGTTACTGAGTCTGGGGCTTGACAGGTAATGCTCTCCCTGCCAACCAAATGCTCCTTAAGTATCGAGTTTTACATATGATTTTTGCCTCCAATGTTTATCTTAGATGAGGGAATAAGTCTGAACTTACTCCCTTTATGGCTTGATTTCTTCATTCTGTTGTGTCGGGTATTCAAGTTTGTCATGGAAAGTCTCTTCAGGGAGACGGTCCTTGTGTGGGATTGTAAAGCTTAAAGGAGAACCTGATTTAAAACTTCCGATAGTGAAATTAGGTACACTCATGTGTTGAGTGCGTCCACTAGGAGTGAAGTAGGAAAACCTAAGCACTATACGTGATTATGTTTGGGGTTGTATTTGCACACTTGTTTAATTATGCTTATCTGATTAAATAGTTAATTATATGTTGTATGATTAGATGAATGCTAAAAGTTGATAGTTAGCATATCCCACACACACATGTACATTATCATCTTATAGAGTATTTGCTTATTACCACATCCTTTATAGTCTATGTGATTGGACCCTCTATTAACTTGGAAGCCTTGAGTTAATTGCTTTAAATTAATTTTCATAATTGTAGTTTTAAAGACAAAAATTTTAATTGGTCCTAATTACCCCCTAGGACATAACATTCATTCCTTAGCTCTACTAAGCTTCTGCATACATAGCCCATTAGCCCACCACGTGCAATTTCAAATAGGACTTAATAACTACCATGTTAATCATCCATGTCAATCACATTGCATTAGAATAAGTTGTTGCAATTTGGTGTTAGTTAGAGTTGCGTGATGGGGAGAGTTGGCATTTGTGAAATAGGCATTGAAGTCTTTTGTGAGGGAGTGTTGAATTGTAAGGCTCATGCATCATTTCATAATGATATTCATGTCTTTAACAAGAATATTTAAGAAGTGTTTGTTTACCTACTTTATCATTACCTATGCTGATTGATTTGATAACATGTGTATATTAGAATTAATGGATCTACTGAGCTGATCACTCACTCCCACTCTGGGATGGTGTTTTAAAACCTTATTGTAGATGTAGGAGTTACAGAGGTAAATGCGTTGGAGGATGCATACATGGACCTAGAGGAGTTCTCTTACTTCCAGCTATTAGATGAGCCATTGTAGCCGGCTCATTGCTCGGCTGGATACGACAAATATTTTTATGTTGGGCTGACTTTATATTTCACACGTTTTGGTTTATCTTTGAAACTATAAAATAGGACCCAACTGTGGACCCTATACTCTGGATAAATGTGCATTGTATATTTTATTTTGTTGTTTGTTTTAGATGCATACTATGTTGCACTTTTTAGCTTAATTCTATTATTGCCAGGATATAAGGGTAAAAGCATTATTAATTCACGCTTCTGTGAAAACATAAGTGACACCCGGAATATCGAGTGTTTAGAGTATGTTACACTCCATCGGGTCCCCGCCAAGCTTGAAACACTCCCTTGCACATAACAAGCAAAATCAATGCATTCATAAGTTCATAATTTCTAAGTTCAAGTTCGAAACTTAATAACAATGAGAGGTTTAGTCCTAAGGAACAACGC
This sequence comes from Magnolia officinalis, assembly GCA_021015155.1. NCBI lineage: Eukaryota > Viridiplantae > Streptophyta > Magnoliopsida > Magnoliales > Magnoliaceae > Magnolia > Magnolia officinalis. The sequence goes on from JAJHSJ010000015.1 coordinate 19,340,494, forward strand.
CATTTAGTTTCAAAGTCTTTATTAGTTAATTTTAATTATTGATTTATTGTTGTATTTTGATTTGAAAAAATTGATTATTTGTACATTGGAAGAATGTGGGATTTTGAAAAGTTGAAAAGTTCGAATCAAGCATCAACCATCCAATTATATTTTCTTATTTGACTTCTGAACTTGCTGAGATCTGGACCATTCAATTAATAATAAGAATCATCGAATTTGATTAGTAAAATCTATCAAAATTTAGATTTGTTCACAGTGCCCAATACATGCCATTCTTAGACCTTAGAATCAACGTTATTTGTACCGTTAAAATTGTCCAAATATTGAATAGTGTGTGGGGCCCAAATTAGTTCAAAAACAGGCAGCGTAGTGGATCCTAATCTGAGAAAAAGGTGGATAGCATGATGGGGCCCAAACCGATCTATCATAGACCACCGGTTTAAACTACAAATCTGTCTTTTTGGACATCAGAATTTGGACCCCAAGACTTCTCATTTTTGGACAGGAAGATGGTGTATAAATCTATCCAATTAATTAAACATCATTTTTCGATCACAAAACTGCCTTTGTGGATATAGTGTTTAGGACTCAATTGGGCAGCATTTGGACGTAGATTTCTCCAAAAGCTTACTACGTGAGGAGCTCTATCTGTCCTAATTATAGACAATGGGACACCAAAAGTTCCTCAAATCTGTCCAAGAAAGTAAATGCGATTTGGGCTGAAGTCTATGCAATATGAATTGGCCTGTGTGTGAGTGATTGACCTTCCATATGTATATGGTTGTACTCCTGCACCCGCACAACCCTGCGCATGTGTGAACCCTCATGAATGAGGAGAGAGGATTAGGTGAGACCCTGGCCTCACCCAAGACGGCCCTTACCATGTATCCACGCTATCCAACCATTTTTCCATATCAGTTTAGGGCATTATCCAAAAAATGAAGCAGATCCAATTATCAGGTGGACCATACCAAAGAAAACTGTGTTGATTGACCATTAATTAGCCACAAAAATTAGATCAAGCTATTTTTTTTATTTTTTATTTTGCCTTTATGTGACCTTATCAGCAGATTAGATGGTAAATAAACAGTACTATGGAAACATTAAGGTACACCCTAAGAAGTTTTTAATGGTAGGGCAGTAAATCACAATTGTTTCTTATGGTATGTTGCACTGATAATTGGATCTACTTCATTTTTTGGATAATGCACAAAAATGATATGGAAAAAAAAAATTACAAGAAATGGATAGACAATGTGAATACATAATACATACATCAAAGGAGGACCCCGCAGATGGGGTTACCATAAGGCCCACAATGTATCCATGTTATCCAACCATTTTTCCAAATCATTTAAGGGCATTATCCAAAAAATGAAGCAGATCCAATTATCAAGTGGAACATACCAAAGAAAACAGTGTTGATTGACCATTAATTGGCCACAATTTTTTTGGATCAAACTAATATTTGTTTTTGCCTTTATATGACCTTATCAACGTATTCGATAGTAAATAAACACTATGGAAACATTAAAGTACACCCTAAGAAGGTTTTAATGGTAGGGTAGTTAATCACAACTGTTTCTTATGGTATGTTGCCCCTAATAATTGAATCTGCTTCATTTTTGGGATAATGTCCTAAAATGATCCGGAGAAAATGGATAGATAGTATGAAAACATAATACATACATCAAAGGTAGGCCCTGCAGTAACCCCATGTTAAGGGCTGCACCATCTTGGGTGAGGCCAGAGTCTCACATAATCCATTCTTGCGAATGAGCGTGCTTGTGCCGCATACACATGCACACACCAGAGGTTTTTTTCATGAAATATTTACCACCAACGAAGGTGTTGACTTCACTTTACATCTCATCTTTCTTTTGGTGTACCATTTTACTAATCATCACTTTTATAGATGGGCCTTTGATTGGTCAAGCCCATCAACTACCAAAGCCCAAAGCCCACTCCTACATCATTTTCTCTCTCTCTCTCTCTCATCTTATTCACACATCATCTTCCTGTACATCTCCATTAACTCTCTCTCCTTCCACCACCTCACTAACAACCAATACATATGGCCCACCTTATTCTCTAACCAATGCACCTTATTCTCTAACCAATGCATATTGGCCACAAAGCCCCCCTGTACCCATGCTAGTTCGTGATGGAATTTTTTAACAAAAGAAAGAAAAAAGCTCTAGTGCTTCCCTCATTTTGGTAGAGGGAGAGAATTGTAGAGAAAAATAAGCTAAGGAGAGAAAAGAATATAAAAAGAGAAAGGGGGAGATGTTGCTGAAATTTAGGGGTTTCGGCGGGCCATTAAGGTGGGCCAAAGTCATTGGACGGTTCAGATCGAAGGGGAGGACACCACACACATCAAATCGGGTAGATTACCTTGCACCCTTCTCTCTCTTATTTCATTTTTCATGTGATCTGTTAGGGCCCACAGGGGTGGGCCATGCTGCGAGGACAGTGAGTTCATCACGCTGTGTGGGCCACTATAATGTACGTGTTATATCTCACGCTGTCTTCCCACCGTTGAAACATTTCTTGGGCCCATCATGATACTGGCATTCTACCATAGCAGTCCAGGGTGTGGGCCAGGCAATGCAGCAGATCCGAAGCTCAAGTAGACCCCATCACAAGATGCAGCGGCGGATGAATCTCCCACCGTTGAAAACAGTTTTTGGGGCCTACCGTGGCGTACGTGCATTTGCCACCCCACCTATTGATGAATCTCCCACCGTTGAAAACAGTTTTTGGGGCCTACCGTGGCGTACGTGCATTTGCCACCCCACCTATTGTTTAGATCACGTAGATCTAGATGTAGTGAAAGCACAAAATCAACTTGATTTCCACACTTCTGTGAACCCCACCACAGGGAACAACGGTGATTGAATAAGCACCGTTGAAAACGTGTGTGGACCCCACTGTACCGCTAGAATGTTATCCAACCTGTTGATAAGGTAACACGGATCGGGTAGAAGTGAACTTAATTACAAATGTCACTGTGGTCCAAATCTTAGGTGGGCCCTACCATATGGATCAACGGTGGCTGAATTCCCACCGTTGAAACCTGTCCTGGGTCCACCGTGATGTTTACTTGTCATCAAACCTGTTGCTAGGGTCCCACGGACCTGGGCAAAGGGAAAACACACACACACACACACAAAAGATTTGATTCCAAGCTTTTGTGGGCCTGGCCATGATGTACGTGTTTCATCCATTCCATTCATCCATTTTTACAGATCAATTTAGGGCTTGATCCCAAAAACGAGAGTGATATAGATCTCATTGGACCACACCGCAGGAAAACAATATTGATTGGATATTCACCATTAAAATCCTCCTAATGCCTACTGCACTGTTTATTTGAAATCCAATCTTTTTATTAGGTCATACAGGCCCAGATGAAGGGAAAAAACAAAGATCAGCTTGATCCAAAACTTTTATGGCCACCAAAAAGCTTTTAATGGTTGACGTTCATTCAACACTGTTTCCTGTAATGTGGTCCACTTGAGATGGGGATATACCTCATTTTGGGTCTCGTATCATAAAATGATCTATAAAAATAGATGGACGGCATGGATGAAACACATACATCATGGTGGGGCCCACAGAGCACCTACCACCAGCCATTGGCTGGTGGCAGGGGGAGTAGCCCATCCGTTTCCCCTTTTATCTACATATCATATTAGGGCAGGGCCAAACATATGAGACAGATCCAAATCTTACGTTGGCCACTCTACAAAGAGCAGAGAGAATTGAATGCTTACCGTAGGAACCACCTTGGCTCCCACGTGATGTTTATTTAAGGTCCAGACCCTATCGTGGGGCCATCAGGGAATAGGCCCCTCCACAGGAAACAATGGGAATAACGACGCCACTATTAAAACCTTTCTAGGGTCCCACTGCAATGTTTATCTGCCGCTCAAATTCTTGTGAGGCCATCAACATGCGGGACCCACAGTAATGCTTAGTTGTCATTGCGAGTTGTTGGGGCCTGCTGTGGGATCCACTGTGATATTTATATATCATCCACACCGTTCATGAGGTCCTACTTGGTGAACCAAAAGCACAAATATCAGCTTGAACTAAACTTGTGTGACCCACTGAAGTGGGGCCCATTTTTCGCATGGGCATGATGTCTAGGGACAGAGGTCCCACGTTGATTTATGTATTGCGTACTCACACCCACATCCATAGCTCAAGTGGTAGACTGAGTGAAAGATGCCGCATTTCAACGCTGAGGTCTTGGTATCTATTCCCTAGTGGGGGTGGCTAACAGCGAAGTGCAAACTGACAATGGGTGCACTAACAAGCTAACAAAACCAAAACAATAAATAAATAAATAAAATAAAAAATAAAAATATATATTGTGTACTCACACTGTCCAGGGGCAGCGGGTCTATCCATGTTGTCCTTTGGACAGCTACGCCTCTTTGGTGTATGTATGTATTGTGTACCTAGAGGTGTACATGAGTTGAGCCAAGCCGAGCTTTGCCCAGCTCATGCTCGACTCGGACTGCTCGAGTCTCAAGCTCGTGATCGGTTCGGCTCGGCCTTCGAGCTCGGAATAGCAGCTCCTGCTCGGCTCAGCCGAGTTCGAGCAGAGTTCAAGCCGAATTCAAGCAACAATGGCAGACTTGGTTTAAGGAAATGGTCGGACGGCGGTCGTGTGGGTAAGGGAGGAGGGAGAGAGTAGAGAGATTGGACGACGGCCATGCGGCGGTGCGGGTAAGGGAGAAGGAGGGAGAGACGAGTAGAGAGGGACATGCGGGTAAGGGAGGAGGGAGAGAGTAGGGAGATCGGATGGTCGTGCATCGACGCAGCCATGCAAGTAAGGGAGGATGAGGGAGAGAGAAGAGAGAGAGAGAGAGAGAGAGAGAGGGAGGGAGGAAGGTTAGCTTAGCTGACTGAGAGAAAGGGAGGAAGAGAGGGTTAGGGAGGAGAGTCTAGGATTCGGGCGAGCAGGGATGGTTTTTGAAAACGGGTAGGTTTTATTTTTTTTTTTTGAAGGATATATATACCCTGTACCGAGTCGAGCCGAGTTCGAGCAGTATTCGAGTCGAGTTGAGTTGAGCTAGGGCAAGATCGAACTCAGCTCGAACTCGTTTCCAGCTCCAAAAATCAACTCAACTCGGTTCAAACTCAGCTTCGATCCGAGTCGAGTCGAGCTTTTTCAAGTCGAGCGAGCTACCGAGTTAACTCTACCGTGAGTAACCCTATGTGTATCCATCTAAGTCTATTGGACCAGGGGCCTACCAAAAGCCATGTGAACTTTCTGCATTGTGCGGCCCACTTACTTAGTGGGGATGTGATGTTGTGATTTCAATGGATTATCTAACTATGTAGATTTGTAAGTTTCATGAGACCCTCGGCTATATGCAAGGATGTATTTGTGACCACTTAACCATGTAATTATGTGGTGCGTAGATGGCCACTTAACTATATGAAATTGTGATGTACTCGTGGCCACTTAACTATGTGATCATTTATGATGTGGGAATGGCCACTCAATCATATGAAATTTGATCATGTAATTGTGACCACATAACCATGTGATCATAGGAGATATGAATGACCAATTAATCATGTGTAATTACAATGCGAGCATGGTCACTTCCTTATGTAAGGGATTACAATGGCCAAGTAGTTGCTCAATCATGTGGAATGAATGTGTGTGTTGCCATTTAACCGTACAATTATGAGATGTGTATTTGGCCACTTAACTTTGTGTAAATGTGATGAAAGCGTGGCCTGGATCATGTGATGCGTCAATGGCCACTAAACCATGTTCAAATCATGACTTATGTGCGGTCATCCAACTATGTGATCCATGAAGTATGTGTAGGCATCTGACCATGTGAGATTATGGTGTGTGTATGACGACTTAATCATGTAATTATGCAATGGGTGTATGACTACTTATCTGTGTGAATGTGTGATGATCTATGGCCACCCATCCATGTAAATTATGATGCTTGGTAGCCATGTATTTATGTAAACATGTGATGTATCCATTGTATCCACGGAGTCTAACCTAGGGTCATACTGTCGTGTACGTGCTATATACACATTGTCCCGGCACGCGGGACCCACCTATCGTATGTTCTTATGCACCCTGTTGTTCATGAGTAGAACCCACTTGAGGTATATATCATATCTGTGATGTCGTTTTGTTTGCCCTTGGGCCCACATTATGTTTACACAGGCCTATTATGAGAGGCCCACAAGTTTAGAACATGATGCGTAGACTAGTTATTGGGATTTAATGTATAAATCAGGAGAACGACATGTAATGTAGTGGATTGACCTTGTAACCGTTAAGTCTAATTTAGTTTACTCGAGAGCATGCTAACTAAGGTTAAACATGCCTACCCAAATTTAATCAACGATGCTTAGAGAGCATGCTTGCGTATGTAGAAAATAAACAAATTTAACTTATGCAACATGCACTAGATGATGCGCACCATAATCCATGTTTAAGTGACCTCCTAAGGAAACATTAATAAAATGAAATGTGTACAACATTATGCACACACAAACTATTGTATGAGTATACTTGAGTAGCACATTTGACTTATGCGAAACACATAAGCATAGTGTACAGTAACTTTGCTCGAGTACTCTAGCAAATATCTCTTGTGGATCGATAATAGACTCTGTTAGTGCAGTTATTTATGCACAATTTTTGTCGGTCACGTGAGTCTGTATATCATATAGTCAGTTGAGCCCTTGGAAGCTGAAGACCAAAGACAAGAAAGGACAGAGTATTAAGGCGTGAAGAATAGGTAAATTGGGTGCCTTAGTAACCATAACCTCAACCTTAACCTCTAGATGATCATAACCTTTATTGGTAAACCTTATTTGATTATCACATAACCTTAGGAGCCAAATTGGAATATGATAAGTTAGGCCAAAAGAAGTGCTAAGCTGCTATAAAAATATCAACCCAAAACAATAGTTTTCGATTGAAGCTCAATCCCATCGACAGACCCTCGATGTGTATCGAGTGAACCTTCAATCAATCAAAGATCAGGGTTCAATTGATTAAACTTAATTAGGGTTCGATTGATCAAATGTGCCCAAAAACATCTAACAACTAAATGACTATTTTCTGAATTTTCTCGATGCCATTGAATTGGTCTTCGATCCCATCAAATCGGAGTTACATCGATCGATCATCAAGGGAGTCATTTTTTGCCGATTTTTTTACCATTAGAACTCAGGACATTTGATTCTTGGGTATTTTGATGGATTCTTGGGTATTTTGATGGATTTTTGGTGTATTTAGAGCTTAGATGATTTCTCACTCATATCCCCCATCTTATGACTCTAATCCCGTGAGATTCAAGTCATCTTCCTTGAGTTTATAATTTTAATGAGGATTTCAACCTCCATTATGAAGATGCTCTTGCTATCCACCATACTCTAGAGATTAGACACTAAGCTTATTGGTATATCATTATCTAAATCATCCATGAGACTCATCTAAGTAAATCCCTTAGGAAATCAACTATCTATTAGTTGTAGGAGATTTCACCACTTCCCTTGCCTTGATCATCTCATTGGCCCATCAAATGCAAAACGAACTTTTGTAAGAGTTGAAGCATCAACATCAACAATCGGTGGAGCAATTGAGTAGTGCATTTAAGCATGGAAGAGCTTTAAAGAAACAACTCAAGCAACGCACTACAAAAAGATTTCAATCGGGCAAATAAATTGTCATTTGTAAAAGTCCATATATACTCCTTCCTTCCTTAAGATTGAGTATAAGAGTTTGTGACCCAAACTCGTATGTTCTTATGTAGGACATAAGCTCTTGTGTAGGATTGAATTCACTGGACACAACTGTGTACGTGTTAGTCTCCACAGGGAGCCTCCGACGAGAGATCCCCTCACCACCACTTGACAATCAGCCATGTAAAGACTATCCATGTGATGATAAAACTTCCACAGATGTGATTCATGCATACGATTCATTTGAATAGTATAACTCAAGAGTACTTCGTCTATAGTTTACAATTAATTCCTGTATATGAGGAATTCACAAATTAATGAATACTTATGAAATCTTTCTTAAGAGTTTCACTCAAGGATTTATGATTTGTTCACTTTTTTTTTTTTTTTTTTAATAAAGGCATATGATCATTTTATAATAGTGACTCACATAGGTAGATTACAGGTTGCTAAATGCATTAGTTGAGCACTAACACATTCATGCTACCAAGCCAATGGACGTGTCTCACCGTGATGCATATTAAACATCTAAGGTGAGACACATTATCAGGAGCTGGGTAAAATCATACATGAAAACTCCCAATCACATCATGGCCCACCTGAGATTAGGAACGACCTAGCTTTTGGTCTGTCCCTTCATCCATGTGGGGTGCACATGATGAACAAGTTGGATGGCATACAACATCATGGTGGGCTCCAAACCCAAACCTACAGTTGGCGTCCTAGGCTTCATGTGATGGGGGCCACCTGAATTATGGAATGGTTGATTTTTAGCTATGAGCCTAGGGCAGAAGTAATGGGTGGGTTCTACTTCTGACAAATCCTAATGGGGCCCACACATATCAACTTTACTGTGAGCTACTATACACTTGACTCCATGTGACCATTCTCTAGAGCATGTGTTTAAATGAAAAAAAAAAAAAAAATGCTTGTAAAAAGATGGGTCATGGGTTAAGTTAGTGTATGAATGGTTCTACGTGATAAGGAGGAAAACGATTTTGGAGAGGGATTCGTGAGGATTGATTTGGAAGGGATGAAAGATGCTGTTATTTCTCTACCATGGTTCAAAAACTCGACTTGGCCCAATGTTCAGCTGAGTTGGGTTGACTCGAAGACTCAACCCAACTCAACTCAATATTCAATTATCGTAACTCAAAATAGTTGAATAATGTAAATAGTGTAGAATGTTAGCTCAAGTGGTAGACCGAGTGAAAGATAACTCGTTTCAACACTGAGATCTTAGTATCGATTCCCTAGTGGGGGTGGCTAACAGTGAAGTGTGAACTGACAGTGAGTGTACTAACAAGCTAACAAAAAAAAAAAAACTCAAACCAACAACAACACCATTAGCTCTCACCAATTCAGGGCGTTACTTCATTTGGTGTTTATTTCCTTCTTCAGTTGAGGTTGGGACTCGAATCCCACTCCTGCATTTTATTTTTAATAAAACCTCCATTCAGGAGGCAAGGTTGGTTCGTATTGCACCAAGTCATGTTGAGTTGACTGAACCATCGAGTCAACTCAACAAGTCTCTCCAAATTCAGGCCAAGTCAGACCTAGTACTGAGTTTCCTAGCGACTCAGCTTGAAATATTGCCAAGTCGAGTATATTTGATCGTGTTTCACGTTAAATATGCAAGTTTTGGACCTACGTTCTTTACCAAGTTTGGATGTGGTATAAAGGTGATATAGTGTTTTATTAAGGCTGTGTTTGGATGCACGAAAGAATTAAAAAACACAATAATTTTCAGTGTCCTCAATGTTAAAGTTGCTCTCAGGTTGCAGTTATCTTTGTTTAAAATCCAGCCTGAAAGTAACATAATTAGAATTTGGAGAAAGATCCCCTGCATAATTATGAACTGTCTCTAGCAATGATAAACTTTTCTTTAGCAGTCTATTTTTGTCATCAAACTCAGCTATTAGGATAGGCCAAACAGTCTAAAGTTCGAATGTACGTAGGGATCAACACATAAGATTAAGATTCTTCTGTATCTGATTGGTTTCAGTGTTACAGTCTTGTTGTGCTTGGATTTCATCTAATGTGCCCTACCTAAGATGCACCTCCACAGAAAAGCCACACCAATAACGCATAGTTCTAGCTGTCTCGTTTCTAGCCTTTGTATGTGTGGTAGCGTGAAGATGGGTATGGAATGTGCATTCAAAGAGGAAAAGTCACTTAATTAGCAACTAGAATTGTCTAATTTGTTAAATCCCGTCCTCTAGAAATCCACTAAAATTGGACCCACTAGATTGGTGATCTTGATATAGCACAATCAATTTTGCAGTACTAATGAATTGGTAAAACTATAATTCCCTCTTATTTATATTTGATGCTTCAAGCTGTCCTTAAAATTTTGTTTGATGGAAGAAAAAGGAATGGCTAGCAAATGATATATTTTTTAGGAACCTTTTAAAATTTGTGATGATAAAAATTTACTTTATATATTTTTACCTTCACAAATGTATCATAAGAATTGCTACTTGAGAAATAAGTGATAGAAATCACCTCCAAGTCCCTTGAAATTCTTACTTCAGTAATAAACCATGGCTCCAAACTTTGAAATTTCGTCAGCTGAAATAAATAAATTCAAATTAAATGCAGACATTCTCAATATGTCGGGAGTTACAGGAATGAAAAGTAAAATAAAATGAAAAACGGATGACAAGAGTGAAGCGGTGAGCAAAGGAAGTTATATGCTTTCCATCGACTGTCATCTGATTCCCTCAGGTCCCACTTAGTATCCTGTACATTCCACTCAATCATAAATATGGAGACATGATATTTTCGAATTTTGACACAAGACCAAGAAGGAAAGTAAGGTGAAATGCCACCTCAAAGCCACATAGAGTTAGGACTTAGCTTGAAGAAATATGAAAAAGCCAAAATAATATAAATAATGTATCTTAGCATTCACACTGAGGAATCAACACTCAAATAATACAAGTACATGTATTAAATATATCCAGATGTTAATTGCACTTACACCAAACCATGGAGGGTCAGCTTGGCCTCATCATCCACGTATATTTCCATTGGCTGAAAGCAAAAAAATGTCAGATTAAAACAGATTAGCAACCTGTCCATAAGCTAACTAAATCTAGTACTAAATGAATGATGCATGGTCTCTGAGAACACAAGATACAACTTCCTCTGATTTGAAATTTTAGCATCACACCTCCATACAAGAATTCCACCGTAAAATCCTACTATTACCAATCCACTCCCATTATTAGGCAATTGACACTGAACTCCATATGACGCCTTTCAACTACAAACACATTCACCGTACAAGAGTAAAATGGCAACCCCAAGAGCTCAAATGGCATGGATGAACCACAATTCCATCTATAACATGCCCAATCCACCGAAGTTGTCATCTACAAACTGCTGAAGGTCATATGGGGATTCGACCCATAACTTAATTGTGGTCTGGAAAATTATCGAACAATATCTCCCAAGTGCAAAAATAAAATAAAATTAACCACTAGACTTCGGAGAGCACATTCCAGGTAAGCATGGCACTGCTTTGATGCCACCATGGATAATTTTTAAGATGTATCTCCAGTAGTATGCTGGCACTATAAAAAGGACAACTAGTGAATTTGAGGTATGCTGGCCACAAAACCTAGTGACAAACCCGAATAGATTTTCATACCTGATCCAGAAATTTGAAATCCTAAATCCCACCTTCACAAACCCTTCCAACCCTTAGAAATCCATTAAAAATTAAACAATCAAATAAAAATTTTAATAATCATATTCAATGAATCAATCAAAAATGAAAAGTAGACAATGTCATGATTACCACTCCATTAAACGCAAAAAAAAATAAATAAATAAAAAATAAAAATAAATCCAGCACTGCAGTACGAAAATGAAAACGAAAAACCCCAAAAATCAAGAAAAAGAGAAAATCGAAACACTTATTTCTTCCCAGTATATCTGTCAATCAAAGCAAGAAAACCCTAAAAAGTCATTAAGCCTGTAGAAAAGGAAGAGGCGAAAATATGGTAATCGTACCATGACCCACTTTCCCAGTCTCTGCTTCATCTTCTTCTTTCTCCATTCATCCTCTTTCCCTTTGACGATGCATTCTCTGATCTGGGACAACTCCGATTCTGGAGGGTATGGTGTATGTATTTTCGTACAGGCAGAATATACAACCATGGATTCCGTGGGCTAACTTTTGTTCATTGGAAGGCGACGAAGCCATCAAGATTGAGGGAGGGAGAGGGAGATAGAGAGCGAGAGGGAAAGATAGAGGAGGCCAGATGTATGGGCAACTTTAGGGCAAAAATCAAGATCAGATTTGAGATGGCCCAGAATCGTTGGCAATATATGAACTAAGATGGTCAACAACTGTCTCAATCTAGAGACAATCCACAACCGTCTTCTTTCCAAATTTGAGATGGTTATCAACAGTCGGAAAGGTCCACTCACACCTCCCCTACAATTTTAGTTTGCATTAAAGATGCTTAATTGTCTTCTCAAAGTTCAAATGATAGTTAATAATTGTCTTTAAACCAAGTCATTTTTTAGACGCCCATAGCCATCTCAAATTTTGTTATTTTTTGCCCATTTTCACGTATTGTTTTCTAGCACTAATAGTATTGCCACCAAGTGTCACGTAAGCTCCACATCAGCCCCTCTTCTATAAAAGAGATGGAGCTCTATCACACTCTACATTTCCAACACTTTGCCAAAAATTCATATTTTTTCAAGAAAGAGAGGGAGGGAGAGAGAGGAGTGGGGCTAAGATGTGGCCCACCATCTAGCCTAAAAGGAGTGGACAACCCCATCAAGTCAAGAAAGGAGTGGACCACCCCAAATCGTCTAACCAAACCCAAAAATATAGACGAGTCGTACTTCCCTTCATCTCTCTTTATTACTGTTTTTTTTTTTTTTTTTTTTTTTTTAAATAAAATTAAAAAAAAATTTAAAAAAAAAATTAAAAAAAAAAATATCTAAGTACCAGAATTAGTTATTGGTGGCCATGTTTGGAACATCATGGTGGACTCCCATGCTCTATAGCTAATAGTCTCACCGTGGGAAATGTTTAGTAATCAAATAATAGGATTAGGATGTCCCACCACCTTAATTAAAATGAGCCCCAATCGTTTGGAAAATGGGACCCAAGTTGGGACGAATTCCAATTTGAAAACTATAATATCAACTTCTTTTTGTTTGGACCAACTTTGAGTATATGTGGTTGAACCCATGTAAGACTATGTGGGATCCATCACTTGTATGGTAAATCGACTTATGTGTTATATGGTCGATTGACCGATATCTTACTTGTGAATAGTGAAAAATCATGTCGATAATTTCTCGACAATTGAATTGTCATTTGATCCATTCAAGATATGGTTTATGATAAATGGGAGTGGTAGTTCGGCTAAGAATT